>CM063109.1:70341671-70941671 GCA_031841125.1 Acanthococcus lagerstroemiae
CTCTTTTTACATCATACCCGACCCACTTTCCGGATTTTTCGCTCTTTTTACTACCGCCCATCCTGGATACGCCCCTGCTTGAACGAAGTATTTCCTTCGTGCGTATTGGCGATCGAAACCTGACTCCTAACCCAGCAGTCGATGGTAAATCGATTATTCCTATTCTTTTCTTCTTTTTCAGGACTTTAGAACGGGAAATCAACCGAATCGAAGCAGCGATGCTGACGAATCTATCAACTCGGTCAGTGTAACATGTTCAATTTGTTTAGAAGAAAAGGAATCCGACATAAGAAGACATAAAGAATGCGAGTGTATTCTGTGCGACGTTTGTATTCAGGTAAAGATGGCTCAGATGGATGGCGGAGAACCAGGTGTTACGTTATTCATAGGGGTGATGACCTGATGACTGGCTTAGGTTTAGTTCGGTTATTGTTTCGATTCAGTGTGCGAGTTCTAAAAGTCATGAAAAACTATTTCAACTTTGCAAAATAAATTTAATGAAAACGATATCGGATCACTCGCATCTCATTTGCTTTTAAGGAAAAGGGAGTGATCCGGTATCGTTTTCATTAAATTTATTTTGCCAAGTTTGTAGTTTTCGTAACCTATAGAATACGAATGAACACGAACACAATAAATTTTAAATATATCGAATCGAAGAAATGAGGAACGGTAGAGGAGGGAGAGAAGAAGAAAAGAATAAAAACACTCTCGCCCACAAACAAAGCCGAAAGTTGGGGACCGGGTCAGCGAGTATGGTACAGAATTTTTTGTCCGCAAAACTCTTTGCCGTTAAATAAATAGCATACAAACAACTTTTTTTTTTTTTTTTTTTCAACTATATAAGACTAGCTAAAACCTTATCTCTGATTCGGACTTTCTTCCCCCTTTCCCCCTTCCTTCTCATATTAAGAACCCATAGAAATTTGATACGATGACGCGAAAGTTGAAATAGTTTCTCTTAACTTTCAGAACTCGCTCACTGAATCGAAACAATCAATCGAATTAAACCTAAGCCAGTCATCTGGTCATCACCCCTATGAACAAGGCCGGCTCCGAAGAAAGGGGGCTTATAGGTAAAAACCACTTTTTAAGAAAAATGCGTTTAAAGCTTCGCAACATTTTTTGGGTACTTTATACTCAAATTATACAGTGAAAATGTTAGCCTGGCTATGAGTACAATGCATATTACCATGAAATAGCAACTTTTACGAGTGAAATTGGATCGGTAAGGCTTTAAAGAGCCGTAGTGTCGGTATTAATAGTTTACCTATCAGCCCCCTTTCTTCAGAGCCGGTCACCGAATTGTAAGGCCGAAGAAGTATTAATTAAAAATCCGTTTTGTGTAATTCGCGATTTACGAAGTACGTCTCATTATAACAGCGTGGAAATACATTCAGTTTCACTAAACAAGTCGAAGTTAACGTTGAAGCGAGTAGAAAAACGAAAACTTATCATCTAAGGTAAGACAACTGTTACACGGGAACTACGAACGTTACACATGATTATCACGGGACTGTAGTTTTACATTCCTGAACAACGACTTATCATTTAATCCTAGTGAAAGAGTGACGTATAGGTTGGCGAATGGGTTAATCTATCGATTAATGAATTAATTTTCTCGCTTATGTTGTTGTCAAATTAAGCGATAGATTTGTACATTGTAGCTATTTTATTGTCTTAGACGTACGCGCACCACTCGGGGGACAAAAAAATCAAGTGTCCGATATGCCGAAGCGAAGTGGTACCTGATAAAGATCTAGTCCCTATCGAACAAAGCGATATGAAACCGAATATGAGGTGAACGACCTACGTCTACCACTTTCGTACTTGAAATAAGGTTTTCAGCTATCTTTCTCTTCCCGTACACTCGTGTTTCGACTGATTTTCTTCGTTTTTTCTTAACATTCATAGATTGTTGAACGTACCGGTAGTGTTTCGCGTTGATAAAGTCGGTGACGGAAATAACAATCAGAAAGTGGTAAAACTGTTCGGTCATCCAGCCTTACTAAAACTGCCCAGCCAATTGTCGGGTGAAGAATTATATCGAGTTATATCCACCCTGCATTCGTACCAACAGCCTTTTAAACTGATACTCGTCAACGGTCAGGTAACGATCAATTGTATTCCGCTGTTTTCTCCTGTCACTCATTCACGCTGTAGGTTACGGGTACGAATATAATATTATCTGCTGGAAGATAAAAGTGACTATCGTTTTATGCGCGTACTCCCAGGGTAGTCTGTGCTCACGCTGCATGTTCAATCAACACTGCCGAGGTTGCGCTGTGCCGAGAGAAGGTCACATTTCATTACGAACGGACGATACCCTGGCGGTCACGTTTACGGACGATGTCATCCAAATAAACGAAATTCGTCATTCGAGTATGTCGCTGCAGCGTAGCCACAAGACACTGTCATTGTACGACTGCGTGCAAGCCTTCAGTCAAAGGTAATTTAGCCATCGCGCTTCGCATTAATCTGTTCGTTTTTCGACGGCTGCGGCTTGTTCGTATTCAATCGTCGATCCCAGTTTTCATTTTGCGAATCAGTCATTCGCGCATCATGTATCATGTAATAGTTTTTTCTTTTTAAATGTCGCATTATTCGACACATTTTTCTAATATTTCCCTTTCTTTTTTTTTTTTTTTTTTTTTTTTTTTGGTTTTCTTTCTTTTTTAAACAGCGAAATATTGGACGAGTTTAACCCTTGGTATTGTCCACGTTGCGAGAAGAATCAGTGCGCCACGAAAACACTCTCCGTTTGGCGGTTCCCCAATTACCTCATCGTTTATTTAAAAAGGTACCACTTTCGGATGAAGAAAGCTTTAGGTTCGAAGAACGTATGCGATCGTGCAAGTCGTTTCCGTTTATTTTATAACGATAACGATGATCAAGAATTCTTGCACTCTTTTGTTTGTTCAGTGAATACCGTGTTCCGCCGAGTACTCCGTGATCATCTCTAGACTACCGTATCGGTTTGGAGAAGAGTCCAGTAACTTTCTTATAGTAATACTGATCCCTGTCTGTAGTATAGTGCGGTCTGCCGGGGATGCAAAGCGGACCGCTCTAGCATTCTGTTTCGAATTCAGTTTCAGAGGAATCATTCGTGGCATAACATACCATTTTTGTAATCAGGAAACTTACATTCTATTTTTATCATTCCTTCTTCGCGTGCCTGTATCGCTAATTGCTGTACACCTGGCGGCTAAAAAAAGAACAGGAAGTCGAATGCGACCATCTTGGTAACTTTTTATATTCCTGTAACAAAATGGAAAACATCGATTCCCAGTGTCAGGTTACGTTCCGTTTCGGACCCATTGGTCTGCCAGGATGTGTGTCACTCCTTAAGTTTCCCGAAGGAGTTCTCATTTTGAAAGCAAGTCTCTTCGTTCCCCTAGAATTCGAAAAGGGAGCATTTTCACGAAATGAAACTGAAAATTACGAATTTTCTTACGAAATTAATTAAAAGTTGACCCTTCTACGATAAAGAAAGAATGGAAGAAGAGAACAAAATGGATACATCCAGGAGTCGTCTTCCTCCGTTAATTGTCGATTTGGGTTCACATCCTATCCTAGGGTTCTGTTTCTCTGTACCCACAACGAATGCGTTAGCGTTGAACGAACTTATCCTAATACGATTTAAACGTGTTTCGCAGGTTCGTTTTTCACGAATGCGCTAGTATAAAACTCGAAGATAAGGTTATGTTCCCACTACACGATTTTAATTTCAACAAAAAGAAGGAATCGTCCTACGATTTGTACGCGTGCGTCTGTCATACCGGCGGTAAGAACCGATGACTTACTTACTATCTTACGTACTCTGTCGGGCCTGTTTACGTACGTCTTAACGCTTCCCAGCATACGTGCGGTATATTTATTGGATGGGTACATGCTACGCACACATCGTTCATTACGTCGTAAGTTTATAGAATATTATATTTCTTGTCTGCAGGCGTATCTGTCGGTCATTACATCGCGTACACGCAACATCCATTGACGAGTGAGTGGCATTGTTTCAACGACGAGAACGTGTCGAAACAGAAACCGCAAGAAGAGGAATACTGCAACGCTTATATTTTATTCTACAAGAAAAAGAGTGAGTACAAATACGATGCTCGTGTATGTAGTTGAATTAGAGCAGTCATTCTGAACCAGTATTGTAATTTTTTATCTTACTGGAATACGAATGTACGAAAATAATCCGGGGTTGGATCCCCCGAATCTCTTTAATGCGATTGATAGGCAATATGAACGGTTTAAATTGTATGGGGCGTTTGAAAGTGCGATGTAGTTTCATTTTTTACGCCGTTCATAAGTTAGAAAAATTGTCCCTTTTAGTTCTCTACGACGTTAACGTATTCTGACCACTGTGACGAACTCGCCGAAATCTGTTATTTAATGACGTATTCTCCGATCTCGCTGAAACACTTCGTGTTACAACCAGTGCATTGCAGCTAGCCGAAAGCTGAAAGCCGTATTCAGCCAAATTTTCCATCAGAAAGCCAAAAGTTAGCTTTTTGTAACCCAGAAAACATGTATGGTAACGCTAATAAATGCCGAAAGCTAAAGACTTTATTAAGCCGTATTGCATAGGGAACCGGGAAGGCAAGTCCCAGTCCCGCACACACCCATATATGGATGGCTTACGCACGTAAAAACGCGTTTCTAACGTTGATCAAAACTGGAATGCCAACAACAAGAAGAGCTATATATAATTTAAAAACAATATAACATCGTTGAATTAAATATAAAACCCCCTTGGTAAAGGTGCAGAATTAACAATAACAAATAAATGTCAAAATTAACCAATAATTAAATAACAACGTGGTAACCAAAAGTTGAAAATCCAACCTCCAGATACTAATAGGACCGAATATAATTGCGAAAAAAGACACGTAGGACACAAAGATAAAGAAAATGGTACGGGTCCCAAACAGAACACGAAATTAAGCATGAAACTAGAAAAATTATGAACACGGTGCGAGAATGAGCGGATAGATAAGGAACTAATATTATTTCCCTAGACCCATGGCACGAAGCGTAAAATAGGGGAGTAGGAAAAATACCAAATTTGACCCTAATATCAAATATTTTGAATAAACTCGCCCAATTCATAGCACGAGGCCTAATACAGTGGGAGTAAATAAACAGCGGTGGTCAAATTTATAAAACGATAACTAGAAGCAACGAACGGGAAATGGGAGGAACCAAAATAAACAAATAATTGGCCCGGACCCTCTGGAAAAGGGAAGACAAGCTCGATAATCATATTGGGATTTAAACTTAGAGTTTCAAGTGTTGGCAGCCCTGCGATATGTGTGAGTGATCACGTATGATTTACCGTAAGCGTGTAGCAAACTTCAACTATCATTAGGTCGATTAGAAATTCACTTTCAAAGAAAATTTGTCCTAAATTCGACTGCATCATCACCAAAAAATTAAATTATAATCACTTCTACTGGCAGAATAATTTTTACTCGCTTTTTTTTCCCTACTGAAGATAGCAGTGTTTCTATTTGAAATTTACACATGATCACTCACTCATTTTCACCCGTTAACACCCGCGCAGGTAATTTTGCAGCGCACTCTAGTGCTGGTTTAAATCCCAATAAATAAATAAATTGATAGTAATGCATGAATACCTGATACTCCAGGAGATCCAATGCGGACAGGGCGCTCCCCGCTGTCGGAATTAACCATTCGCCGTAACCAAAATTAATGATTGCGGGACGCACCATTATAACATAGGATTAAAGACAGGAGTAAAAATAATTGACTGGAGGTAACGAAAAACCCAGGGGTATGATTAAATCAAGATTTTGCGAACGGGAGAAGATTAAACTATGAAAATATGCTGTTGATCGTCTTGCTGCCCAAAATTTCGGAGAAACGCCGACTCCATCGACAGTACGGCAATCTCCCCTACGGGCCCAAAACAACAGGCCCTCCAGGGAGCGACGTCATGCCTTAACGGGTGAGGTGGCACTTCGTAAACGGTCGCTCGGTGTATAGGTACTCTCGTTATGGTCCACGCCCAGGCGTTCAGCGCATTTTAATCCATTTTACTCGCGGATATTATTAACTTCAGTCCCTACCAAACCGTGAAAGCCAATAAAGGCGACGACCTCTGTTTGCGAAAAAAGCTATCACATCTATACCATGGGCTAACGCCTTCTAACGGTCAGCTACATCGATCGAATTTGGATCGGTCCAATATCGATAAGGCAGAAAAAGATAAACCCACTTGCCCTATTACGATTAACAGGTAATAAACAGAGTTACACTCTTTCGCACGTTCGAAATCTTTAGGCAGAAACCTCGACCTATGTTTCCACGCATCAACCGTATATTGTCTCAAAGTCAAAAGTTTGAGCCAAAAGCCGAAGCTGAATTTTTCGGTTGCAGTATACTAGTTACAACCCTGCATCATCTTCCCTCGCCCCTTCTCCCGAATGAAAAGAACTCGAGGATTCGAGATTGGTAGATCAGAAACTGACGGTCACACTTTGGGAACATCAGTCTCCTGTCTGATTGATTGAATTATCAGACAGCCAGGTGAGCTGCCAGCGTGTCAGCTTTACACGGTCACACTTTGGGAACATCAGTCTCCTGTCTGATTGATTGAATTATCAGACAGCCAGGTGAGCTGCCAGCGTGTCAGCTTTACAGACAAGCAGCCTGATATATTGATGGAAGCTGAGGCACTCAGCGCCTAGCAGAGAGCACCGGCGTCTACAACGCGAGAGTCGCTGAGGGGACTGGGCCTTAAAAAGTCTCGGGGTGAATATTACTAGTTAGAAGGGGAAGGGCAGAGAAAATAAAAATAAAGTCAAAACACGCAATTTATACGAAAATATTCGCCATATTTTTATTTTCTACAAATAATCTCGCGGACCATGGATTAAACAAGTGGACTAAAGCACTCGAGGGTTGATGTTAATTCATTCATAGCGGTTCTTACGATACTTTTGTACTTACGCTTTCTAGTCATCGCGAAGTTATATTAAATGTATATTATGTTTTTCTTCTCGCAGATATAGAATTGTGAAAGTGAAGATCTGTGAAACTGTTCGCATTATTTGACATTTCCGAGCATTATTCGCTCGATGAATCGAGTAACAGTTTCATGTTCGTAAAAAATCATCCGATTAGTTTAATGACAAATGTAAGTGTCAGTTTGTTTAGTATCTTTAAAATTGGGTGTGCTATCTCTTCAATTACAACGGGAAGTTACATATTTCGAGTGAAAAATCGAACACAAGTTCCTGTTATCGTAAAACAAAGTGAAGAAAGGCTCGAATTTAGTAGAATTATACATGTCTACTGATGCGTACCACGACTGATAGTTCAAATTCCTGTTAATTTTTATACGAGACCGTGGAGATACGCTTTCCGAGCGTAGGAAAGATGTGAGGAAACGTTAAAAAAAACATGTACGCGGTTGAACCGTCGATTTTTATTATTTCTCAAGATTACAATTACGAGTATTATTAGTCCACAATTATTGTCATCGACGATGTTGTACAAATACGTAATGTCGTATTATTTATTTTTTTTTCTTTTTTGTACATCTAAAACGAACGAGAACTCGGATTGTTTTTTAAATGTAATCGTTCATATTATTCGAACTGTTATGTGTAGTTTTATTTTCGCTTTGTATATTAATTGGTTGGAAGATATAAACGAATATTATTAAAGCCTCTATATTTGCGCTGTGTAAATTCCTTCCAGATGATTGTCATCGGTACTATCGACTGTCGTGTTGTGCGATTAATCGTTGCGGAGCCCTTCAGTCGTCTTGACTGGTCTCGTCGTCTACGTATTTCTTCACTACAATCATTCGTTTGTGTCCATTATGTATGTGAGGCGATGATGTTTCTCGAATTTCGTGATTCCACATGCCTTATCAAAGGTTCAAATGTTCGCCTTATGCTACTGAAAATGTTCCTAGTTTTTCTGGCCCTGTTCTGAATACACGTTATATCCGACTAATATGAGAATTCGTCCCATATTCTTGGTACAGTTTGCACCTTATCCGTATGCGTATATTAATAGGCTGCAATTAGAGAATAAACAGAGCCGGAGCTCTAGCCAATGTTCTTTTTGTCGGGGTTCGAAGCCGGAGTTTGTCAACAGACAACGTCTTTAACGAAGTCCGAGTTAGAAATGGGCCGTTCTGAACCCGAGCCCGAAAGATGACCGATCAAGTATCTACCTACATATGCATACCAATTAAATAAATGATGGTCTACAAAGTACAGAATAGGTCGCAGGGTTACAAGGGTGCAATTGCAGTCGGACACAGTGACGAGCGGATACTAAAACAACGCTTTATTTAACAAAAATAGAATACTGATTGTTAATTTTACCAACGAGTACAGACGCGCGTTTGCCGAATACAATTAAAACAAAAAACAAAAAAAAAGAAAGATTTTCACGCACTCGGGAAAATGTTAAATTTTCGGTTGCTAACGATATGAGTATAACCTTCGCGTAGATATCAGCTGGATTAATCATTTGTAGGGGTAATCGTTAATGGACTAGCGATTGGCGCGTAAGACAATTATGCAATTTGTAGAACATGTAATTTGTCCTCAGACGCAGCGCGACGTAATTTCTTCAGTTTACTACGCGCGAATTGTAATCGATTATTGTTCATCATAGTAATGCCAGTCTACCTCCAGAGGACGAAAGAAAAAAACGTTTTTTAAAATCGGAATCCGTCGACTGCGACCTGTATGTACTACTTGTGCGTGTAGAGTGTAATTGTATCAACAACGATACATCGTAGCTGTTCGAGTAACGTGTCTCGCCTACTCGTACACGCGGTGGAATGCTTGGAAATCAAATACGTACTCTCTTGGAAAGGGTGGCGTCGAGTCGAGCGATTCATTCGGACTGTCCGATGGGCACGACGTACGTTTACCTGGCGCCGCCGGATGACGAGTTATTTTCAGACGCAGCGATTACGCTTACGTGTTCCGATTTCGGATAAATAAGAACGCGCGGTGAGATCGCGGAAGCGTCACTAACAGTTGACATTCTCGTCGTCATCGTCAGCGACGACGAAGATCCAAAATTGGCTGGGTTCGTTGTCGCAGACTCACGAGAGAGCACTGCGCCCTCAATAACCGCGATGGCGGCTAGTGCGGGCGTCGCGGATTCGGTTACGCGCGACGAATACGGACCGGCTTCGGATGAGCGAATAACGCCTGCATCCGGCTGCGCCTCGGAGAAAAAATGCGTGCCCAGTTTGGCTTCGCCACACTTTTTCAAATGGTAACGCAGCAGCGTGCTCATAACGAAACCCTTGTGGCAATACTGACAACGAAACGGGCGTTCACCGGTGTGCGAGCGTTTATGTATAGTAAGCGAGCCCCGCTGTGTGAAGCATTTGCCGCAAATTTCGCATTTGTACGGTCGAATACCCAAATGTATTCTGGAATGTTCGGTCAGATAAGTTTTGCTGAGAAAACATTTGCCGCAAGTCGAGCACACCCAGTTTCGTTCGTCGGTGTGCGTCAACATGTGACGCCGCAGATGTTCCTTCGAGCTCAGTACCCTCTCGCAAACCGAACACTGCGCCTTCGTCGTCAAGCCAAGATGCGATCGGGCGATGTGCCGCTTATAGCTATTCTTTTTCTTGTACGTGCGTCCACATATTTCGCACACGTACGTGTTGTTCGGATCGTGCGACTTGATGTGGCTATACAAATTGCCCTTCGAGGTGAATAGGTCATTGCAGATGGCGCACTGAAACGGCTGCATAGCGTGTAGCTTAATGTTGTGCGAGGTCAATTCGGTATTATTGAAAAAACCTACATTACATTCGGCGCAGAACAGATTATACTGTTTTATGTGTCGTTTTAAGTGCGTCGTGAAGCAACCCTTCGTATACGTGCTGTAGCTGCACTTGTCGCAGTTATACCTCACTTCGCGCTTTGAATGCGCCGCTCTCTCGTGCTTAGAACGCGTTGTCGCATTTTCGAACACCTGATCGCAGTGCTTGCACTTGAGATAGCTTTCTCGCGACCCCCTTGCTGTTACCGTTGCTATCGATTTATTCTCATCTTTGGTTGTCGTCCTCGCTGTTGCTTTCTTCTCTCTCTTCGAAGTAGCGCGTTGCTGCCTTCCATTTACGTTCGCCGCAGCCGCTAGTCGACCGCTTTCTCTTAGTTTAATTCTGACGCTTTGCAACCTTGACGTTTCCTTCAGCCGGCTTCCCTCGGGCACCTTCATATCGTCGCCGATGTTTACCTGGACCGCTTTCGCCGTATCATCCGCCATTTCGTAACGCTTTTCTTTCTCGTCAAACCAAAGTAATTTCTCCAAAACTGTATCGGCTGTTTCGCTCATCCTGCGAATAATAATAAAAAAAAAAGATAAACGCGCACGTACAGGGTACTCGTAGATCGAGCGAATTATGAGGGGACAGAACGTCGACGACAGCACGTACGATCCACCATCAAACTACCAGATCTACGAATTGAGATACTCTCAAAAACCTCAATCACCTGTCCGAGAGAATGGGCACGACAACGTTCGAGCTTGCCGCGTTAGTGAAACGATCAAAGCCCAGCGTACCTTCGAAACTGTTTCGACGACGAAAACTGTTTTTGCGACAAACTAGATGATTCCGAGTGTTCTTTACCGTCGTCCACATCCACTTTCACCTCTACGTTAGATTTAGAATCGTCGTCGCAGTCGCTGCTCAATCCACACAACTGATCAGCGCGTTCTGGTACGCCGGAGTAGTCGTCACTAGCTATATTCGTCGCTATCTCATTATCGTTGTTTTCCTCCGATACTCGATCATCAGCACAGTTGTCGACTAATTTTTGGTTTAGGTGAATGTCGATACTTACGGTCCCTTCCTTCTCCTGAAATGAGATCAAAATTAAACCACGCATTACATTCGCAACAGCAACATCCATAGTACACCACATCGAGCTAATTATCAAGACACGGTCTTACAAATGCAAGCAGATACGTAGACCAAAAATCCGAATACTTTCGTCAAGATATTAGGTACCTGATTGAAATGCGTATAGTCGTTTTCCGAGCTCTTCGCGTCTTCGTTCAGCCAGACTAATAAATGCTTTTCAGCGTTCAACGTCTGGTTCCAAAATTCGTACAGCAGGTTTACTTTATAATAACAATTGACGCACACTCTCTTGGGCAGACCATCGTTCTCAGCGACCTGTAATAATGTTCAGACGAGTGTCAGTCGAGTAGTTGAACGAGAAATAAGACAACTCATCGCATAATGACACTCACCGACACTGGAAGGCAAGCGGCTATTTTATACGACAGCGGTTTAGACTTATTCTCAAATATGTCCATGTTGACTTGTTCCTTCACTAAACACAACCGACATATTTCGAGCACTTCCGCGGGTAACATGATGCATTCGACAATGATGACCGGTAACACCTTTCAAGGGGTCAGACGAACGCCTTCGGCGTCAAACAAAAAACATGTAAGCTCTCACTTAGTACCTAGAAATTATTTGCTCTCAAATCGAGTAAGCAACTAAAGGCTTACCTTCTTAAAAGTTCAACCTAATGAACACGAACGATTTCGTAGTTCGTACTCGCATCATCAATTATGCGGATCCAGTCTCTAGCATTCAGGATTTAGCGTGAAACAGAACCGAGTAAAATAATATCAATATTACAACGTAGAAATCTCTCAATACAGGGAAATACTAAGCCGAGTCCAATGTTTCCAAGAATTACTCCATAACTGCTCGGTAATCGTGAATTAATTACACATCATCATCAATAATAATCATAATATTTTATATTATTATTACTTTATTTTTGTTGATATTACATATTTATCGGACCTAGCACCCTAGCAGCGCAGTGTAGCGCCAAGGTTACTAGAGTAGTAATCTTGGTGTAGCGCTAGCATCGAGTCTTCCCCTTTGCCGTTCAGTGTTACCAGGTTTTTTTCGAAAAAGTCGCCATGTTAAAAGTTGAAAATAGCCAATCGCCACAAATCGCCACTGACCAAGATTCATAATATATTACTAAGGTTACCTCGATGCGAACGCAACCCGCTAGACATCACGCGGCATGGAAGTCTGTCACCAAAGTCATAGGTATATCTGTCACAAACGCGCTCATCACTCTTATCAGGCAACAGCACGAGGCTGCAGGCTGGTCCAAGGAAAATGTAAACCATTTTTTTACATTGAATTTACCATAAGACAAAATATCGCTCTGCTATTTTGCAAATATTTCAGAAATGGAGAAGATAAAAATTTGCAATATATGTCCATAATGTAGTGAATGTGTACTTCATCACATATTTAACGTAGGTCCCCTTGTTATATAATATTATATGTGAAATTTTCAAGCCCTTATTTTTCTTATATGGAGATTCTCATTGAAAATTTTTGTTTACCTTTTTCTTGGACCAGACTGCAGCCTGCAGCTAACACAATTGCGTGATAAGCCTGTTCTCCTCGTGTCGACAAAATTTTGGTATAATATATTCATCGATGCCATTGACCATCGATAGACTGATATCGCTACCGCTATCAATTTTCAGTCTAGTTTTATGAAAAATACTAAAAACTCCATACTTTTTAGGTGTGTAAACTGATGTTGGTGATCAAAGTCATATAGATACACCAAGTCGTTCGACTCTCCATTTAACCAATGTTAAACTTCGTATGTTACGATAATTTATCCCGATAGCAGCGCTGGCAGCGTTCGACTGCCGTGAAATCAATGTAAACGTTGGGAGCCCTAACAAGGTTTTGCGTTTATCTCACTAACGGTCGAGTTTTATGAAAACGTGAAAAGAACAAAATTTATTCTACCTGTTATTTTCTATCAGGTAAGATCAGTTTCAAAATTTTACCCATAAAAATTTCGAATTTACTCGCATTCGATGGGAAATTCCAAGGTGAACAAATTTAGCTCTTTCCAATTTTTCATCAAAATTGATAGTTTTTGAGCTAATCCGCAAAAACGTAAAAATGTCCATATACGCGCAATGCAACCAAAGGAGTTCAGCGATAGCAGCGCAATGGCATGACGGCAGAACGCGGAAACGCGCTAGTCGTCTAACTTGGTGTATCTATATGACTTTGTTGGTGATGTTAAAAACTTTCACCAGATGTCAGCTATTACGCTGCTAGGTCCGCCCATCTATCACTTTAATTTTCCAACCCACAACAAAGTTTTTATGAAGGTGGATTTACATTTGGCCGACTTGAAGCTGCTGGTAACCAAACTGGGTAAATCAAGATTAGAGATCACTCTACTCTAACGTAAGTCAAAATTCATATATAAAGACATAAATTACCAAGGTTAGCTCAATCGCTAAGTGGCAACATTTTTCGTAAACTTAACCAAAAAAATTGCAACTATACTTATTGGAAAGGAAATAACAAGGGCTACAACTTTCACTTTTATAAATTTTTCATATAAATGAGTATTTTCCGAGAAAAACGCGAAAAACTGTTTTCGTCCATAAGCGCCTGTGTTAATTAGACTTCCGTGCCGCGTGATGTGTAGCGGGTTGCGTTCGCATCGAGCTATCCTTGGTAATATATGGATCTTGCTGCTGTGCTATCTGCTATCATTTGAACGATATCAACGAGAATGGTTCTCGATTCGCCGAGGTTCCTATGCGGAACGGATAGTCAATGTTAAAAATTATTAGAAACTTCTTATTGAAAGTATGTTGTGTTTCTTCAGAATTGTTTCTCTTTAACTATTTCGGTCTTCTGTCTTCATAGTTGTAATATGAAGAAAGTCGCCTTATTTCATATTGCCAAGAATGGCATTTTCAAAATGAATGAAAAGGTAATCAGCTTGAAATAAATTGTGTTGTAAATAACGATCAGCGAGTTAATATAAAGATGCTTTCTGATTTTCCAAAATATGATAGCGAATAATGTAACCGCGTATTTTCTGGCTACAGGTCGCATTTTATAGTATGCTTCATAAACCTCCGACCATCAATCCGCCTGCAGAACCTGCTAGTATTGACGACAAGCCAATTCGTGCTCGAACAGATAGTACAGCTATGAAAATCTACGTGAATAGCGTTAACAAATATAGTAAGGACGCAATTTTCTGCCTGACAATAGTGCAATATTGTGACCTCTTCTTGACGATGTCGTGTGGTAATTTGGTTGAATGCTAATTGTCAGAATTTGTCCGATAGATGAATTCATGCGGGAGCAAAGGGCAGAATTTGAAATCGGGAAGAGACATTTGGCAAATATGATGGGGCGCGATTTTGAAACATTCACTCAAGATGATATCGATGTAAGCTTATTTTACCCGTCGACGAAAGATTTTTAAATGATAATGACGATTCATCGATATTACTACTTTCCAGGAATCGATTGAATACCTGTTCCCTTGTGGTTTGTTCCGAAAACGAGCTCGACCTATGATGAAGCCGCCTGAAGAAATTTTTCATGCTAAAAAAGAAGCCGAATTTGACGTGACCGGACGCCCGTTTCACTTTTTATTCTACTCTTGCCATCCGAACTTCTATCAAATTCTGCACGTAAGTATCTTCATTCTCGATGCAGTCATCGCTTTATCGTATACTACATCTTTCCGACTCGCAATTGGGTACGAAAATGTTTCCGAAGTATAACGGTGAGTTTCAGTTTGACGATTTCTAGAGAGTAACAGCCGAATTACATGGTTGGGATGTACTGTACCTGTCTCCTCTCCCTCATGTTGAATGTTACTGCTTATCGTGTTCTAGGACGCTGTAAAAAAGTTGTCGGAACTCGAAAATTATGAAGATAGAGTGTTATCCGGCGATATTAAAGATCCTGGTCCATTGAAAATGTGAGTTTTTCAAGGTGTCTACAAAAATGGAAAAATATAAATTCCTGACTTTTTCCAAACCTTTTTTTTTTTCTCTTCTTTGAACCTTTACAGTATAAACAGTATATATTTATGTTTATACTACTAGCCGCTATGGTTCAAATGAACTGAAATTTGAAGTTGAATTTTGGGTGAAAGCATTAGGAAGGTGTTCACAGATATACATATAAACAAAGAAAGCGATGAACTAAGTTAGGAATTATTTTTTGTGAGTTCATTCTTTGTTTTTTTCCAAACTTCTTAAAAATATTGTTGAATTTCCTGACTATTTACAAACTTCCTGACCTACTTTTCAAATTCCTGACTTTTTCCAAACTTTCCAAATTTTCCAAACCTGTAGACACCTTGTATTTATCAATTTGTATTAGCACTTTTTTACTTCTCACTCGTCCTAAGTATGATCATTATTTTGAAATTTAGACTTTATTGTGTTTAATGGAAGAAAAAGTCACTAGCTATCATTTCGATTATCTGAAATGTTTAAAAATCCAACGGTTGTCTTGTTAACTTGAATTTTGTATGTCACTTAGTTGATACTGTCAAAAAGTTCGAATAGGTCCTATTAATTTTGATTTACGGGGAAAAAACGAGCGTACACTAAGCTATCGCCGTATATATTATCTATTTCGTTCATTTAATGGGAACTCTTAACTCCAAAATGACAAACTTTACTCAGTGGTGCACTGACTGTTCGTGAGATTGGTCTTTCCGAAACGCAGTAAGTCTATTTTTTCTGTTTTATGTATTTATTTATTTTGTAATCGGGTGGTGGAATTCTCGACCATCAATATCTCTTTGGTCGACTACAAAAATAATAGTTTTCCTCCATGTTGACAGTATTTTCCAATAAAAAAGCTACTTTCCGAAGTGCAGTAAGTCCATTCGCCATGTATGTCCATTCAAAAACGCAGTGTGTACAGTGTGTGGGAGTTTTCTTCAACTCATATTTTCGCAATATTTGAGTTTTAAAATAAAATAATTACTTGGTCTTATCCGTTAAGGTTAAAACTAGCTTACATAAAAAAAACGGATGAGAAAAAATGAAAATGAATCTGTGAACAGATTATTATGCTTCTTGAACGATTTAAAAATATGCTCTTACCTCGTTCTAGAAAAGTTTATCAGTACATTATGCAGTAAGTGTTAAAAGTGAGTGATTATTTCGCGAGCGTAAATATTGCAAACGCGAGTGATTATCGCTCATTTTTAACACAGTTGGCATACGACGTTTTATGCAACAACTACCTTTAAAGTAACCATTTAAATTCCGATAATTTCGAGAGCGTGAAATAATAAGAGATAGTGTGTTATAATGAAAACGAGATTGAAATTCTAGTGAAGTGTGTCCTAAGAGGCAACTTCTAACTGCCTAAACTAATGCATAATGGCGTACTTTTAAGGTAGGCTGTTCAGCAACTAACAGTGGCAGCGACAACGATAGCTTATCGTTTCTCCCCTTAACGTTCGAGTGGTCGGCAGTAGAAATAGATAGAAGTAGATAAGTAGAACAATGTTTTTTCGTCTTTCGTTTCGCGTTTTCGTCAACTAACATAGGTGTTGCATAAAATATAGTTAGTGGTCCTTTTTGTGAAGTTCTTTATTTTGAAGTTACATACAACATTTTGCCCTTGGTCGGACAATTCGTATCGCGCTAATTGTTTATTTCTTTGCAGTGTCCTGGATGGGAGTAGGTGGATATCTATCGAAGCTCTCGAAAAACAATTATGCGAAAAGGTCGATTCGAAACAAGTGAGTTGCTCCTTTTCAAAGAAAGGTCGGGTGTAGGCCTCGGATGATATTCTGTTGATTCTTGTTCATATTTTCGCTCGGGAAATCAACACTGTACTCTATTAAGAAATACATCAACGTTCTAAGAGAACTACTGATAAACAGTGTCAATAAGAATCAACAAAATTATGATCCCTGGCTTACTCGAATGATATAATTTTTATTGCCCATATTTCTTGGCGACAGTAGCGAGTAGGATCTCTCCAATGAACATTGTCCCGAAAAGGAAATTCATTTTCGAGGCTCTGTATAATATGAAGAGCTCCGTACTATTGTACTCTATCCTCTTTTGTTGTCGCCATCGCTTATTGAAATAAAATTAGGAAGTTCTCTTCAGCATATGATGACAAAGTTTGTTAGTAATGTCTGGTTTACGATTTCGGAAACACTGATTATGGACAAAATTGATTATAGAAAGGCGTACTTATTCGCACTGCGCGTTCATTTCCGACCAGTGGTTATCACAGATTGGGGATATACTAAAAAGTGAAATTTGGAAGTTTCAACTTACAGTTGAATATCTTATCAATTTGATGCTTTAACGGAATATAAGATAGCACAATCGTTCATTACACTTTCTTTTCTTGCTGCGAAAAAATAATGCACGCCATTCGATTGAGTAATGAGTGATAATCAACTCGTGTGATTGCAGTACTCGCCTCCCGCTCGTGTCGCAAACTTCACAACTCGTCATAAATCACTCACTTTCCAGCCTAGTTGCGTAATTTACTATTTCTGTTGCCAAGTTTCGAGCCTCACTAAAGAATAATGTTGATACTATTGTATTATAGATGGCTAGCTCGGTATATTGCGTTTATAAAATAAGGGAACCGTTTGATTGTGCGAAAATTTCCAAGTGTTGGCTCGTTACGGACTTCCCCATTTGAAATGCGCTTACGAATTTCACGTAGACAAGGTTACATTCGGATGAAAGAAACTGAGGAATTGAAGTGCGACATATTTATTTAATTATATTCATCCATTCGTTCGTTCATTCGGGTTTTATTTGTTCGAGTGCATTACGGAGGCTGTTCTTTTCGGTTACTCCTAAATGACTTGCTTTCGATGTATTTTCTCAGTTTTTGTACATATTTGATGGGAACGGCGAAGTATGGCTGTATTTGTTCTTTCATGTCGTGCTAGGTGAAAGCCAAGATGGGTTTGTCATTGTGTCGTGAGTCTCCTGTTAGTATAGCTTGTGGCATTGGCATGAACAGCTGTTGAAGCATGTTGAGGTTGATTTCTTCTTAGTATGGAATGTGACCGGGAGCACTGTATTTACCCTTGTGGACGATAGAGTTGAGTGTGTTATAAATATCGCAGTTTTTGTTTTGAATAATGTTGAGGAGACGTTATTAGCGGAAGTATATTGATGTATGTATTTGAGAAATAGGATGTGCGAGATAGAGTGCAAGTTAGTGACATTGATTTCAGGAAATACTCTCAACGTTGGGCGAATGCAGAAATTTTGGATGCGATCAAAAATTATTGTAATAGACGGCTAAAGGCAGTAGCGTAAATAATACTTCCGTAACTCAGTTTCGAGCGGATGACCGTTTTGTATATCTGTACTGGTGATTTTGTATTCATTGATAAAGTTACAAATAAAGTGGGCCACTTATCTTCAGGTCCTCATCGAGTAGAGCGTTTTTACGAAGCCATGTCGATACCTGAGTGCAACTTCATGAAATGTCCATTTTTACTGTTTATGGAATGTTTAGATAGAAGACAATAAGATCTTCAATTTCAGTTACAATTTGTTATTATACTGATGATTATTCGCTAGTAATGAGCCAAAAACAAAATTAATTCAGATACCGAAACGCATAGCCAGAACTTCCAAAATGATTGATTGCGAACATTTTCCTTTTTCTCGTGTTTGTCATTTTCCGGTCTATTACTCTGTTCATTATACTGTCTATGATATTCGCTTCGAGTTTCAATAAAATGGGCTCAAAAATTATCTAAAGTCTGAGGCCCCGATGTGATCATTCAGGTAGCGTCTACTGTAACTGCAAACTGTCTGAACCTAATTTCATGTGAAACATGTAATATGAGACCCTAAATCGATTACTAGTGATAGGAGGGATCAAAAGAAATCAGTGGATATAATATGTATAATTATATTCGGCTAAAATTGAAAGGTAGTCGAATTTTAAAATTGTATATGTACTAATTGCGTTAACGCTCCCTATTTTTAGTAAATTCTGTGGTGTGTGTTGGATTTTTGAAAAATTCAAGTGTGTGTTGGGATTAGACTTGTGAAAATATTTGTATACTGGTTGAAAACAACTCGATGTAATGTCAGTTTACTTAGCTTCATTGAGCGCAATACTTGGATAACATGTACGAGGGTTGTCTCAAAAGTAAGTTTCCCTATTTTCTATAGAGTGAAAAAATGAACGCAAAATTCCGACAAAAATATGTTATAATCGTGAGGGTATTCTGATTTTTCGACGTAATCACCAAAATTATTTAAACATTTTTCGTAGCGGTAGACTAGTTTTTGTATGTCCGTCGCATACCCCGTTCCGTCCAAGTTTGCGAAGTACGTGTGACACCGCCAGATTGTTGAACGGCTGTCGCCGTCCATGGAGTCTGACGTATAGCGGTACACGGTCTTCCCTCGCGCGGTAAATCATCCACGCTCGTTTTTCCTTCTATGAACAGCCTAACCCACTTCCGAAACGCTTGTATGGACATGGTACGTTTCTCACTGTACACCTTGGACAACTGAGACGTATTTCAGGGGGGGGGGTTGTTTTTCGCAGCTAGAAAACGAACTACAAACGCAGTTCAAAATTGGACGCCCATACTGCCTAGCTGCCATGGTATTTGTACTGGCGCATGGTTGTCTGTGAACGGATTTGAATGAAACTCGCGCAGTATAGCCACAGTAGCCTCTTACATATTCCCTGCAAAGCGTTTTGCGCTACCTCGTTTTTTTTTCGTTCTATCGAAAATAGGGAAACTTACTTTTGAGACAACCTACGTATAAGATTGGAAACAACAATTGGGTAGCCAATATATCTGAACTCATTTGGTGTACCCTTTGACTATACAGATATAACTACGTTATATGGACTATTGGTAATAGTCGAGAAAAGTTGAATGTAAACAAAGGCAATTTGCCTTGAAGAAATCTAACGTACTGTATAACTATACAGGTACTATATAGATATAACTACGAACAGGGCAAATTGCCTTTGTTTACATTCAACGATGCTCCATTTAAACCTGTGTAATTCTTATCACTATTACCAGTCCATTCTGTATTGTCTAAGGGTGTACCAGTCCGACTTCTAGGCTTCATACTGAACATACAGATCGTCTCCGCTGGAATTCATCAGCACCGTTTCGCGCGTACTTTCCTTTTACCGTGGCCGCTTATCACGGACGGTTTTGTTTAACTACGTCAGTGATTGGGAAAAAAGATGGAGGAATCATCCTCGTATATAGCGTGCTGTGTATCGCATCCTCATGTAGCCTCTAGTCAATCAGCCAGCCTTCTGAACAAAATAATTCGCAACACGTGTTAGATTCTTCAATTTTTTCTGGCTAATGGTTACTGGTCTACGACTTCCGTACCTCGTGCCTTTCTGAACTTTTTTTTGAATCGCTTGTTGGTTTTGCTTGAACGTAAGCTTCAGGTGAAGGAAGTTGAGCTACATAAAACGATACTTTGATCCGGATTCCACAACGCGTGAATGACAAGGGTGGAAATTCGAGTATTGAGTTAGGTACGAAAACTGAGAGCTGATCAAATTTTGCAAGCGAAATTGGACGCTATTAAACGTAAAGGAACCAACCAGCAAAATCTGTTTTTGTAGAACACGTGATTCGAAGTTCAAGAGCCATGTAGAAACTATATGACATAGCGTTTCCTGATAACATAAGCTTTTTTCAACGTGAGTACACATTTTTGAGTCGGGGGCCCAATTTTGAAAAATTCTACCTTTTACGCTCTTACCAGCGATAATTTTGTTTACAAATGTTGGTTGGTTCCCTTACGCTGAATAGCGTCCACTTCTATTTCAATGTTTTTGAAGCGATCCGATTAATTTATTCCTAACTATGCGCAGACCACAGTGCTGTCGTACTTTTATTTACACTTGTTTCACGTATAAATTGTCTATGTACGTTTAATTCGTTTTGCCTTTCAGTACGAAATGCTCATAACAACTTTGGAAAGGATAGCTATGCATCCGTACTCCAGAAGAGCGGAAGAATTTGTCGTTAAATACCGCGAATTCTTAACGCTAGTCCAACAGCCGTACGAATTACAGGGTGTAAGTTTTTAACTAAATCGTAACTATAGACGATATTCTTCGCGCGGTTATCTAAATTGAGATTATTACCTCATCGTGTATCGAGAAATATCGACAACTTGGTAGGGAAGGGAAGGGAGAGGAACTAATCATTAGTCATTGAATTATTTCTTTTCGAGTTTGTGTTCTGTTTTTAGGGTCGAAAACTGGAATCGCTTTCCTTACTTTCGATCCCAAATTGAAAATTTCGTAGTCTCCCATTCCCTTTTCTCCGAACGAAAACACAGAGAAAACTTTGAACTCGTGCGAAAGTATTCTGAAAATTTCAGTGACTATATTTCAGATTCAGACCCCAGTGAACGCAAAATATTGTTGTCACAAAAGTGATGTAAAGAGTATGTTGTATTAAAATCAGTAATGTTTTAAACGTATTAAAAAAAAAAAAAATCAAATTGAAATTCAACATTGAAAATTTTTGGTTGAAACAAAGATTCTAACCATGCTGTAAAATGTCAAAAATCAATACAGTATCATAGTACTCGTACAATATCCACTTATACTAGGTAACTGTTTTAAAAAAAATTTCAGAAGAACCTAGGTTTATCATTATTTTTCTGGAATTTTGTTTATTTTGTTTGTCTAGTTACTCGAACATTTATTATTATTATTATTATTATTATATATTTATTTTTTTCTTCAGGTACAACTTTTGGAAGATGGTAGACAGCAAATAAGATTAAAATGTTAGTAACGAGTTAACCATTTTCTCCCTTAATTTTCTTTACGAAGAATGTAAAGTTGAATCCGAGTAACTAAGGCTCATTTTCATTTGATATGATTCTTAGTTACGACTTGCATGAACTTGGTTCACGTGTGATTTGTCACGTGAAATATTCGCGCTATCAATTACTATTTAAAATTCTTGAAACTTCGTACCATCGGAGTCGAGATACATCCAACAATACTCACTTCACTGAAGAAATAAAAAAAGAAAAAATACAAAACTATTTTCCGCAGTATATTGCTGTTTCGGAAAAATTACGTTTTTATTTGCGATTAATGTTCGTATTGTTAAAGTTCACAAAGAGGTAACCCTCTGAAAGTGTTAAATTTTTTAGCCTATTTTCGTTTGTTATTATCGATACTCCCTGTAACTCGTTGACTGTCCATATTAAAGGGGTAGAGCGGGGAAAAAAATTCGTTGTACCAATTGATAGCACGTAACCGAGTAGCATGCCAGTACATCGGCAGTAGGGTTTTTGACGTCGTTAAATTCATTTTTGAGGCGATTTCAGCATTATACTCTACCTACGATGACTCATTTTACCCAGGAAAGGCTGAAGCATGAAACACTCGGAAGTTGCGTATTCTAGCTTCGAGTATATGTGAATATTCAGGGCTTTTAGGGTTCAAATTTAGTTTTTTGTTCCTTTTTTGTCTAGCCATATAACCTACCTGTGAAGCAACACGCAGTACTATCATGTGCTATTTCCGCATGTATAATGTGTAAGCCATTCAAAGATCACTATGGGATGTGGTTTGTAGCCGTATAAACTTGACAATGAATTTAGAGACTATAAACCTCATTTTAGATGTATAATACGTTTATAGTAGAGTAGAATAGCAAATCACGCAAGTTTAATGTAGGATGTACCCCAGAGATTTTCAGGAAAAACAGCTCTTGAAGAAAGCTATCCGTAAGAAATAATCGTGTCGTTCAATGCCTTACTTTTCAATTTCCCATCGTACTTACCATTGTATAACCTACTTACCGTATCAAAGAACAATAGTATATTTCAAGTCAAGGAGCGAAAATGTTTTATCACGACAAGTTCGATATGTTGCGAGACGAGCCGAAGACGAGTTGAGCAAATTGAACGAGTCGTGATAAACCTCATTCGCTCCTTGCCTTGAAAGATATTTTGTTCTACAAATGCATCGAAAATGCGTTTCCCCTGCCACGGAGGTATCCAGAAACTAATAATCGAACAGAAGACGAACGAAAATAGTACGCGTTCGTTGCGAACGTTTCGAATCGTTTCCTTCCAAGTGTACAGAAAAGAAATTGTTTCTAGCTTCAGAGTTCGTATTTTTCTAAAATCAGAAAAAACTCTGGAAGGCTCAAAAGTAGGATAAAAACTATACTAGAAAATTTAATTTTGAAATTAGAAGATATTTTTTCGCCGATTATGTCGATATGACTCGAAGTATGATCGAAAAATAATGTAATTTTCTATGAGGAGCGATCTTACATAATGTTTTCATGAAAACTTCTCGCATACATCCCAGATTAAACTTCTTCGAGCTTAATGAGCGAATTGAAAAGATTTGAATTTTTTACTGACTCGTAAACTGCTATGGACATCAAGGCATAACTTTTGAAAAGTCAGCGTACTTCGAATTCCAAAATTTTTGTTCTTCACTCCACTCTAATGTACAGGCCTGCGGACTTGAAATAATGTAGCTTAGAATATTTCAGGTCTCAGTCCCGTGTGAATCATTATGATGGGAGGCGGTTATTCCGAAACCGAGGGGTATAAATGCCAATGATAACGGAATGTTGACGTACTATAGTATCACTCTTGGGCTAGATAGTTGTAATAGTTAATAATTTTCACTCGGAATGCGGCTCACCGATGTATGAAAATTTCGGCGTAGGCATGAAAAGTTAATCTGGTTGATTTTGATGTCTCCCTTCTCATTCGTTATCGTGTTATTTTTCAGGGCAATCGAGAAGGGATGCCAGAGTTCACGTTAGCGTCACCAGCCCGGGAACGGGAAAGATTTCTATTGACGGCAAGGGTATCGAATATTTCAAGGAAATTCAGTGCAGAGAACAGGTAAGAATTACAATGATGCTTACTTTCTTGAACTCGGAATTGAACTTACATGATAACGATTTTCGAATTCGTTAAAATTGAAATGTCGTCCTCGTGGTCACGAGTGTACGACTTCCTAATACTTTGTTGGGCGTATACTGACAGTCTGATTAAATAGCTGCAAATTTATGTTGCCCGTGGTGCAAATTTACTTTTTATTCGATTCGAGTTGACCAACGTATTCAATAAAGCCAATAATGAAGGCAGTATCCGATGGTTGCGAGCGAATGCCGCCGCGCCATGTCATATTTTCTCGTGTTTTTCTTCTTTTTCTCGTGTTTTTTTTTTCTTCTTCTTTTTGGGAGATCAAATCACATTCCGAAATAGGCGGCCCAGTTGCGGCAAATCGCAAACGTTATCTTTCACCACCGTGGCTTGCCAGTCGTTACTGTTTACGTCAAATACCGTCTGTTAGTCAGGTAGATACAAGATACCAACCTTCTTTGTAATCGCTAGCAGCCGCGTGTTAGCATTCCGTTAATGTGCCGCTCCGCACGACGCCACATCGTGCGCCGTGAAGGCGCTGTTTTAGTGTAATGGAAAAGACCTAGTTCGGAAAATCGATATCAAAAATATTACCTATTAATAAATCAAAGTCGATTTTAAAATTTCCTAATAATGTAGCGACGTTGTACATACTTCTGTCTTGATTTAATAATCGAATCGGTTTATTTTTTTAATAGTTCAAGGACTTCGCGTTTATTGTACAGCTTACCTATTTCTTGTCTTTCGACAACTTTGATACGGGCGCTAGAAGTTTATGGGGAATCCGCAGGTAATCAGAAATGCGTATAAAGAGTACCAACTACCCAAGCCAAACACAGAGCGATCACAGCATTCTCGATGATGATGGTGATCACGATAATAATCATCGTTACTACCTTGTTTGTCGTTTTCCTATGAAACTGGAGGATTTCTTTTTCAATTCCTGCCAGCGCATTAAGTGTAATTTGTCTGTTTTTGTCGGTCGACGTAATAGTACAGTCGATTCCGCTTAATTGGGACAGCCGCATATTAGGGACAAAAACCAAAGAACAGAATCAAGTGTACCTAGTGTATTTTTCATTCGCTTGATTGGGACAAGATTCCGCTTATTTGGTACGTATTACTGCAGAAGAAGAAGGAAAAAGAGGGAAACCCAATAGCGATAAGCGTAATCTTACGGATGAAAGGGATGAAGATGATCCTGTAGTTCGAGTGTCGTGTCGCAAGAAGCGAAGAAATGTTTGGAACAATTACAACTACATTTTATGCAGGAAGGCAATGAGGCTAGCCCAGCAGCAGCACTTGATGTTTGAGTTGATTTCATTTAGCGCCAGAGTTTGAAGCATCTACGCCAAAGCAGATGAGATTAGTTTTGTGCAGTAATGCCTGTACGTTATATCAGTTTAGGAGAGAGACGGGGGGGGGGAGTCGGTTTTGTTATTTTTGGTACAGGGACAGCTGCCGAATTGGGACAGAAAGGTTCTTCCCGATGTGTGCCAACTAAGCGGAATCGACTAGTATATGTTATCGTAGGTGACGAAGTACACGAGTAGGACGTGTACCTCTTCACTATTCGTAGCTATCCACAATTGTTGTGTAGTGCAATGACTACATATACCGAACGTTAATAACTTTACCTAATTTCGGTGCAATACAGTGCAGTGCAGCGCTGCGTACAATAGACGTACTGCATTTGCGACGTAGTAAGTCTACACATGTAGTTACGGACAGCACTGCAGATATACCTACATTATATTCGGTTTTTTCGTTCGATAAAAGTATAAGGTAGTACACGTAGGCTACGACCAAGGACACGTACATGTATAGGTAAGAAATACAAAATACGAATAGATACCTTCGTATTTGTGTATAAAAATGAATGGGTTAAGAACGCGCCCTATAATTTCACGGAAATAGATTATAGCTTCTGCGGTTTTTTTTTCTTTTTCCTCTTTCTTTTTCATTTGCTTCTCCCGTGCCCGATTCGATTCGATTTGGTTTCGGTTTCGGTTTCGGTTCGGGTCGGCTAAATGTAAGATAATAACAAATAGGATGATCGCGTGACCGGTGGTTGTTAAACGTTCGTCCGAGTTCCTGCTACCGCCTACGTACCGTGAACCGCTGCACGCCACTGATCGAAAATAAACGTTCTTATTTTGGTTAACGTGTTTTCTTACCTTTATTTTATTTCTCTTCGTTTTTTTTCCTTTCTTTTCGTTTTTCTTTTACCTTTACCGTTCTCCTTATTTTACATTTTCTGTAAAACAATCTTTTTCTCGCATTACTAGATATCGAATAACTTGGTGAGTTATATTTAAGTGTACGAAAAAAAAAATCTACCTAACTTTGAGTAAATAATTGTGTGAATTATGCGGAGAAAAAGCTCCAGTCGGTGTGTATTTTTCACATTACGGGGTGTTTCTGCAGATTACCTGCGGTACTTTTGGAAGACAGAAAACAGAGAGCTGGGTGTACCTTTGCCTCTTAAAAATTGACCCTTTCGAATAATCTCCTTTCTCATTCGTTCTCTTGATAACTAAGCCGCCCGTCTGCGGACGTCTATAGTTAATAAATTAAGCCAATAGACTAGACGAGGGGAATATTTCTAGTAGAAAAATCCCATCTTGATGTACCTAGCATTCCGAGTAACATTACGACATCGTGGAACCGGGTGTCGGCCTTTGTCTCGGCCATCATGAAGAAGAAGATGTAGACGGAGTGGTCGAGACAGAAGGCCGGCGATTTACCAAGCTCAGCCCACACCATCGAACAGGAAGAGAACTCTGTACCATCCTAGAAAAGCTGCTGCAGCTGCATTGCGGACCCACCGGCAGGGCTCACCCGTCGTCACCACCTGCCTGCGTCGACACCTGGACCGAGACGAGGTGGTGAGGGGTGAGTGAAGAGAGGCAGCGCGTCCGGCCGTGGGGGACCTGAATTCCTGGCGAGCACTCAGGGAGTGCGGACCTCGGTCAGTAGGGAACTCCATGGTGGCCCTGGTAGGACGCGCGCACCGTTCCGGCACGTAGAAATGGGGGCTCGGGTTTGGCCCCAAAGCGTCCCTGTACCTACCTATCGTCGAGTGAAAAATTATTAATTTTCTCATTTTTAACAGTATTTTATTATGTTTAGCATACGTATGAAAAATGTCAAAAGTAGATTACTTTTTACTCTTCTCACAATTGCATGGCGACTTGGATTGCCCAATTTTCACAAAATGATCCCTATGTTGGTAAATCTTGGAAAAAGTCTTAACGTAGTTCCGATGAATCTTTCAATCCGTCTCGAATAAGTCTGAAAATAATTTCGATAGAGTCCTATAAATGTTTGAGGAATCCTAAAAGAGTGAAGTTGTGGAAAGTATTCTCATATTATTACTAAGCTTCGAAGAATCTGCATAGCGAGTCTTTGTTACTCCGAGCTAGTCTTATAAAGTCGAACCAAAGCTTAGCGAGTTTCAATAAATATTAGACGGCGTTCCGAAGAGTAATAAGATATTTATTGTAATCAGTCTTCTTGATCAGTCTGAATAAGTCTCAACATAGTCTTCGTGTGTGTTTTGATGGCTAAATGAGACTTAATAGACTTCTGACAAGTCGTGACAGCATCGTGCGGGTTTTGAAAAATCTTTCTACGGTCTTTGGTTAGAGAGAGTGCAATTCGTTCGTATTCAAAAATGAGTCCTATAGCCTATAAGTACGTATTATACTTACTTCAACTAAGGGGTAAGAGTAATACACGCAATTCCTTAAAAATAGGATTTTGCATTGGTTCTTTGCGATATGAATTAGACATTGTTTATAAGATTGAATTTGTATGTGAATTCACTATTTTTCCTTGGACAAGATATCTGTGTAGATGACATGTATGTACTATTACATATTATATACCCGTACACACCTAGATGTGTAGGGTTCAATGCAAACTTGTCTCGCAGAAAGTCTGGTTCCATCAATACATAGCCTATTAGCACCGTATTGCTAATTCTTGCGCAGTCTAGGTGACTGAGAGGTCTATTGATAAAATGAAAAAAAGAAAAAAAATACACTTTCGTAAGCCGAATGGGCCGAATAACACATATAATTTACATCCATTTTTATGTCGTGTCGCCCAATTTTGCGAGTACAAGGATACCTTTATTTATTTAATTTTGTGGTCGGCTTCCTTACCACCGTGACGGCCACATCGTCATTTTCTCCCGTCCATCATTATCGTGTTGGATCAAGTGTGCTATTGGTTTTAAGAGGAGGAAGGAGGGAAAGAGGAAGAAAACTGGCCGGATGTCTTAGAGCATTCGGGTGAAAAGGTGCAGTGAGCCTGGAAAAATGATCCGGGATGAGTTGGATGAAAAAGCAGGACGAATCGTTAGGTATTTATAATGTTCTCGACGATTTTCTTTTATCCGGCGCTGCCATTTAAAACGGGCGGGTCCAACTGGGTAACGATGAAAACGGCTCTTGCATTGATTTTCCAATAAATTTGTAAGTATATCTAATTTCGTTAGTCGCGGCCTTTCGTAGTATCAAAAGCCCGTCGCAGTACTATCATGGATCTTGTAACCTTTACTCGGATGGTCGCATTGTTATTCTGGCCCTTGTTCCAACTTACCTCGTCCCGTCCTACCCCGGCCCGCGCTTTTGAGCTTCATTTAGAGCGGGAAAACGATGGTTCATGGAAAACAGAGCGGCGCCGTTCTTTTAAAATTAGGTTAGGTTAACAACCCGATGGTTTTATTACGTCGCGTTGTTTTTCTTGCCCCTCCCCCCTCCCTCTTTGGTAACGTAACCTTACAACGGTTCTAGTTCTGATAACTGTAACTTTCGTCGATGCGTTTACCAACTTCATCGGTAGATTTTTTTTTAATCGTTCTAGGTGAAAATTTTCTATTTTCTTTCACTCCCACCTGCAGATCCATCGCAGGTTTTTGTTTCATCGTACCCGAACCTTGATGAAAAAACTCCCGTTCATGTTTTACGTATTACACACGAAATTTGCTGAAATAATCTAGTTCACGTTTTTTAACCCACGACCTTCGCAAACATATAACCAGGTCCGTGTATTTGAAACGTACAAATTCTTTTTACTCAATAGCTGTTCGATAAGTACGAATTATAACGTTGTTTCTTGAAAGGTAAATGCTTCTTTATCGCTGTTATTTTCTTCGTATGAAGTTAAAGAAATCCTACCGAACAGCTACTGGGTAAAATAAACTACATAACAGGATCAGGATTGGTAAATAAGCAACACTCGTGCGTTTGCTTCACTCGGCTACGCGCGGCGCGGCGTTCCACGAACTTCTGCGCTCATTATTGCTTATTTACCGCTCCTGTTGTGTAATCTACTATAAAATCATCCCTATGTATGTGATGTCAACTTTATAACAAAAGCCCATTTCGAAAACTAACTATTGACAAAAATTGTGTTTTTTTCTGCTTTGCATTTCTTTTTTGCTGGTCGAAAGCTACTCATTATGAGGACTCAAGGTGGAGTGAAAAATGTCTTCCTGCAAATTTGATATTACGAGTAGGTCCTAATTACGCCTAAAAGATTTGCATCTTAGTCACTTTAAGGTGTGCAAGATTCTTAATAAAAAATTTTACCTGTACGAGTCTACTTGATAGGGGAAATTATAGTGATTGACGTATTAAATGAAAAAGTCTCAGTTTCTTGTTTAAAAGAAGAAGGTATTACTAGGCATATATTTTCCAAACTCATTTCAGGTCACCGTTTCTCTGAAATCATTTTGTTCGGTTTAGTGTGATAGTAAAAAAAAAAGTCTTAAGTGATCTAACATCAAAATTTAACTTTCATCGTCAGCGAGATTAAATTTCAGGCAAAATCTATACTATCGGCGCAATGGTAAAAACCTTAAAAGTTATTTGAAATCAGTGACCCAAAAATCTCTTATTACAATCGTTTCTCGATTTTCGAAGATGAATCAGTTTTGCATATTTGGGACTCAAATCGAAATCGGATTAGGAATTTGGTGGACTAAAAAAGGGAGTGGGGAAGGGTACATGTTATCTCTCCCCCCCGGGCTCTTGAATGGATCTGGTAATCCGATGAAATTAGGAAACAGAGAGATTCGTGTAGAACCCAATTTAAGAAACTTCGAATTATGACCTTTCCATTTTTCTGTATTTACATTTTATTATTTGCACCCCAATATATCCGTCGTATGAAGTCCTCCAGTCATCGTGATCATAATACTCGTTCAAAAATACAATCTTCCAACCACCATCTTTCGGATAAAAATGTTCAGAAGAAACGCAGATTTTATGGGGGATCAAAATTTACTGCCCAAACAATATAAATAATTACCGTACACATCGAATCATTGGAGAAAAAAATAATAATAAATTAAAAAATGACTGATAGATCTAGAATTCTATTGTATCGACAAGTTTCTAGTCAACGAAACCCCAGTTCAGCTTTTAACCGTTGCCTATCTTCCCCTCAATAATTTGTCGTCCCGCAAACCATTCTACTCGGGTCAATATTTCTAGTAGATTCATTTTATCTACTGCTATTTCTGAATTACCATGATTTCATTTCTCTTCTGATATGTCTGCCTTTAGTTACTATTATTATTATCTATTACTTTTTATTATTATTATTATTATTATTATTATCATCATCGGTTGTTATTCTGCTGACAGCATAAATATAATAACGGCGATGCCGTTCGACATGTGTAAATATATAAAATACGAATACAAATGCAGAATGAAGTATGTACATGCATCGAAAAGAAAAAACGGACCTAGCCAAGTCTGTGGTATGTCCATGTTCCGTAAACACGAACCGGGTTTTTCGAGCGAGGCCCGTGTATGATAAAATACGGTGTAGATTTTTTAGGCCATGACTCGTGTCAAACGAGTCCCGTGCAGACCACTGTGAAGGACCCCTGTGGTACGGCTAATTAAGTATAGTTAATATTACCATATATAGTACGAAGTACATCGCACATGCCCGTACAAAAATGATATGTAGATACGATAACGAAAGAAGAAATGGGGTAAGGAAAAAAGAAGAAAAAGAAAGAAGAAAATGGAGAAAGGGGGGAAATTGCGAGAAACTCGTGCTCGTGTGAGCGAGTACTTGAGCCAACTATCGAGGGAAAATAAAAAACACGTTGGGAGGAGAAATTGATGATAACGGAAAATTTTTTTTGGCGTTGGACATGACTAGGAGCGAGTATACGAGTAGGTATTACTAGGAGGTACTGTGTACTATTTCCAATTCGGTCAAAATGTGCTCCCCCCCCTCCTTTAGGCCTCTTCATAGTTTGAAAAAGTGATTACCAACTCCGGATGTGGATATCGCGGCGTAGCGCCATCGCGAATTCCCCGCCGACATTAACGAGTTATTCGCACGATAAGAGGAGTGTTACTGTTTCAAAGGTTTTAAAGGTAGCCGTTATCGAAACGCCATGTCGGTGTCGTTAGTTACTCGTACTTTCTCGTATCGTATTTGCCCGTAATACGAGCATAATATACAACGTATAAAATAAAGTTGATGGGTATTATTACGAGTTAATTTTTGGCCTCCTGGAAGGGAGAAATGTCGAATTTTATGCCCAAATTATGACCGGATTGAAAAGGTGACTAGATCAGCGATTCGAAATCCTCCGATTTCGATAGATTAGTCGATACTGTTTCCTTTAACATTTAAAACTCGCTGATATACGATCGAGCTTCTTTCTTGTCAATGGTTGAGGGGTGAAGAAGGGAGAAACGGGACGGGCTAGTTAATTAATTTCAAACTGAACGAAACGTATGTGTGAGGACAGTTTAAACTATGCTCGACAGTCGATGCACTCTTTGTTCGAAATAGACTCGCGAATTTTTGAATTTTTTTGAAATGACTGAAGTCTCTATTTCTTTGACGAATCGCGAAATACGAAATCTATTAGAGAGACAGTGCAATAACTCGCCTACATCGGGTAAATTACCCTGTAATGTTTTCTGTAAGTTTTTCAAATTTCAGTTACGGTGATTACTCACTCCTTATTCTTACTCGTCGAAAATGAATTAAACGAGTACTCGATTTAGAAACAAATGAAGCTTCGTTCGTACAGACTTGAGAGTTGATAGAAAAGCATAGTCCCAATTTGATAGGTGGGTGCCAAAAAAAGTAATATTTGACGAGAATGGATAACTACTGGTTGGAATTGGATCCATTTGAACGCGATCGATCGTTATACTCGAAAACGGGAAAATGGTGAGAATTTCAAAAATGCGGGTAGAACGGATCGAGTTGCAGAATAAATTCCGGTATGCTCAGACTTTCCGTAGGTACGAATGTAGAACTTCGAAAACGTACCGATACCGTCGCAGATGTAGGTGTATATGTAGTCCGGAAATCTGTTTGGGAAAGAATTTCGTTACCTCTGCGTTCGATTGTGGAAAACTGTAAAAAAGAGTTAGGTAAATCATTATTTTTGTCCGCCAATTGATGGGATACACTGGGTTAGTGATCGAATCGAGGTATCGAGGTAGATGTAGGTAGATAACCTCTTATAGACTAAATTAATGGCGCAGCCATTGCTGCGTCATTATGTCCGGTGTAGGCCTACAGGTCTACGACAGATACACCACGTCTACCTTAATAGTGCAAATGCTCTGTGCAGCGAGAAACGACGAGATTGAATGATGAAGAAAATAAGTATTGTATTTGTAGATGCTTTTGCCGCAACGGGGGGCAGAAGTGTAAAAATCGCGTAGATAGGTACCTAATTTATTAGCGATTGGCCCGATGTGCGACCGGACTGATGGTCCGTGTTGGCTGTTGACTTCATTATTTTCATTCGTGTAGTACTAGTACTGTAGGTATGTGCATATTATGTACGAGTATACGTGTACGTTTATGTGTATTCGTTAACGTGGTCGCAAGAACGTACCCACTAATCGTTATACGTAATATGTACATTCGTGTAATGTATGTTATACCTGTGTATATATGTTAGTATGTACCTAATGACGATGGTCGATTGTCGATGTTTGTCTGTTATTCTTCGTAGTAATTATTCGTACCAATTTGTACACTATGTAGGTACACAAATAGTACTAGTAGTGGTTTGCACATAATGTATAGGTATAGGTACATGTATACGGAGACGCGAACGTCCATTATTCTTTCGCTGCTGCCGCCGCCGCCGTCACCGATGCTGATGCCGCGATTATTTCTTCGCTTACGTATTCTACGAAATAACGTTGTCGGTAGTAATAAACCCCTACTTTTTCCATTTTGAATTGCCGGTGGTAGTCGAGACTTTTCGCGTGTTCTTCGATGCGGTCGGTGGTATTCACTGTTCAGTCTTCCTTCGTACGGTCGTGGTTGGTCGGTGGTTGGTCGGTCGGTCGGTCGTACGTACGTACGCGCGTAGTACGTACCTGTACCTCTTTTTCTCTCTCTCTCTCTCTCTCTCTCTCTCTCTCTGTCTCGGACAGGTGAGCTTCGGCGTCGTTTTTCCGTTTTTCAGGTGAGGTGAGGTCGTCTGTGTTACGATTTCGTTAGCGGCGACTCCTGTGTCTCGCTCGACTTCGATTTCGACTTGGACGTCAACTTCAACGCATTTGACGTCGTTTGTCGTTATTATAATCATCGTCCTCGTCGTACTTATTCACGAATACTCACCATTTATGTCTCTTCGATTTACCCTACTTTTTCTTATTCGTAATCGCGCCTTCGTTATCGGTTAATTTTTCCCCCTCTCTTTTCTCCTCGAACAAAACGATTCTCCTACGAGTTAATAAATATTTTATGTTCTTCGTTTCTCGTCGATTCGTTTTTATCTTATTCTTGGTTAGCAAAATTCGATGTTTCGATTCGTGAAATTCGCGAAGCTTTTGAAATAACGTTAAGTACGCGGATTGTGATGTTTTCTAACCCATCGAGCTTAATGACTGGTCGAAATTGGACGTAGGTAAAACGATACACTGTTTTTTTCTTTTGCGTTCGCTAATTCGGTGAAGCGTCGTAGCAGATGAGCGACGGTCGACAGCTGATCCAGCGACCGCGATTGATGTGGACGACTCGACGTGCTCGGTCGAGTTGGCTGTTACTGGTGGTTGCGAATCTCGAAAGAAATATCCGCCGCGCGCGACAGTCTTAGTTAGCGTCCGCTAACCTTCATCGGTTGCGCTTATCACGTTTCATAATGTCGCGGCAGCGGCAGCAAAGACCGGAAAAACAACGGCTATACCGACAGGTACGGGAGCAAGTGCAGTTTTCGCCGCTGCCACCGCTGCCACCGTCGCCGCCTCGGCCGCTGCCACCGTCGCCGCCTCAGCCGCTGCTACCGCTGATTCAGACCCAAGAACAGACGTCACCGTCGCTGCTAGAATCGACATTCTGTTCGACGATGCCGATACGAGTGGAATTCGCGAATCAGCAATCGGCCAACATCGTGTCCACTACGTCGGAGATTTCGCGGTCAGCATCTCTAAACGTGGCGACCAGCAAAAGCAAGCCGTTTCGCTCTTCGCTGAAATTCAAGTGGAAGAGTTTTCGATCGACCAAGAAATCGGAAGAGTTCTCGAAAGCGCGCCACCACCGTAATGATTCGCCGACCGAAGACTTCTTCATCATGGAAAGTTTCTCGGACAACGGGTACGCGCAGGACGAATTGTCGGTGAGGATCTGCAAAGAAACGATTCGCTCGAATCTGCTCGAGTCTGTTCGCTTGTTGCGCGGCAACAACAACCTGCTCATCGACATGGAGAATAACCGGATGGACGGTCTCGAGCCGAAGGTATTCGAAACGCTGACCGAGCTGGAGCGAAATCACGTCTTCCTCTGGGCCGCTTTCATTACGCGCATCGACTACCTGGAGTTGCTGTACGAGTTGGGCGCGGACGTTAGGTACGAGTTGCAGCGCGAGGGCGGCTTTACGGCGCTGCACCTGAGTGCGTTTTCGGGCTGCGCCAACTGCGTCAAATGGCTGCTGGAGATGGGCAGCAACATCAACGCGCTCAAGGACACGTACACGCCATTGCACTACGCGGTACTGGGAAACTCGTTGGCGACGGCGCAATTACTGGTGCGACAGGGATGCGCGATCTCCGATACAGTGTTGAACGCGGCCGTGTTGGCCAACGCAATCGACTGCGTGCAGCTGCTGGTGAATCAGAGAGCCAACGTGAACTACTACAACCAGTCGGGCATGACGCCGTTACACGTGGCCGCCGACCGTAGCCTGGCGCAGTGCCTGAAGATTTTGCTTGACCACGACGAGGTGGACGTCAACATCAAGACGAACCGGCGCAAGGCGACTGCGCTGCACTTGGCCTCCGAAAACGGCAATACGCGTTGCGTGCAGCTGCTGATCGAGAAGAGAGCCGATCTGGAGGAGCCGAATTACAAAGGGCAGACGGCGTTACATTTGGCCGCGAAGGCGCAGAGCCTCGAGTGCGTGGATGTGCTGTTGGTGGCGCAAGCGAGCGTCGATTCGCGGGACTTGGATAGACGCGCGCCGTTGCACGCGGCCGTCTGCAAGCCGCAGTTGGCCTTTCCCATCGTCGAAAGACTGGTGCACTCGGATGCGGAAGTGAACGTGGCCGACCGTTATGGCTACTCGCCGTTGCACGTGGCCGCGCTCAACGAACTCTCGCATTGCGTTGATTTCCTTATCATGAGTGGCGCGAACGTGGGCGCGCGTACCAAAGGCGGCATGAGCGCGCTCAGCATTATAAGTCGCAAGACGCCGACCAGCGTGAACGCTATCAAGACCAAGTTGGACGAGTCGCTGTCGATGACCGAGCCTGAGGGCAACAACCGCGAGCTGCGACTCAAACTTGACTTTCGCTACATACTGCAGAATTCGACGTGCGGCGAAATCGGTTTTCTGCAGATGCTCGAAAAGGAGGGTCACCGCGAGATACTCGAGCATCCGCTCTGCATCGCCTTTCTTCATTTGAAGTGGGAGAAGGTACGCACGTTCTACTTCCTACGGTTGATATTCTGCACCATCTTCATAGTGCTGCTCAGCGTGTACGTGATGACGGCGCTAGCGCACGACTGCTACAACGCGGCCAAAAATCAGGAGGCGGCGGTGGCGGCGGCGGCAGAAGCAGCGTCATCTTCGTCGAATCCGCTGTCATCGTCGTCGCCATCGGCGTTGCCGTTGCCGCCGCCGCGAGATCTGATCTGTCGGAATAACTCGTTCGCTGGTGACAAGTTGATGGATAACGCCGCCTTCATGGAGTACACGTGGTATCTGCTCGTTCTGTGCAACGTAGTCGAGTTGATTCGCAAGCTGTACAGTACACCCGGCTTCTCATCGTTCAAGCAATACTTTCTGAGCGTGTCCAACGTGATCGAGTGGCTGGTTATCGCCAGCGTGTTCGCCATTTCGTGTGTGTATTCCGGCCGCACGTACACGTGGCAGAATCACGTGGGCGCCTTCGCCGTGCTCTCCGGCTGGTCCATACTGATGATCATGATTGGACAGCTTCCGCTATTCGGCACCTACATCGCCATGTATACCAAGGTGCAGAAGGAGTTCGCCAAACTGTTACTCGCCTACTCGTGCCTGTTGATTGGTTTCACCATCAGTTTTTGCGTTATTTTTCCGACCGAGGAGGCATTCAGCAACCCGCTCATCGGTCTGGTCAAGGTGCTGGCCATGATGACCGGCGAGCTCGACCTCAACAGTCTGCTACTGGACACACAGACGGCCAGCAAAACGCATCTGCTCAAACTGAGCGCGTACGTTACCTTCGTGCTGTTCCTGTTCTTCGTCACCGTCGTGCTCATCAACCTGCTGGTCGGCATCGCTGTGCACGATATCGAAGGCCTACACAAAACCGCCGGCCTCTCTAAGCTGGTTCGCCAAACCGAACTCATATACTTTCTCGAGCTGGCTCTCTTCCACGGTTACCTGCCCACCCGTATTATGGACTGGCTGAAGTTGGCCATTTACGTTTCACCTCAGGCGTATCGCGTCGTTCTGTACGTTCGCCCGCTCAATCCGCGAGAAAAAAGACTGCCGCGAAATGTGATGGAGAGCGCCTTGAACGTGGCTCGCCAGCGTAGCAAGAAACCTTCGTGGATGTCGCGCAGTAACGGCGACATCGTCAAAAAATCCAAGAAGGATACGACGACGGCGACAACGACAGCAGCAACAACGACGATGACAACAACGACGGCGACAACGACAATGACGACGATGACAACAACGACAACGACGAGTCCGATGACACCGTCTTACTGCCCTTGTTGCGCTATACCATCCCCGATGACAGCGCCGTTAATGATGTCACCACTATTGCCATCATCTTGTGAAATTCGTGAACTGTGCGACCTGCTCAAACAGTTGTTGGAAAACTTAAACAGTGCTAAAGGCGACGTTCGCACCCTCGGTACTTGATCGCGACGCGATGCGACGCGCTACCTTGTCGTGTCGTCGTGCGGCACCGCATCGTTGCAAGCGATTACTTCGCTGTAACCGTTTCCTTAGCCGTCGTTTCGCCCACGAACGTTTGTTCGAGAAACCAAATTCTACGCACGCGGGTAAAAAAATTATATAGAAGAAATAAAGGGGGAAAAAAAAAAAAAAAAAAAAAAAAAAAAATAAAAAGAATAAGAGGAAGACTATTAAGTCTTTCATTGCTTCAAATGTAAACGAGTGCGAGAGCAGCATAGTATGAAAAAGTCAGGCAAAAAAAAAAGAGCAAAAAAGAAAGAAAAACTGATAAATAAGTTAACAGATATACGTAGGTTAATGATAGATAGATCGATATAGATGGATAGACAGACATTCGGATAAATAGATAGACAGATGGATGAATGGATGGATGGATGGATGAATAAATAACTGTAGACAAATAGATACCAACCCGAATAAGTAGGTAATGTATTAATAATTCGTACGAAATGAAACAGACAGTCATAATGCGGCTTTATTTTATCGTATAGCTTGGCCCTTGCTGGAAGATGAACGGTTGAATTAAAAAGTAGAATGGTTAGGAAGAGAATGGGAAAACTGGAGGGAATAAAATGGAAAATAAGGGTACACTCATGCACGCATATGTACCTATAACTAAATACATTATTGTTCGTAGACTACGGGGTAATTTTACGTACTATATCTATGTATAGATGATCTATAATAAGAACACAAAACTAAGAATACAAGTTGATAAAAGGGAAAATCTTAAGTTGACGAAGAATTCTTCTTAATGATAACTGACCACCACCATCACAGACCTCCGTGACCACCGACCGCCTATCTATCAGCTATTGGCAACTGCACCAACAGCGACACTCCCGTCACGAATATAAAATGGTAAGGTACTGAGTAATCGTAGATACGTACAATAATGTATAATATTATAATGCGGCGTTGTGAAATTAGACGAATGTCGAACTAATCGTATAGGCGCCTATACCTGTGTACTACAATTTCTACTATCATTATAGGGCCCGCGAGATTAAAATTGGCCGCCGGTAGAACGTTATAATGACAAGAAATCCCGCTAGAACTTCGAGTTAATGGCGGTGAAAGAGCCTCCTAAAAATGAATTGTCGATTAGGTACAAGGTGACAAAATAAATTTCGATGTAGCGAATAATTTTTCGCGTAAAAATCACCCTAGACTATATTGTACTTGCGAAAACAGTTTCGCACAATTTTACGGTAACTGCCCTCTGTGCCTACCCCCTGGGACGTCGTTACGAAGAGTTCAAAATCATTCTTTACATGCCCTGCTGCTCGTTGACTCGGCCTTGACGGATAGAAATGTTGTATTTTGGAAGTTTACTCGTTTCACGGAGTTTTTTGGTTTAAAACGATTGTAATAATCTTCAGGTTCCTTTTTCCTACGTTCGCAGATACCTATATCCGTTGCTGGAAATTTTCATCCCCACCCCTCTTGTCCTACTCCTTAAATTTCACAGACGTGTAAAAGTAAACGCGTTTTATCGATTTTAAAATAGACTTCTGAGTATCGTTTTGATTAGAAATTATTTCGAATCGAGACGTCATAATTCCGTGAAACACGATACAGATATCGAAACATGTGTTTCAACAGTCACTCAAGCAAATTCCGACGTTAAGTCGAGGACGAATTAGAAATTTAAGCGAGCACCTAAAATGGGGAAGGGGGCTCGAAATTGAAAATTTGCGAATGCGATACAAGTATTATTTCTCAAGTTACGGAGGCTGCCGAAAGAATTTTGGACGTTCGTATTACGCGGCGGGGAGGGGGGAGGTTTAAATTCGGATATCGAAACTTTGGTTTTAATAATCGTCGAACTGGATGGTGACGTTGATTTGCTCGAAATTTCAAGATTACACCCATAGAGGAGGTGAAAAAAGGAATTTGTAATTGAAAAAATCGTGGGTATACGAATTACGATAACGATAAGTTATTTTTCGAACTCCGGCTATCGTTTTCCAAAATTGCAGCGGTCATTCTCGCGAAAATCCGCGTCGTCTTCGTTGTCTGTTCGCGAGTTTACGTGTGTTCTTGGTTTAGATATTGAGGCGGCATCCGCCAGTATAATAACTGCCACCCTACCCTTACATCGAACGCTTCAAATTTCAGATTATTTTCGCAAAAATCGTAATACTATACGAGCACTATACGGTCCGAAAAAAAAAAAAACATAACATATAGACGATCTCATCGTTTTGTGGAAAACGCGTTCAAAGTCCAAATTTTCCTTTCGTTGTGTCGCGAGACCAGGAATATGTTGAAACACGGAGAAGCGATCGGATATTATTACATTTTTAACCTTTCCGAATAAACTGAATGACGTCGTTCTACGTTGTCTATAATGAATTAACGCGTAGTAGCTGTTGAAAAAATGAAAGATGTACGTCCTTTTTGAAAATTTCGACTTTCCAAATTTCCGACAGCCTGTAAAACGAGCAGAAAAGTCGGCCAAAATAATTCGAATTTAATATGGAGGAAACATTTCGAATTTCTTGTCCGTTTGCCTTCGTCTTCTGGTCGGCTTCTTCTCGCCTTTCCCACTATTACATATTTCATATTCGCTACATGGTCACCGTCGCAACTACGACCACATTCAAACATCATCATCTCATCGTCGGTTTCAAAAATTTGAAAATTATTACTCGAAAACTGATAACGTGGTAACGCGCCAAACTGCTACCACAAAACACGAGACATGTCGACGAATTTTGCTGAGACAAACGTGCGACTTGGACGAGGTGATATGGAAGGCTTTGCAGATTTCATTTCGTCGAACTTAATCAAAAAGAGCGTATAGATGACACCACACCGTGTGTGCCCTCCTTTTCTCGCATCGAGATACTCGTATTTTGAACAGATAGGTATATGGCCACGAAGGTTTCCCTACTTGTACGTGTGCTCGATGCTCGTTCCTGTTGTAAATAATATTCGGAGAGGAAGATTATTATCCGTTACGTATTTAAAAACATTCTCAATTCCGAGCCTTCGTTCCGCCTTCGAGTGGCCTGGCACAAATTATCGCCGTTTGCGACTTTTGAAACCTGCGTTTCGATATTTCCGTTGTGTTACGCTTACTCGATTTCCAACCCCCTCTCCTTCCTCCCTCTTCTTGTGAAACTTGAAGTTTAAACTCGGCGCCGTATTGACTTAGAAAAATTTATAACACGGTGAAAATTAATGTCGGAATCGTGCGCAGCGATCTTTCAAATCTCGTATCCGAATCGTATTTTAGGCAATTTTCGACTCCTACCGTGTCGTGTGACGCGTCTGTTTTGGATTTCGTTCCGAACCGACGCGACGTGATATTGAAAATCATTTCCGCTACCTCGGATGCCCACTAATTCAAACTGTTTTACTCTTAGAATTCCCATCCAAGGGGGTGAGGAAAGAAAGGAATGAAAAATTTCGAGTGACGAATAGACGAGTCACTTTTCGAAAGTAGAGCATTTTAGGAACGAAATGTTAGATTTTTCGAGTTTTCTTCTCAACCCCCCCCCCCCATTTATCGTAATTAATTTATTTATTCGCGTATACTTAGGTATTAGTATTATTTACTCGATAACGAAGCGACCAAATTCTTATATTACGTGCTGGAAGAGGAGGGAGAGGGGACTACATAACGAAGAATGACGATACTTAATCCCCCGGCTCTCGCGTCTACCCACAGAATGTGTGAGATTGATGTTTCGATGATTTGGAAGATGTTATTAATGAGAGTACACCTACGAGAAACAGAATTTGTCTTTGAATCTATATCAAATGTCGTGTATTCCGAATACCAAAATTCAAGTTTGATGCGAATTTTCGACTAGGAAGTTCGAAATTACTTAGAAATTACGATACGTAAGGCTGGAGATTAAGAGTAAAAAAATCGATAAAATATTGCCCGTGCGAGTATCAAACACACCTATGATTTTCGATGTGGGAAAATTCTTCTTTTTTTTTTTCTCAATGATATTTCGACCTCTTTCCGATGACTGTAATTTCAGTCCGATTGGGGAAGAAGGAGCCAGAGCGAGAGAGAAAGAGAAAGAGAGAACACGTGTGCCGTATAAACGAACGCGTGTATTCAATTAGCGATAAGTTGTACTCGTACTTCGTACGTGTGCGATGACGAATTTTTTCCGAAAAAGGAATTTCAGAATTTTACGAATATTCTTATTCCGCGTACAGGTATTCGCATTCTTCGTCTTTCGGGTTACACGTTTATTGACGCCAATTGGCGCGCGTAAATCGAGCTACTGTAATCAAGATTTTCTCTTTTTCACTCCGCGAACATTCGGTACGAGTAATTAACGATAACGACCATCGACTAGGAACTAGAGATCAACTTTGTTAGTAATTTAAAAATTGAGTTCCCCCCTCCCCCTGATAACTTATCGGTGCGTTGTTACGTTACTCCGGATAAGAACGCGCAAAGGCGTACGTGACGGTACGTGCGCAACAAGCTGTGGCGGGTACGTTACCGGTAATACCTATAAAAAAGTAATTTATCGGTAATTTTTCCTGGCAAGTTGCCGAGAAAAGAATCGAAGACTGAACGAAGTAATACTCGAGTTCCCGCTCCTGTTGTGGAGCATGTCTTTCGACAGGATCCCGCGGCTCACACTTTCAAGAGGAACCTAGGCCATCTACTTTAGGAGGTCGGAGCAGGAAGTTCGCTGCAGGTCCTTACTCAATATCGAAATGGTGTTTCGTTGGATGCAAGCAAAGCTTAGAGGTGGCTACTCGGAAGACAGAAGCCGTCCTTTTCCACGGGCGGAAAGGGGGCAGGCCAAAGCCATTTGACCTTGCGGTATTGGGCGAACCGGTACCTCTACAGCCCCGGATGGTGTACCTGGGAATGACGATGGACAACGAACTGTGCCCGGAACCGTATCTCCGTACAACTTCAGAGAATACAAAGCGGTGGAGGCCGAACGCGTGGCGATCGCTTATGCCGAACCTCCGGGGGCCGAGTGAGAGCCGAAGAAGGCTGTATTCGGCAGTAATACACTCGGTTCTTGTCTATGTGGCCCCAATTGCATAATACTCGCGGCACCCCGTAAAAACAAAGAAGATATAGGAAGGGTTCAGCGGACTACGGCACTACGCATTATCTGCGCGTATAGAACCGTCTCATATGAGGCGGCTCTTGTACTAGCTCGAATGCCTCTTTTATGATCTGCTGGCTACGGAGAGCGCTACGCCTTATCAACGCTTCCAGAAGCTCTCACCAGCTGATAGAAGAAAGAAAGGAGTAAAGGAGAAGATTAAGAGAGAAGTCCGGTGGGGCAAACAGTTCAAGAGCGGGGGCTTGTCTCTAAGAGTTCGCCTATGGCCGTTGGACATTGAGACTAGTGCACGACCTCGATGCATGGCTAAGACGGCAGCACTGTGACTGTGAGCTGATGTGTACCGTCTTAACGCAAATGCTCACCGGGCATAGGTACTTCAATGGTTATCTTAACCGTTGGAACAAGATACTCGGCCAGTGTTCGCATTGTTCAGCAGAGATCGATGACGCGCAGCGTACCATCTTTTGCTGCACTGCGTGGAACGACGCACGAGCAGCGTTCGAGGCGTCTGTCGGCAACCACGTCACTGCCCCAAGACGATGGTTGAAGTGATACTGGCTAGCCTGCAGAACTGGTCAGCGATAATCCAATTCGCCGGCGCAGTGATGCGGGCCAAGGAGGACACCCTCTCCGTAATCAGGGAAGGCTCCCCCACCGGACGGTCGGCTCTGCAACTGAAGCTCGTCGCAGTGTCCGAGAAGAATACCGAAGGGTGATACCAGGGTACGGCGGCAGTAAGGGCGAGGACGGGCATGACGATAGTGGAACCACGAATAGAGAAACGTATGCTGATTCCGGAGCTCGCACCGCATTAGTTTGGTGCTAACCAATCTGCATTCGTACGCGCGTTTAGGTGGAGGAATTGGAAGGTGCCAGCTGATGTTGGTGAATAGAAGTTCTGATTCGTACGAGATCTTGCCGTTTGAAAGTATTTTCCGCTCAGATCTACACGAATCCATGGCCATCTATCCGTTCATTCATTTATCTGCCCCTAGCGGAGCTGTAACTGTGGCGGTAAGAAAGCGTGCTAAATTCCATGAAATGCGCGTCAGTTATAGTCAGCTAGAGGGGCTAGATGAGAGCGGCACAGAGCTACGTATAATGGGTTATGGCTTTATGGCTGACGGTGACGCCGAAGCTGATGCAACGCCGGTACCGACCCGACCGGCGCGGCGCGGCGTGACGGCTACCGGATACACATCGCCGACGACACGATGGTGATAATGCGTACTCGTCGTCGTATTGTGACGCGACGCGTACGTACGCGGTACGAGCGCGGGCGGCTCTTTCTTTTCTTATCGTTCCAACACGCGTGGTCTTCGCCGCCGCATGCCACGCCCCGTTTGTTTTGTTCCTTTTTTCCTCCTTTTAATCCGTTTCTAATATTTTTGCGAACAAATAACAACGAAAGGACACCGTAAATAAGTAGGTCAATATTTTTCAACGTGGGCGCGGTTACGTTATTATTTTATTTATTTTTTTCCAACTTGGACGGAATATTTTATCATCATCGATCGACGGCGCGATATTTTATTCCGGACGAAAACGAATGTGAAAGAAGGCTGGACAGGGTAGGGCACGGCACGGTGCGGCACAGCACACGTGTCCATCTAGAATGTACTCGCGATTGATACGTTTTACTACGAGTACAAATTTTTACGAGCAGGGCCGTATACAAGGGGGGTCTGACCCCCCTCCCCTTTGTGTACAGTCGTGCGCTTGATAATTCAGGAAAATGCGGATCTCAGAAACAGTAGAAATTAAATTTAGTTTAGAATACCCCGTATGCTAGGTCAACCCTCCCCCCCTCGCCATATTCCTGGATACGGCACTGTGTACGAGACCGTTTTTCTTGCACCGTCTGCAGCATTTACGAGGTACTCGACCAGAGAGGTACATACAAGATAGCGTGTTGTGGCGGCGCCTGCTAAAGACTGCTTTAATTCATTTCGTGTTTTCCCCCAAACGAGGATCCAAACGAATATTTCATTTCGGATCCTACATTCGACATTTTTGTCATCGTAATGAGAAAATTTATTCGTATTGAAAATTTGAATAAATTTCATGGTTTTAATGCCTTGGTAACGTATAGCGCGTAATGGAGAATCCGCAAGAGCCACATTAATCGAGTTTTACTTATTCCGTGTTACAGATACTCTTTCCGTTGGTTCTATCAAAAATGTTGAATAAAGTTGACATCGAAGCGGAAGTGATTCAAGGTGGCATTGTTGGAATTGCCGGAGCCATTCGGTTAGGAATATCACGTGGTCTGGCCAGCTTCGTCGATCCGGATACGAAAGAAAAAATGAGACTCGGTAAGAGCGTAAATAACTCGCGTACTTTTTTCGGCGACTCGAACGTGCTCTCGTCGGCTCTGTCCTCAGTTTCGTTTGGCGAACATCGCTACATCGGGTATACGGGCTGGAACGACGAATAATACTTTTTGAATCCGCATTTTAAGGTAAAAAAGAAGGCACGCGCGTGAAATTTTGTCGAAAAACCCGTATATTTATAGCGGCAAATTACGCCCGTGGAGTTTCGAGTTGCCCGGTACAATGCCTCTCGTAGAAGCGACTTTCATTTTGATTTTTAAAGTATTAAAAATGAAAATTGACCGGAAAAATTAATTCGCGTCGGAGAATAGCGTTTTACTAGGTCGCTCGTTAAATAATTTAGCCGAGTGTTGCGGAAAACTGTTGTTGAATAGTATCGAGGGTCGGTGAACCGCGTTATTTTACCAAGATGCGTCGACCTTTTAGCATTTTCCTTGATAGAATTTCGCGGCGACGTTTAGTTGGTTAGAATACATTTTCTTAATACAACTAAATTTTGTAGCCTCGTTCGATTTTGTAGTTATTTTATAAGTAAATTGATAATTACTCTTACGGAAAATTAATACCGAATTGTAACTTTCTGGTGCGCGTTGTCGTCGAAATTCGAAATTTTTTCTAGCTTCACCCTACGGTTACGACGAATATGTACCACAAGTAGGTAATTCGTATAAGTTGTCTCACCGCATGCCGTCTATGCTAACACCTATGCACTCGGGTATAGTTTAGGTACTGCCTATACCTATTACCTACCTCTTTACCTACTTGTCCCTTAAGCATGACAGCTATTCCTATAGATTATACGTTCGTATGGAAAGCGTAGAATTTGACCTTTTTCGTTTTGTCTGTACGAGTACGTATTCTTCGCGCGCGCGTGTGTGTCTGTGTGTGTACGCTAAACATAACATTCGTAGTGTGTGTGCGTGTATATACACAGCGATGCTATTAAAAGTTAACCATATTCGTTCTTCTCCTCTCACACAATACCTGCGGTGTAAAATATGAGGTAGGCCCCACAAATTTTGTTAGTTTTCGAAGAGCTGGTATATTGTAGTTAAGCCGTCCGAAGTGTCTGCTGACATTCTAAAATAGGTCGCAGTTGCAATGCGACATAGAATACCGTACGTGTGGCTACGACTACGTAGACCACGTACAACGACTACAGCCATAGATGGTCAGCTTACGAGAAAATATTACTATTTTACTCGTATTCGTCCGAAGCACATGTGTTCCCGTGTATCGCGATACCTACGATTGTACCCATATTTGTGCGGATATATATATATATTTCTACAACTACAAATTCTACACGTATTACAAGTACAAATGAAAAGATAAATGAATAAACGAACGCACTACCTAACAAATAAAAGAATTGCGATGTTTAGACGACACGTTCTAGTCTGTTATTGATTTCAGTAACAGTACCTAATAAACAAAATGAAATACTCGTAAGTACGCGTATCAAACTAAGCCTGACTTAACCACGATCATTTTTGCTCGTACCTAGATTTTATAATGCCTAACGATGAGTTACTTCACCTCCTTTTCAGCTTGAAATTGAAAATCAGTATGGGTTTTGTTTCAGCTGGATTGTTGCAGAGAGACTTCAGAAGGAGAGAAAGAATGAAGCCTGGTCAGGCAGGAGCCCGAAAGAAATTCAAGTGGAGGAAACGTTAATACTTTATTAGATAGGTAAAAAGTTGTATTCGTCAAATAGAAAATTGTATTTTTCCACGTTGCTCTTGTTTCATCATTTCGCCGAAACTGTTGACGCCTTGAGGCTGTTACAGCAGAAATTTTCAAGCCACGCTAAAACTGATACCGGTAGGTCGATTCGGCAGTGAGCAGTCGCAACAAAAATCAACGTAATCGGTTGAGAAGTTTTCAAAGCGTAACCTGAACTTGTTGCTTTGAGTATGGCTTCGGATCTACGAATACGTATTTCATTACTCGTGGCAGAAGTTGTAAAAAATTAAGAATGTTTGGGTTTGAAAAAACATCTGTGTGACGGAACAAAAAAAAACACAATTTCAACGTCTTCCTACGTATAAGTGACTATACTGTACTGTACCTGTGCATATTGTATTTGGAAAACTCCTGGGTTCTCCGGCGCGATACTCGAAAGCGTGGCTTCCAGGGACTGAAGGACGGTGTTGCGAGGGTCACTTTGATACGCGTGCATCGCCATACACTCTACTAAACGTCATATTTCAGGGAAATTGAACTAGAGTACGTCGCTCTTTCCTAGTGCCTCATTTCGCAATATAGACTAGAATAAATCATTTCCAAATACGAATCCGGTGACCTTAAAATCTAAAAATTATTATCTGCGTTTCGTATTTTAAAAAAATGTGGACTCTTAACCTCATTTCCCGCGAAACAGGTATTCTAGTTCGCAAATTTTAACAGACTTGTTTTCAAAAATGATTTTAGAGATTTTAAAACACGAATAATAATCGTATTTTAAGAAAACTTCGTTTCTCAACGTGCCTCTCTCCCCCTTCTTTCTTACACTCTAATTTTCAGTTTAGATTAGAATTATGTTTTTAAAAGAAAATAAATCGAAGGACCTCGAAAACTTGTAGAAATCATCACGTAACACGTCATTCGCACTCGTTTCCTTTAGGAAGACGAAAAGATATTACGCGTCGATAAAATTGTAAGGTTCTTTCATCGGTAAAGTATTTTCGTACATAGGTCCTCCTCCTTGCAGTTCTATTTTTACTACTCGGACGCTACTTTTTATCCGATGTTTTCTTCGATTTTTCTTTTCGATAACGCCGCCTGTTCAAAATAAGAAATGAAATAAAAAAGATGGTCTCGATACGATACGCGTTGTTGTTACCTCTTTAGTTTTATTACCTGCGTCGTAGTGGCATTCGACTAGGTGGCTATAGGCCAGAATAAATTATTATACTCGCAGTTTTGAAATGCGACGAAGTTCGTCCTTAGCTGGCGACTGTGGAAGATGGAAAAGGCAGCGCAGCAAAAAGCAGGTAGGTAGGCGTATCACCAACACTATTTCGAGTACACGTGTCACCAACGTCACGGCGGTCATCAAAGCTTACTCTCGCTCTCAAGACCTTTGGCATCATGCAGCACTACGGATACAAGTTAGGGGTTTAATAAAGGACCACCGTAGTCAGTTTTGACATTTAAACCTTGTGAACAGATAGTGATCGCTGCACCTGCAGCCATTATGCTGTAACACACAATGAGTAGTGTATACATTCAACGAGCAGGGCTTTTACCGACGAAAAATCTTTGCAACGCTATGGAACAAGGGCTGTTGGAAATCACTTTTTTTACCGAACTGAAATTCGACCTCGAAATTGAGCCACCGAATCTCGCTCACTTTCTCAGTGTATCTCTTCAACGGAGTGTTGCCGCCAGATTGGGACACCGAATTTGAATTCAATCGCCAAAGTTGAGTTCAAGAATACGGGGTCGGCGACTCAAGCTTTCCGATTACTCGCTGGAAAATTCTCGAAACGATACATCTGCATAGAAATTCTAAAAAATCCCACAAACATAAGGAAACGAACTGCGCAGCGGAAATTTTCTCGTATTTGGAGATGATCGGAACCGGACCATTTTAATCGAATTATGCGGTTGGTAACAACGTATTAAAAAGGTTCTATTACCTTGAGAAAATGTGCACCCCCCCCCCACCAAGGTTACAAGAGAAATTTTAATGGGCTCAACTTCTGTCAGTAGAGTCAAAATCAAATTAACGCTAATAGTTCTTCTAGTTGAAGAGCATTTATAGCGCCATTCAAAATGACTGGTTATTCTAGAAATAAATCAATCTACAGTACAGATTATACACGTATGTACGTAATAACGCTTATAGCGCATTTATAAGTCCTTCTACTATACCTTACCTACATACCGGAATAGTCGTACGTCGGTCAGCCATTGCCGATTCTGGAAAATAAAAAGAGAAAAAAGTCGAATTCGACTGTAAAAATATAAAGCTGAAAATTGATGTAGGTAATAGTTGGTCCATGGAACATGCGGAGGGCGAGATCAGTGAGAGTCAAAATGAAGTTCGAATCATGAGAAATGGGACGCAGGGAAAAAATTATATTTTGCCGAAAAATGCCGAAACGACAAGGAATGAAGTACTGTACTTCAGCTTGAATATGACGCTAAAGACCATCGAATCATCAAATATAGCAGCTATACGTACTATTTTCACGTATCAGAGATCAGAGTAATAAGTCTCGTCGAAGGATACACAGTATCATTTACCACCACCCCCCTCCCCCATAAAGATTAAAACTGAGCATAAAGCGAGTTAATAAAAAGGAGGTTCGAAAAAATTACGTGATTCCTGTAACAGTTGCAAGATTTTTTTTCACTTTTTGAGAAACAAGAAAAAAATTTTCTTATAGGTATTTGTCAACTGTAATTTCAAATTTTTATACCCCTTCATCCCCTAAAAAACAACATCCTGACGCCGCTGTTTTTCTTCTTTTATTTCTAACAACATTTACACTCGTAATTAAAATTAAAACATTCGAAGAAAACAAGAGTCGAGCCTATCTGCTACTCTGATTTGTAATTCTCTAATTAGACACTCAACTTTGAAGACTTACAGCAGTTAAGGAAAATCTTTAGCATTTTTTCGACAACACCACGCGAAAGAGCGGTCAAAGATTAGTCAAAAACAGTTGCTATCACAAAAATGTTTTCATTTTTCTTTTTGTGCACAGGTCCCTGTCCTCCTGGCATGTCACACATCAGGAATTTCATCAGCTGTTATCGAGTACGTAATGGAGATAAAAGTTTATTTTTCTCATTAAAAACAAAACAAAAAAACGAATTATGCCGAATTTTTCGATTTTTGAGCCCAAATCCACACGTTTCAACGCCGAAAAATCCGGTCTCTAGTGATAATCGTTTTTGTCAGGCCCCATGTATCGTTGGCAAAGTGCAACAAGAAGAAGCTCCAAAATCTGTACAACTTCATTATCTGAGAATACATATGTATACTCGTAGGTAAGTACGCTTTTGGTTGCGATACTGAGACGACAGTACCCAACACAGGGTAACTACGTGTACTTCAGATCACTTTCGAGGCAGTCACGATTGCGAATATGTATAGGTACATTGCCGATAGTTTGTTACGTTTACTCGTACGAGAGTATACCTATGCGTGATCATTGAGTCTTTATTGCGAATCGTGTTCGTAGCTTTTGCAGTATAATTATTATCACTTTTACGTAGGTGTGTATTTTGTAACTTCCTCGAGTACACTTGCCTATTATTATACAGGCCGAAGTAATCCAGGCTTGTACCGTCAAAAGTGCCTGAAGTAGGCATACAGCGCTTCGGCTGTAATGCCGCGAGTTTTTGTTGACTGCGAATTGCAGCTACCCGCGGAAAGGTTCTTGAGCTGATGAAAAACAAATTACGGCTAGGTATACCATTTATCTACCGGATAGATATGACTTTCTTCAATATGCACCGGTTATAATAAAAAAGAATCTGCCGTTCAAAATTTGTATTTAATCGCGATTTCGTAACGCGTAGGTTCTCGAGTTTTCGAATCTACGTATAAATCAGGTCGAATAAAAAAATTACATACGTTATAATTGAGAGACAAAATAAAACAAAAAACGAATTGCGCAATTACACTTCTAAAATGCGACAATTTCGCTTTACAAAGAATACGTACGCTTATTTCTTTACAAACAAAACATTTTAATATACATTAAAAAAATTAAAATGTAATTAAAATGACTACTATACAACCCGCGAAGAAAGCAGCCGCCATAATAGCGTGAAAAGAGAATAAATAAAATACATCGACTTAAAAAAGGAATACGTGCGCTTTGAAAACTTTATTTTTTGTCGTGCGGCTTTTACTTATTTAATTTTTCTCAATATTAGCCAGCGTATGGTATCCATCATGCATCCATCATTTGATACAACTACCTGCGGGACTCGAGCAGAATACAACGCTTATTTGTTTAGTCTAATCCATACGCGATTAATTTTCACGGCAGCTAAATACTCGAATCTCGATAGCTACGCAAAATCCGCGAAATGTGTCAGCACGATTGATAAATCCGTCACTGTTTCCTCACAACTTGGTGGTCGAATTTGATGCGCGACTTCGATATAAAGGTCGATTACCATATGCCAATATCGACTTTCGGACTGAATTTTAATATGTTATGCGCATCTAAATTGATGCACAATTCGATCTTTCAAAAGTCGATGTCGGTACGATAACTCGACTTTTCTATGAAGTCGATTCGACCACAAAATCGTGATAATAAAAAAGTGATTGGTTTCGAACGTTGACGAACCTAATCGTTTTGTTACTTCGGCAGGGGTTTACGGGCGACATTCCTTCGTGTTTACATATAGACAAGATATAATGTATTACATATATACTACGCGCAAATGTTGACCAAATAATATCGTCCGTCCGAACTTTATTCCAGGTCATTTTTACAATTTGACAGTTCACAAGTACTCGTAAAAAGTAAACGCGTAAGAATTAACGTCTTCCTCACCCATAAGCCGAACGACACGTCGCGATGATGCGTACAAGGTACATCGTGCCATATAAACACAATTATAAGTCAGATTTACGCAGATATGTTGATTATAAAAAACTGACGTTGATTTTACAGATAAATATGTTTCTTCCCAGATGTTTTAATTTGAATCACATGACGTAAGAGTTGGGAGAGGGGAGGTATAAGTTTAGGTTGTACTCTACTGCTCTTTGTATATGTCAGACACATATATGTGCCGACGAAAGAAATGCCCGCATTTTCTATCTTTTTTTCCCTCCACAAAGAACGAAGCATTTGATGGGCTCATTCAGAATATGAGACTTAATATAATGGCATTCGTTACTGCTTATCTATCAGAGGTACAAGCTGGATGGAAAATTGAGGCAATAAAAATACACGCTTGGAAATTGAGGAATATCAATCTGGTAAGGGGACTAGAAATACGCTTGATTTGCCATACGGTCTATGTGGACCAAATTGCCGCTGTTAAGCAAACCAGAACAATTAATTTGTTGGGGTAGTTTATTAGTGTTTGAATTATAATTTTAGGTCTTGGTTCGGTGCCCTATTGCTAACGTGCAATCCGCCCATAAATTTATATATTCGGTGACAAGGAATACACAAATGTTCAGCCATGGCTAGAGCAAAGCAATAGGCATATTGTTTAAAAATGTATCGCTTCCGCTCGTAAATAGTAAAACTAACCAACAAAGAGAGGAATTCGTTGCTGATCAGAACCAAAAACCTCAAACTAATTCAGACACTAATAAACTTACCCCAACAAATTAATTGTTCCCAAAACATTGAAAATGCTCCCTTGTTATATGTGGTATTTGAATGAAGAAGCAGTCGCTCTGTCTTTCTTCGACGATGAAGTTCCAGTTTCTATAAAGAGGCAGATGGTGATGGCGCTAAGAAATCAGTCTAATGAAAACATTGTCTGTAAAATACGAAGATATATCAAGTGAGTTCCCTGCACTTTTGCTATTTCATTTTTAATTCTGCTTATTTAACTGACATGATCAAACTTTCAGATTGGCAGGACAAAACATTGCCAGATTTTGTCACCAGTAGAACGAAGGAGGTTTTCAATCGGATTAAAATTGATGGTTCGTTTTGTTAGTAGGACGCTCGATTGCGATAAGCTTATCTTTTATGTACATCAGCGACTTTATGAAGTCCGGCGTACTTATTCGATATTTCATCCGATTTTCTCTATATATCTATCTAGTCGGTGTAGTCCTCTTCCGTGATATCAATAAGCCCACATTTTTGATGGACTGTGTGCTCGATATTTTTTCCTTTGAAACTCGACAGTTAATAATACATCTTTCAGCCCTTTTCAGAGGAATCATAAGTGGGAGAGGGGAGGGAGTCACTGGAAAAATATATCAGTTTTTTTGTTGTTATAATAGTAATCATACCCATCATCATTATATTTATTGTAGCAACATCGAGCGACGTATATCATCCGTTTTGTTCTGATCGAACGAATAGAGATGGCTGATTTTGTTACAAAAACGTGAGGGAAGATGGTAACTTTTATTCAAAACTGTGTTTTTATTCCCGTTTTTAAGTAATAATGGCTGGTTTTGTAACATTTTAGGTTTGTAGTACTATACTTATATAAGATGAATGTTGTTCTGAACCATCAACTTTTCCGAAAAACAGCATTCGTTCTCTGCCCACTCCCCTCTTTAAAAAAAGGCAAGATTGTCCTTGAAACTAAGGGCCTCAACACCTACCAAGTTCCATAATGATAGATAGTTAATCCTAGAGATACTCGTTATAAAAGTTCACTTACATCAGGCATCAGCTGATTTCAACGATGTAAATGGCCAATTATTATTTAGTGAATTGATGATAAGTGCGGTTATAAAAAATTACTGCACATACACTAACGACCCGTTGAAGATTTTGATGTGCGTATCCAAGTGGAACGCATTCGGAAAACCACTTCCACTACTACATTGATGAGCTCTGTATATAAAACGGGGTTAGATGCAAGAGTGGTAGTAAAGATACGTCGTCGGCGTAGCGCCACTGACATTCGCATTCCATGCGCGTGCGTTTTCTTTGAAAAGACAAAAGGTCGTAGTGGCATTTCCACTCTAATACGTGTACGCAGCGCAACTAGATTTTCATGTTTTTAGTGGGAAAATCTTCAACGGGGAGTATCACTTTATATTAAAATAACTTACGAAACAGAATCGGTAAGCAAGCGAACCTCGTATGCGGCACTTCACTCGCTTACGCTCGTTTGCACATTGCGCACTCGGATATCGCTTAATGACCTCTTCTGTTCCGTAATCTACTCTATTACGAGTGTAAGTAGCCGAATAGGTACGCGAGCAAATTTACCTGGAGATTTTTATCGCCTCATTGCCCCAGCCCAGGTAACACAGTCAGCATTAAAATCGACACGTGTAAGGAATTCGGCGAAACCACTTGACTTCATAAATTTATCGAATTCGAGTTCTTTCTGCGTGTCGTAGTTTGAGTTATTTTTCGATTGAAAATTCGATATGGATTTTTATCGAATCGAGACATCGGCCTAAACAAATACATTATTAAATTTTAATACTTCGATACTCGAGCGTTTACCTTTTATTTTTCGAGGTCCATCACGTAATTCAATAGAAGTTTCGAAGAATCATTCAAATTCAAAGTAACACGTCCTCGATGAAAACACACACTCAAATATCGACTGTGTTCCCAAGGGAAGAGTTTCTCTCCGATTTCTCATCGATTGACAGAGATTCACCACCGCTGCTGACTAACAGACAGGCCCAGTCATCCATACAGTTGCTCACCATTAAGCTACTCTGATTTTCAACAATTGGGTATTCACGGTACCTACTTTTCTTTACGTAGCTCACACCTACTCATATTCATTCATCGGTATATCTACGAAGAGTAAATCGCGTTAAGTATCATCGCGTCGCACGCGTTACATGTAGTTCCGATATCGTTATGCACGAGTACGAGAGTAACACGATGAAAGCGAGCACCCCGCGCTACAGTCGATTTGTAAGGTAGATATTAAGTGGCTAACATATGTAAGTATCGGTGAGTATATACATGTACCTACCGCTGACAAATTAAAACGATTCGCAATTATTATGGCGAGAATATGCGTAAGCTCCTCAGTAACGTAGCGAGCACACTGGCTAGATTTTCGGCATGCTTTGTCACTATTTCGGTTTCAATGTTCGGAATGGTGATACATTCGTGAAACGATTTAATAACGTCCAACACTTTCAAAATAAGATTTCTAGTCTGCAACGGCGATGCGGTATGCAATACAAGTTGTCTGCTCAGACTTATTAACGCTGTGAGCTGTTTCACGCAATTTGTCAAGTGCGATGAAAAATCTGACGAACCGTTATCCATGTAACTTCTAATCAAGGATTTGGACGAACTCACCAGCGTTCTGGTCTCGGCTGTCAGTTCTTGAATGATTTGCTACACACGTACACGAACGAAAACAAAAATCGAACAAGATAAAATGGCGCATTGAACTAATATATAGCACACGCAGGTTATAGTATCTCTTAGTAGGTATAGGTATAAGTCCACTCGTATCTATTAAATACTTATTCAACATGTACGCACAAGGACGCTGAACGTGATTCTTTTTATTTATTTATTTATTTTTGCTCTAATCGAACTTTATATCCTCGTAAGTTGGTCCAAATAACTGAGAGAAAAAAGTCTTAAGCAACCTCATAGTCTTAATGAATCCTCAAACACCGACCTATCAAGTTCAAACATTATCGTTCAACGACGATGAAAAATTTTCTCGAGCGGTTACAAAAATTTAAGCGGGCGTGCAGCAGTAAAGAAGGATAGAAGAAATAAAAAGTTTTTGATAGCCAGAAATGGGCTACAAAATTGAGCTAACGAGAACAAAGAAAAATCTGTTTAGATGAAATGTTGCAAATTTTGCAAGCCAACGAATAAAAAAGAAATTTACAGAATTTTCCGGACAAGGAGGGACGGTACAAACGATATTTTGTACTCTCACTCTTTATAATAAATTCTGATGCCACAGCTGTAGCTCAGTCCCGTTGGGTATACTTAATTTTCATAATATAGCGCACTTCTTTATTGAAAATTACGCAAACGATTTCATTAACAAAAGTAAAGTATATAGATAAACGTCAAAACTCCGCGGTTTGAAAGGATTGAGAATATTTATACCGGTACAATTATTTGGAAGAATAATTGGCATCGGGAGATAAGAAGACACTTTTATAAATTCACCAAAAACTGCGCATATATCGTGCGGCTAAAAAACAAAATCGCAAACGTTCATTTTCTCTTTCCTTTCCTTTCTTTCTTCCTTCAATTTGGCACATTTTAACACATCGACAACCACTATTCCTGGAAAAACTGTAGCTCAGTTGAAAAAGTAATTACTTTCTTCCCTAAGAAAGGAAATGGTTTTTCTCTTCGTAATATCATCATGTAAAGCGTATCATTTATTGTGGCTGAAATCCGCCGTGTCTTTCTAAAGGTTAAACTGGCGAGTAATATAATAAACTTTCTTGACAGGTACCTACATTTTTTAAAACTGACTTCAGTTTTGCACCAAAATTGGGGGAAACGAGTATCTGACTTGCAATGAATAAACGAGAAAATTTTTTGCACAGATAATGTTCGGGTTTAAACATAATTCGACAAACTCGCTAATAAGTATGCATTTTCCAAGAGAATCGGTGAATATGTGATTTTGACCTTACCCGCTTGAAAATCGTGGGGCCAGCTGGAATTCCGACATTGGCGCCAGATATACGCCAAATTTGCCGTCGATTCTAACGCAAATCGAGCACCAATCGAAAATTGGCGCTCGGTCAGCGCCAGGCGCCATAGTCGGACCAAATATACGTCAGCCCTAACTGGCCCAAAATTCCGGCAACGGCGCTCGCATGTATTTCAAATGGGAAGGCGCTAGCGCCAAACTGGCGCAAATTTTACGCTGGCCCCATGATTTCCAGGCGGGTACATCGCTATTCTTATAGTCTATCACTGAATCGTTCGACACTCAGAAGATGGGTTACACTTCTTCGATCAACCTAAATATTCTTTCAGACGCCCCTCACTCCTTCGTCACTCCATCAACTGTATGGAACGATTTGCGGAGGTAATACAATTCGACGTTAAAATTGAAAATAAACAATTTGCGATGCCGTACGAGTGAGTGCGTAGTAAAAATGATTAAAAGTCTAGTGAGAATACCTGAAATTTCAATTCGTTAATGTTTGATCCGCCGCCGTGAGCTTGAGCCGCTACACACTCATTCAATATTTGTCCGTGTTCCTCGATCAGCTTCAAAACTTGATCAATAGCGAATTGACTTTCGGTTAGAAATACATTTTGACTCGAACCCTATCGACGGAGAAAAATTAATTGGAATTTTACATCTATATTAATCAAGTAGATACGCTAGACTGCAATACACAACATTATATGGGAACTATATATTTGGAACAGTTTCTTTATCACTACTCAGTAGCGTATCCAGGATGAATTTGAGAAGGGGGGAGGGGGTCCAAACTGAAAAAAATGAACATGGGCGATAGGGTAGAGTGGTAGAAGGGGGAAAGGAGCTTATTCGTATATTGAAAAAATTTAAGTTGCCAAGGGGGGGGGGGGTCCATACCTCCTTAAATACGTCACTGTCACTACTTTGGACAAAGAGCGTTCCCATTATACACGCAATATGTATGATACGTGCACAGACTGTAAATTTGTATAACACAAGCGCGACCAAAAAACTGAAAGGAAAAAAACGAAGCAAGGAAAAAGAACGAAAAAAACAAATAGAAAGAAAAAAAAACTCACGTTTCTTGTGTAAGTTTCAGGGTATTGGTAAGCGTGTTAGTTGGTCGTACCTGTGACGGAACTGGTGGCAGAGGTCGTTTAGCTGCGAGCGAACTAAGCGAATCGATTCTCGGCGGTAATTTCGGAGGAGCGGTTTTTTTCGTCTTCAGCGTCGCGGTGTCCTCGGAATCACGTTTTATTTGCGTTCGATCCGAATGCGCAACGACGCCTTCGTCGTTTTTCGTGCCTTCGGTGTCCAGTAGAGTATCTTCATTCTGTTCAGTCATGAGCTCGTCTCCTCGTTGCACACTATTCACACAGTGGCCATTCGACAACTCAGCCGCATTGCTTTCCTTTAAATATAAACGTATCGATAGGAAGACTCAAAGGGTACATACAGAACAGACAGACCTAACTATCTGCTTCGTTAATTGCATTGATAGATCGCTCGGAAGAAACGATTAGCTCGTATCAATCAGAGGATACAAAAAAAAGCTAAATAACAAGTAAACGAGGGGGGGGGGAATCCCGGTAAATTTCAATTTCTTCTGTAGAGCCGTGGATAAAGCGGGTCTAGGTACCTTTACATGGAAGCAGAACACTTTTCCCTTCGAGGAAAAACTACGTCGGCAATAAGAAAATGTATTTCTATCAAATGAATACCCATATGCAAATGCGCTGTTTACCCTCCCCCATAGGGGCACCCACGGAAGTAAATTTACATTACAGTTCCATCGACGGACTGCGGTAATGTCGTGTAACGTGCGTGTAAACACAGAAGGCTTCGCCTTTCCGGAAATTGTAGGTAGAATAGGCGTAAATTTATTTGAAATTAGATCTTCCCGATCGGAGCTTCCGTACTAAACTTAGAATTATATAAACGTACACCTACGAAACGATTAATCAAATACTCCTGTAATATTATTACGTTATTTGCTCCATTCGAAGGCGGTGGCGGAGGTATAATGAAGGACGAAATTTGTTTAGATGTTAATTCGCTAGTGATGATCGAGTTGGGCGTCGGCGGCGGCACAGTCATAGTAGCCAAAAACGAGTCCAAATCCAGTTTCATCAGCTTATCGTTGTTTAAACTCTTGGACAGAACCGTATCTACACAGAAATAAATCGGGTAAAACACGTTCGCTGTAAATAACGATGTAGGTATACAATACCTATCTATCCGTATGTATATTTCCGTTCCGATTAAAAAAAAACAACTGATTTTAACTTAAACATAAGTCTATAGGTATTCGTAGATAGGTAGGTAGGTATATGTTATCAATCGTGTACACCCACTAAGATAGAAAGAAGCTAATTCTTTTAGAATTTTGACGCCGGTGCACTTGGGTATTGTTACAACCATTATTGTTAAGTACGTGTGTCTTATCTTTTTTGGGCAGGTTTCACGAATGTACATTATTTTAGACTCGGATCGTTTGCCTCGATTGTAACTATTTTTTCGTGTAAATAATCAGTATGTGAATAAACTTCGACACGGAAACTGCTTTTCCTAATACGTGTAATGCTGAAGCCGTAACAGGTATAAAGATAATGCGCGCACAATTTCGTTGAAAATATTAAATTTAGGTTTCATTCGAGGAGATGAAAGGTCGAGAAGATTCAAGTAGGCTTCCTACTGTTTAAGATCTTTCCAGACTTGATTATTTTAGGTGTATTCAGTAGGCCTGTCAAGTTTTTCGAAAACGGCAGAAATGATTGACTGTCAAAATTAATTAATCCACCAGATATTTACACTGCTACGGAATTAAAATAATTTATTTACTGAAGATTTTGAATGAGTCCTACAAGGCGTACATAGTCAAAGATGGGCAGATTCCGAAAAAGAAATAATAAGCTCGAGTCCGATTCCAAGCTCAAATAAAAAAACTCAATGTCGAGTAAGAATTTCAATTCCGATTCTGCAGCCCGGAATTGCAAATCGCGTTTATTTCTCAATTCCTTCCCAATTCTACAGTTGAAAAATGTATAAAATAAAAATGCAAAAGCAGAATATGAATTTTACATTTGATTCTGAAGAGAAAGATAGCGAGAGAATGAGAAACTGGGCATCTTAAATTTTAAAAGAAACGTAAAACTCGCAATGGACAGCCCATATTTTACGTTTCAGTGACTGGAGCTGCAACGCTACAAGCCGAAACGAAATAAAAAAGGAATCGAGAAAGGGCTCCAGATTCCATCAACGATTCCAGAGAGGTATCCAGTTTAAAATCTAAAATACCACGATTCGTTCGATTCTTTTGACAAGAGAATCGCTTATTCCATGACTCCGAACTCGAGTCCGCCGATTCCAGAAAGTAATTTGATCTATCCTTGCGAACAATATTTTCGTCTAGCCACTAACTAAACTTTGTTTACTTAAATTGCGCACCCACCAGTAGAAACGTTAAGAAAATGCATAGCTAACGTAATTGGCAGTACCAAAAATTTTTCGGGTTGTACCAACTAAAACAACTGTACATACTTAGGTTCAAAAGTTTATTTAATGAAAGAAAATTATTAAAAATTAGTAACGAATACAAAAATGAAAACATTCGAAATTAAGTACTTAATAAAGTTCAAGACTTCGAGCGTCTCTCTTTCCTGTCCGTCGGACTAAACGAATCCGGTGAATTACTCGAACTCCTAATTCGAGTCGGCTGTTATCAGCAGACGCGTAAAACAATATATATGAAATGCGTTGAAAGGTTCAAAACTGATACTGATTTTGCGATTTGTAAATTTATCATAGTGTCTCAAGGGTAAACTTGCCAGTGGCATGAAAGTCAGCATGGGTTATGTTAACCTGGTTTCCGAAGTTGGTACTCTTGTCGGTAATAACGAGATGATAAGGTACATAAGAGGGATGATTTCACGAAATCATCCCCCTTATAAATTCCTATCAGTTGTCCTCGCCATTGTCACCATACCACGATACTAGCGCTACCTAGGTGAGGTTAACATCCCAATCGCGTGTGGTTACGCGACTACGCGTGCACTTTGCACAGTATTTTGTACACCTCAATACGCCTTCCAGGATTTGTTTTAAATTTCTGCTAACGTTTTAGCGTATTACTGCTGCCTACTACGGCTAAAAAAATTCCCTGCAGACAAACATAGTATAATCTATAAACATGAAGAAACCCTCCCATACGTGTAAGCGGTTTTACAAGTGCGGGAAAACGCATTCTAGGCGCTCCCTGAATTGACTGCGAAAGCTGCGGCGAGTAGGTAACAGACTCGGAAAGGCGTTTTTACTCCTAATTATGGCCACATTTTCGTAATTTGAACCCCCAAGTTTACTAAATAGTCTTTTGTATCCCCTAAGCGATTTCATTTTTTACACACCGGAGATACTCTGGTATTAACAATAAGCCTTTAACAAGTATAGAAGAACCTTTCGAAGAGTTCCAAAGAGAGGCTTCGACTCATCCGGATGAGTTTCGAATAAATCCGTAAAGAGTCTTAAATAGGTCGGAAATTAATCTTGAAGATTATTAGCGAGAATGAAAGAAATCTTAGGGAGTACGAAAGAAGGTTCGACGAGTCTTAATTATATCTGATTTAAAAAAAAAAAAGTCTCGTCTGGGGTTTTAAAATAATCTGAAACGAGCCCGGAAACATGTTAAACAACACTGAAGATATGAGTAAAAAAATCTTGAACCGTCCTAAAACATTGATGGGTCATTCTCCCTATAACTCAATATTTAAGTAACCGTTTAGTATCTCAAAAACTAAGAATGTTAGAACAATAATTTTTTTTGTTAGATAAAGGTAAATCTCTTCTATCACGTCAATCTACCAAAGAGTTCAAAATACATAACCTGACGTAACTAACTTTCCCAAACTGTCAAATTATGGTCAAAATTCCACCGTCGTCTATGTTACTCACGGATTTTTCTTAAAAACGCATCACACAAACAAATACTTCTAATAAAAAATGTATGTGGAATGTTTTTCTTAAAGAGATATGTTGTGCAAGTCATTTGAGGGTGCTGCCCAAAATTGTGACCCCTTAAAGAGGGTCTACAGGCAACGTTGAAATTGTGTAACCACTTTTATTCCTTTGTAGTTTGCATATTTTTGTAGTGCTTATTGTAGGTGACATTTGTTACCGAAAAAAATAGAAACCCCGAATCCTTATAGTTAGAAGGATGTTATGTCTCGTCCACAAAATAATTTCCGAAAATTCTGAAGTTAATAAGGTTATACATAATGCTTTTCAACTAAAAATCGACTTTCCGTACTCTAAATGTTCCCTCGTAGACTATAGTAATAAACTGGAAGGCAATTATCACAAGTATTGAATAACCGCATATTTGTAGCACAACAGTGTAGAATAAACCAACGTGCTCAGCAAAGGTGCTCAGTATTTAAATATTTTCGAACTGCTGGCTGCCTACAATCAATTTATGCACAAAATTTTCCTTCGTCATCTACAAGATTTTTTCCTTCGTCTTCTACAAGATTTTTTCCTTTCGTCATATCCGAGTTAGTGCTGTCAAAAAATCGATCAAAAATCGATTTAAATCGATAAGCTTGCCTCTAATCGATTACCTACCGGTAAGGATCCTCGAGTTATCGATTTAATCGATTTTACTTCATGCATAACACTGAAATTTGAAATAAAGGATCCGGAAAAATTGTCTTACGCTTCCCGTATTAAAAAGCATGTTCCACTGATTGTGTCAAGAATCCAACACTACTGCCGTATTACACAAGAACAATCTATGTGCAAATTTTGGGAATTTGAGTTCTCTATGAATTATGATAGAGCACACAATTCTACAAAAATTCTTTCGTTGTCTACAAAAATTCCTTCGTCGTTTACAAATCGTGTCCCCCCTGCCCCAACTATGGGGGTGGTAGATTGTTGAAACTCATACATGCCATAAGGTACATATACATTACACATTCCATGAAAAAAATCCATCAAAAAATAAATTCAAAAATGCTTTTAAAAAAACACTTAAAATGACGAGTTATTGGGAGAATTACCCCGATACAGTAGGAATCTTACAGAAGTCACGGAGAATTTTAATCAAGTTTGAAAGCGTCTTCAAAATTTTTAATCTCGTCTGGAAGATCCTGGAAAGAACAATATTCAAATTTTCCCGAATTTATAGCTTCCTCTATGAGACCGAAAAAAAATTTATTTTTCAAACAAATTTCGCGCCCGTTTTATTCATATACCTACCTGTATGTAATTAGGTTAGGTTATTGTAACATAGCGTACAAAGTGTAGTTTTCCCGACGAAAGCACTCGTATATCTACAAGATGCATAGGTACCACTATATCACGCACGTTAGATACTATAGATCTATTTAATTAAAATACCTACGCACCTAACAGTTCATCGTGTCGTAGTTGCTCCGTAGTCGATGGTGAAAAGGTAATACCGTCGTCCGAAAACGACGGAGGCGGTGGTGCTTCCGTTTCGATCAACTGTTCGCTCTGTAAGCAATGAATGAATTTATAAAAGTACGAGTATACCTATGTAATAGATACTGCGACGCGATAATGCGAAATATAGTCTATTACTGATCCGACACGATGGCGAAAGCAGTGTATTGAAGCGACATAATCGAATCGCAAACGTGAGATGAGGTTAGACGCGTTACAAGTAATTTACGTATTTATAGATGAAGTAAAGCTCATCGAACGATTTGTAGATTATAATCACCAATACTGGCAAACATAGGCGAGGAGCTATAACGCTTATAACGCTCATATATGCATATTACCTAATGAGCCAAATATCGGTATTACCGGTCCAAGTCTTAAGACAAATGGTGATGATGGGTAATCTACCTTAATGAAATCCGAAACCGGCGGTGGTGGGGGAATTAGTGTTAGATCGATGAAGTCCGACTCGACGTAACCAAATGGATCGGTGGAAAACGAAGAGGTCGAATCAACGTCATCCTGCTGCATTCTTCTCCACCAATCCTGTAATTAAGTAGGTGACTGCGATAAATGCGTATTTTATGGTTCGAATGGGTCTGTTAAGTAAAAATTCAAAGGATAGAAAGACGATACTCGTGTTGTGTTTATTGTACATATGCTAGATTAAGATACGTCACACTTGTTGTCTTTCAAATGATACAAGCAAGCAATATACGCATACTTATGTGGACGAAGAATATGCGAACAAGTTGCTCGGTACCTCGATTTTTTGGTTCGTTGGATGAGTGATTGATTGCGTGAGAAGAAAAAAAACGAGAAAGAGAGGAGAATGAGAAAGAGACTGGATCATATAGGCAAGTTACTGGAGAGGGTTACTGCTTTGCGGATAAAAACGCACATCGCTTCTGAAGATGGGCTGCTGAAATTCCAGTACAGGTTTCGAATGGGTCGGTCGACCAATAACGCCGTGTTATGTACGTGCAAAAGATCATCAACACCGTATGCAGAAATAGTGGTATGTATATGTGTAGCCGCTGGTCTCGATGCGAGGAATGTTTTCAACACTGACTTGAAAGCGTATCTTGAAGGCAATGGATGAGTGGGATCTTCCTGGTGAGCGTATTTAGACGCAGAATGCCGCTAGGTTCGAAAGATCATATCGACACGGGTGCCCCAGGGATCGATCCTAAGACCCCTGCAGTGGAATCTAGTTTTTGACACGGTCCTGCGGTTCACACTTACGAGAGAAGCCCAAGTCATCTGTTTTCCCGACAACCGTCTCCTTGTATAGGGGAGGTTGGAGCAGGAAGCTTCCAGTAGGTCCATACTCAGCATCGAGATGGAGTCTCGCTGGATGCAAATGAATGACTTAAAGGTGGCTGCCCAGGAGACAGAAATTGCTCTTTTCCAAAAACGGAAAGGGGGCAGGCCAAAGCCGCTCGGCCTAGCAGTACTGGGCGAAGGGCGAGCCGGCACTCACTTCAGCCCCGGATGGTGTGCTTCGGGTTGACGGTGGACAATGACCTGCGTTAGAAACAGCATCTCCACGCAACGGTGGAGAAGACAAAACAGACGCTAGAGATGTTGCGTTAGCTCATGTCGAACCTCCGGAGGCCGACTGCGAACCAAAGAAAACTGTATTCGACAGTAATCCACACGATTTTTCTTTACATAAAGCGTTCGACTGGGCGCCGTGAGAACCAAGGACAGAGAAAGGTTCCACAGCGAACTACGGCACTATGCATAAATCTATGCAGGTATAGAATCGTTTAATATACGGCGGCTCTTGTACCAGCCCAAGGCCTCTTATTGATCTGTTGGCCAACCAGCATTTCCAGAAGCTCCTCCCCCCCCACCGAGTATCGAAAAAAGAAAGAAGCAAAAGAAAAGATCAAGAAGAAAGTTCGGGAGCACACAGTTCAAGAGTGGGAGGCTCGCCTCCAAGAGATCGTCTATGGTCGCTAGAGGAAGCTGGTACCTGACTTCGATGCATGGTTTTCGCGGTGGCTCGGTGAGCTAAAACGTACCATCTTACATAAATGCGCACTAGGAATGGGTGCTTCAACGGTTATCTTAATCATTAGAAAAACATGGTGCCCAGCCAACGCTCGCATTGTCCAGCAAAAGTGGGTGACACGTAGCACGTCAGTTTACAGGCAGCCGCACTACTCCCGAGAAAAGATGCTGGCTAGTCTGCAGAAGTAGTCTGCAATGACTGAATTCGCCGGTATAGTAATGCTGACTCCTGAGGACGTCGAGCACCTGAGACAGCTGATAGCATATCCGTGCAGCTCACGCAATCCACATTGCAGGTCGTGAATGACAATTCCCCATAAGTAGGGAAAGCTCCTCCACAAGAGGGTCGAATCTGTAGCAGAAGCCTGTCGAAGGGTGGTAGTAAGGGCGAAAAGGATGGACACGAGAACGACGCCGATAACGCACATGGAGCAGCGGGGTTGGCGGATGTGTGAAGAAAAATAAAAAAGAGAGAGAACGATAACTCATCCTTTTTACATCTGTCTTTCGTTACATCAGTTCACAAATTAACTATCATTTATGATCCAACCTGTGTGGTGGTCCACCGAAAAGGCTAAATTTGCAAAATAAGCGCTGATTTAGAAATTCGATGGTGTTATGTACAGCGGGCAGCTACCACAATATATATTACTTAGTTACATCTATACCATATCTACCACTACTCGTACCTGCATATTCTGTTGTCCCATTGAAATGACACTGTCAGGACTGTGTAAACCGAAGCTAAGAGCTGAACAGCGGTTATTGGTCGCGTCTGTGAAACAACGACTTATTTTAAAAATTCGGTGGAGCCAGAACCGAAATTAAAGGTCTATCGCTCAGTAACGACTCAAAAGTTGATACGAAGTAGGTTCAATTCGCACCCGTCGACTACGCGTGAATACATATTCGAAAATACGCTTAATCCGACTCAAAAATTAAACGAGAAATACTTTTCTAGGTTAAAGGTACCTATCCGCGAATAGAATGAAAAATTGGAATTGGAACGTAGGTAGATACATAAATTTGTACTAGTATTACATGTATAAGATGAATTTAGGCATGTAAATAGGTAACGGAATAATAAGCCGAATACAAGTAGACTCATACTCACTGGTATGCGATGGGCTGTTAGATGGCGTGCTGATCGAGTCGGTATCGCTTTCCATGTCGGCTAACTGTAATGCTTTGATCGCCTCGTATAAACGTTCGTTTACATTCGCATGGCTCTGCAAATTGAATCGCAAAAAATATTTGCACGTATAAGAAATAATCGTGTACGCTTTTAGGCAGAATCAATTTTCGCTACATCGATACCGATAGCAGAAACATTCTAAATGGAAACGAGGATGTACTCGAACCTGCGTTAGAAGGGTCAAGGAATCGCTGTGTTTCAACTGACCGGGTGGTGGCACCGAAGGGTCCGAATCCAGTGACGATATATGGGAGCCATCCGAATCGCTAGATTCTCGTTGGTGTTGGGTTAGGTACTGTTCCGAGTTTTCAACCAATTCTTGTAACTCCGTTACACGTTTCATAACCTGCAGGCGTAAAACAGACACACGCGAAAACCTAGTTAAATAAATAAAATATCTCACATTCTTGAAAAATATAATCGTAATGTAATTAGAAAGCAGTACGGGATCTGATTCTTAGAAATGTGAATCGATAAGCGAACAACACCAGCCAACGTATTCGAAATTCGAAAAGAAAGAGAAAAACTGTTGTTTTGCCGGATTAAATAAGGGACCGAAGCAGGGTTTATCAGGACCATGTCACTGACTAGGCAGTCAACGTTACAAGCAAGTAGCCCCATAGAGGGCGATATTTACCGCGCCGAGTAATTCAATATTTTCTTCACTGTACACCGCACAAAGGTGAAACATCTTCGATCATAATTATAATACGAGTACCTATACCTATGGTATGTAGTAGGTACGCATTATGGAGCATTCCTGATCGGTTTAGTAGTAAGTCTATGTACATAAATTGCTCTGAAGTGCAGTTCAAACTTTCGAATGCCCAGAAAGAGATACAGGAGAGTTAAAAGTTGAAATGTTCACCCGGCGGTTCGAAGGCAAGGTAGACAAGTTAGGTAAGTACATAGGATTCTGCAATATTTACTAATTGCTTATAGAGCTTCTTTATCTCGACGTTCTTGTACGAAGGTAACTCATTTACAATTTTTGTTTCTTTCTATACCGATTCTGTAAATTTCACCAGCGAGTATAGTACGATCTATTAAAGTCAAACGCGATAAATATAGAATAAGTATCCGAATGCTAACCTCGTGATTACAAGCGTCCAAATATGTCATATCACTTTCTAAAATTTCCATAGGAATGACACTTTGAAAATCAACGGGGGATGAGTGATTAAGCGTATTCGTTTTATTTACCAGGTAGCCGTTTTGATCGGCTATCATTTTATTGTATCTGCGAACGATACGAAAACGCATTTTATTAAAACTCGGCATTAGAAATGACGATGAGAGTGTGTGTAATACTTGCATCAGGCCTGTAGCTAACACCAGGGCAGTCAAAACAAAGCCCTGGCCCTGGCTTAGCACTTCGTTAAAAAAAAAAAAAAAATGTTTAGCAAAAATAATAAAGTTGTGTTGTACCCTCATGCCCTGGTTGGAATATCGAATACCCTGGCGCACACACAAGTAATTAGCTACGGGCCTGACTTGCATGTTCGAAAAGTGAACGCAGCGTATAGGCGATCATTATTAGATTCGTAAATGATCCAACTCACGTATGTCTATGACTACGACCATGACTATCAGTCTGCGGATATTTAATATGACTAGATGCACGTACGGTGCTATTGCCGCTTATCTTCATCTGGAATCAGAAAAAATTCGATTAACGAACAGATAAAAATCAACGGACAAGCGAACAACCCCCACCCTTCCATTTATTGGTACGCGCTAGTTCATATAACATAAGGTAGGTATATGGTATATGCAGGGACGTAGGTACCGAAGAGTTATTCCAGGGGGGGGGGGGAGGGGTAAAAATTGTGAAAGTGCCAACTGACTGAACTCAGAATTCCCAAGTATCAAAGCAAAAAAAAAACTTTTTGACCTGTTGAATTTTTCCAACTGACTCAACTCAAAATTCCGAAATATCAATGTAAAAGAAGTAAAACCTTTTGACTTTGCTGGGTTTTCCCAAATTCTCAACTCAATTCTCAAGTATCAAAGCAGAAAAAAAAGAAGAGTGAAATGGTAAATTTCCCCAACTGCTAAGTGAAAATTTCCTACCGGGGGGGGCGGGAGGGAGGAAGTTCCACCCTATCGATACGTCCCTGGGTATATAGTAGGTAGCTACGTTACGTACTAAGCTGGTATATCTACCGTACGTCAGCATGGTCTTACGTTGAACATTTTTCCATAATAACTTCTATCGAATCGTATGTTATACCATCTTACTAACAGAAAGCGTGCGTATTTCACTATTTTGTCAAGCAGAGACTTTTCACTAAGTAGTTCAGAGGGTACTTAACACAATACGGTATCGGTTTTCGGAAATAAGCAAAAGCTCCCTAATATCTGGTCGGAGTGCACTACACTTAACAGAACGAAATCGTACAACACGATGGGAAATACCTACGTCGCTGTCATCGCGTCGGTTACTCACATTGGTGGAACTTTCTTGCGGAAACGAAAACTGAGGCATTCTAGCGAAATTTACATATTTTTCGGACGTCTCCGTATCTGCAGAATAACTCCAAGGAGCGGTAAAAACAGCGTGACGTGCGTGGTAAGACGGAGCTAAAATTTTCAAAATTGTAAGATTAAAAAAAATAGGTAAGTTATACTTTGGTAGGTAAGGAAGAGCCCGCATAACGAGCGCAGTCTCAATTTTGGTGCGCAATAAAAATAAAACTGCATGTACCGTAGGATGGAGTTTTATATACTTTAATATTAAAGTGCAATTATTTCAGGCCTGTATTGGGGAAAGTAGCTTCCAAGTACATGAAATAAAAGTTTAACCCTTGTAAATTGATTTAACAGCGAACAAACATGCGAATGTTGAAAGATAAGGCTGTACGCAGGTTTTTGCCCGTCTCAATCTGACTCCACGGGGTGGGGTCAGAGATTGCGACACTCATTTCTTGGCCTTTCAATGCAGTGAAAAAACATTTCCATCAATGTCAAACCTGATATAAAAAGTACGTATATTACATAGGTACTTATAAAGGCGCGTACACATCTGAACGCAAACGGAGGCAAGCCGAACACATATCTAGACATATTATATGTATGAATATACGAGTATGTTCGGCTTTACCTCGTTCGCGTTCACGTTTAGATGTGTACGCGCGTTAAGACATAAAATATCTCGAGATATAGGGAGGCGTAAATGATAATTTTTCATAAGTATATAGGGGGAAACCCGAGACTAAAATATAGCACATCATATCCGAGCACAGGGATTGAAGATATTTTCTTCCAAACAATCCTTATATCTTCACGCTCATAGAGTTCTACTGTACGTACGCATCATTTTAAATGTTCAGAATTCAATTTTCGTCAGTAACGATACAAATATAACGTGTCACAGAGTCCCCTCCCCCAATTTACTTATTATCTTTTTATAGAAACCTCAGTCTCAAAATTTAAGCGTGATATGTTTTCAACCACCGAACCTTGATTCGAACGTAAGTGGCTATACGAATTTCATATTTTGAAGTTCCGAGAATATTTCGTCTTCGCTGTGTAATTGAAAGTTTTGGAACGTCAGTCTCCCGATTACTCATTTCACACTTGTATCATTTCACTTGTATGGTGGTGTGCCACTGCTCTATTCACCCCTTCGACCATCCAGTATATGGACTAGCGAAGCGCCGTAAGCGCTGTGTAATAGAAATACGAAGAAACCCGGGCGTTGAGTAGGCAATTACTCGACATATTACAGGTGAAAGCGACTGCAAGCACACACCACTACATTCAACGCGAGCGCACACATATAAATATTCCGCTGAGATATGTTGTGTTGTTGCGTTTATCCGACCAGGTTCTGGCGTGCGAAATACGCAGCTTCGCTAGTCCATATGAGAAGCTCAGAATCAAAACTCACATTTGTTATTTCACTTTAAGGATGCAAATAGGCAAAATACTGTACACGGGTGCAAGAATATCTTTGCTGTGCCTGTGAATGTGCGATATGTATAACATACTCCACGTTCACGGGCACAGCAAAAATATTCCTGCACCCGTGTACAGTAGTTTGCCTATCTGCGCCCTTGAAGTGAAATGGCAAATAAGAGTTTTGTTTCTGAGCTCCTCATATACTGGATGGTCGAAGATTCACCCGTTCATATTCAGCTGATATACCTCGGTTACCGATTCCTCTCGTAGAAAGCGCGTTCGTCACTCCAGTTCGCTGGTTAACGCGTTACAAAAACTACACGGCAGCTTCGTCACACTTACCCGCCAGTGACAAGAAACCCCACTTTACCTGAATAAATTACTATTTTCCTACCCGATTCTTGCGTCCAAATATCTTTTTCCAGATCGACATACAGCTCTTGGTCGGTAAGCAGTCTATAATAGCCTTGTAATACTAATACGAACTCTTCAGCGTCTCGATCTTCCATGGTGAAATTCATTTCCTGCACAGTCATCAAGCGCACACAAACCATATTGACAATAAGTAGGTATGCAGTATTAGGCACGCACAGTGAGTCCGCTACAGTATTTATTTAACTTAAGTAGGTACCTACCTATAGCTACTTATATGCATACATATTACATAATACGAGTATGTTCTTCAAATACGAATATGTTTATTCGATAGTACCTGGGTAATTCTCCCAAGAACTCATTCTTTTTTTTCTTTTTTTCAGCATTTTCAAATTCATTTTTTAAAGGTTCTTTTCATGGAATGTATATAATGTACCTATATTGTATGTACCTTACGGCATGAAAGAGTTCTACCTCTGGATTTTTGTAGACAACGAAGGAATTTTTATAGGCGGTGAAAAAATTTTTATAGGTAACAAAGGAAATCCACAGAATTTGTACAGTCACAACAATGGATACTGATAACAAAGGAAACTTCTTTAGTAAGTACACTTTAAATAATTATTAAAAAATAATAAGAATAATAATAACAAAATTTTCATAGGACCTAAATTGAGTACTTTGTGATGAAAATTAGGTACCGTTTAAATTAAAAATGATAACAAATTTTCCCTAAAAATCTAATTATTGACTATAATTTTCAGGTTTAAAATTTAGGACCATTCTGATCGTTAAATTTGAAATAATAACAAATTTTCTAACTGAGTAACTTTGAGTTCAAAATTTGGCAACATTGTGAGAAACTTCATATCTTCATACCCATTGTTACCACAAAAATGATATTTTTGCGCACAGCAGGTCCCTTTTTTCCTGGCACGTCACATATCAAGTTATTATGTCACTTAATTTATTTAATTATTCAAACATTGAGGAAATGTCATAAACCTAATCGTTTTTGTCATTTTGCTTTGTCAGTGAATTCATTTTTTCATTGTTAGGTATATCACTGACGAAACGGTTTGACAAAAAAACATGTAAGTAAGTAGGGGTTTTGTCATAGGACAAAATTTTGAAAAATCCAACTGTCATTTCATCATTTTGTTTTGTTATGCTAACAATACTGGACATAACGAACATCAAGCATCAACATGGCCGTAGCTTTGAGGAGTGTTGATTTGCTACAAATATGCGGTTACTCAATACATACTTGTGATAATTACGTCACAGTTTATTAGTGTTGTCCATGAAGAAAAATTTAGAGATTAGAGTACGGAAAATCGATTTTTAGTAGAGAAAAAAAAAGAGAAAAAAAGCATTATACATAACCACATTAATTTCAGAATTTTTGGAAATTTTCTTGTGGACAATACATATAGGTAACATCCGTTTGACTATAAGGTTTCAGGGTTTCTGTAGTTTTTACGGCAACAAATGTGCCGCATACCAGTAAGCACTGCAAAAAATTAGCAACTACGAAGGAACAAAAGTGATTATTCAACTTTTGTCATGGCCGGTAGATACCCATAAGGTAGCAAAATTTTATGTGCAGCCCTCGAATGATTCCCACGTCGAATCGCTTCAAATAAAGCATATCATGTATATTTTTTATTGAAAAAGATACGTCTCTGCAACCCATGTTGTTAAAAAAAACACACACACACAAATAGTAACGTTGATGACGATGGAATTTTTAGTATATTGGGGCACTCTGGAGACTTAAGGTCAAGTGTTTCCATCAATTTGACAGACTGATCTGATAAAGGAGACTTTCTACCATTGAAAGGGGGAAAAACTTTGTTATAGTATTCTTAGGTCCCGAGATATTATACGACGGTTATTCAGTTTATGTATTAGGTATTGGGAGAATCACCCACCTACGTTAATAGCGATATAGCAAATGTACGTATTACGCGCACGCATTCAATTAAAGGATAAAATATTTGGCCCGCCAAAAAATAACGTTCCAACAACAGACCCCTGCACGTCGCAACAGTCGGTATAAGCGACTATTTTGATAGAACCCACGGCCCCACGCCCACTGAAGCGCGACAAAAAGTGTGACGCCAGCGACAATTGATACATGAAGCGCGACAAAAAATGCGATTTGAGCGACAATTGATACATACTATACGAGTACTACATACCTTCCCATTCAACATTGTATTGGACCTGGATAAAAATTATTTAACTTTTCGTGAAAAGTTCAAATCCGTCGTCAAAACTGATTCTCATTCAATGTTTGACCTAGTATACCCCCCCCCCCCCCCACTTGTATAACCACATTTTTGATTGTATTTACAAAATAGAGGGTCAGCGGTGGATTTGGACAACGAGTTTGAACTCAGCAAGAAAAACTGATAAAGAATGGGTGGTTATCTCATTTTTTTTGATTTTCAAAAATTCTGAAAATTTCTCCATACCTACACATTGGGAATTTTGGTCCCAAATGCGACTCGGATTGAAAATCTGATTCAATTTTCGAATTCAGTAATCCAAAATATCCATTTTTGAGTGGTCCTTATTTGATCGGTGTTTAAAAAAAAATTTCATGTTTCCGACTAAACTGACCCCCGATGGGCTTCCCACATTAAAAATTGTTTTCGTAATATTTGAGCACTGGGCCAGAAGAGAAAAAGAGGCCGACCAGCGTACTCAAAGAAGGCCTTACTGGTACAATAATGTTTTTCACCTTATTATTAAATTTATAATAATATTATGGATATGTTTAGAGGACTATTTTTAGACCGCGCCGATACGGCGTTAATATTATTTCTGCGGCGTTCGATATTTTCACCTGGCGTTCAATACATTTTTTTCCAGTGAAAATTTTTGTCTGGCGGGAACCGACTTATACGGCGTGCGTTCTTCATTTCAGGCGTTTTTTGTTGCTTTTTTGTCACTCAAACAACTTTTTCTGGCGGGCTGTCATTTACCACCCTTTGATTAATTAGGAATACACGTAAATATAGGCTATACCTATTACAATAGGTATGACGAATCAAACATAACTCACTTTATGAATGACAGATGGTAAATACAGAGTGACCAGACAACTAACTTGATCATTCATTTGCACGCGTACTCCTTCCAATTGTTCAATATCGACAATTGGCGCCGGCTGCGTGAACAATAAAAAACAAGACACCACTGAGTATCATCTGAATTTGAATGGACACGACGAGCCCTGAAAGAAATCATGTATCTCGTTGAGACGAATAACCCGATGCTTACCATGCTGTTTCTCATCCCAATGATCTGGCTAATGCCTAACTTCGGGCTAACTAGAATCACAGTTTCTACATTGCATTCCTGTAATCAGAAAGAGTGGAATTCGAAATAATTCCAAGAAATAAGTGCGCGAGAGAAGACCGATACGAATGTAGTTGGAATGATGGAAGTAACCCTGTTAGAGCCCCCGTATGTTCGAATAAGTACGTTAAGTAATGGCGAATAATTAATTCCTCCTTTCTAAGAACTTGAATAAAGATTAGAAGCGAGAATTAAAGCTTTCACGGACTCTGCGTTAAAACAAATTGAATTTTTTTCCATCAAAAACTCGGCTGACGTTCGAGTGATTTATCAGCAATATGTTGAAAATCTGAGACTATTTTCCACTCATGTAACGATAAAAATAATAAACTGAGAAAATTTTTAATCACTTTCTTGAATCCTTTGTTAAAAAATTGCTGTCACATTTACGCTACTAGTTTGTGGTTGGTTGACTAAATTCCCGATGCGCAATCAGTTACCCTCTAGTTACCCATTTGCAACCCTCGGTTACCCTTAGATTACCCAGAAACCCGTCAGTTACCCTTGGTTCCCCTTTAATTACCGGGGTAACTGGCGGGATTTTGCGCATCGGGTTCTGATCAGTCATTTCTCCATCATCTTCAAAAGTGAGTGGAACGAACTGTCAATCGGGAATAAGTATGTACTTATTTGTTGGTGGATCTAAGGACAAGAAAACAACTGCTCCTCACTTTATTTTCAATTTTGCACCAACCCAAATGAAGAAGCCCTATAGCCTATACAGCTGTTAAACATAGACAACACCCTGGTCTCAAAAGATGACTTCAAAGGATCAAACCTTTTGAATTAGTCTAAGTACAACCGTTAGGGTTTAAAATGCAATAAAAATAAATACGAACGGAATATCCAGACGAATAAAGCCTAGACACATACAAATATGTACATAAGATATGTAATAAACATTAACTTGAGAGGAATACCCACAGAGAGGAATCAGCCTCATTCACACTCACAGATCAAAATTGAAAGAATACGAATAAATATATATTCTCATAGAATAGGAATTTGTATAAAATAATAATAATTAGAAAAAAAAAAATATTGCAACGGATTAGTCTGAAAAAAGAAAGAAAAAGAACTTTGGCAATTACGAATTTTGATTTAGTTTTTGTGCTCTAAACGAACAAAAAGACAAGTCGAAGTTAAAAAGGGGTTCCATTTTTCGGCACGCGAAGAATAAATGAATGCCCGCGAAAGAAGACGAATAAATACGGGAATTTTATTGAAATGAACACGTAAAGAAAATATGCAGGAGAAAAAAACTGAACATACACGAAATAATATGATCGAGAGACGGGAATAAAATAGCACGACATTTTTTGCAACGCGAAATAATGTAAATAAACAGTAAAAAGACTTATCGGGCTCGAGCTGATTTACGAAAAAAAAAAAATGCTGGTCCTCCTCTTTTTTGTTTATGACCAATAGGAATTTGCTTAGCAGCCGTTGGTACTGTCACAAGCTTGTTGTATTTGTAAGCCCAAGGTGTGCTTGCATACCCCTTGCTTCATAGAAGGGGGCATGTACAACTCCAGGCACCGGCAGTATTCACTCTGCTAACACGTAGCAGCAGCACCAGATAGTGCTTACCATTCAACAGAACGGATATGCCACTGTGGCACATTCCCAAATCTGTTGTTATACCATGGTTATCACTGTCACTATAATGTAAGAAATACTACCATTTAAATCTCCCGACCACCACCACCCCAATTAGCACCACTACCACTTCCACAACTCGGTGCTCCCCTCCTCGCTTACTGCTTCCTTGTCTGTACATTCCACTATCTATCAGACTGATTTTCTGCCTATCCTACCCTGTCCGGTAATTGCATGTACCTGGCTAGCAGTTTGCACAGATCCTTGAGTTTTTTTCCACAAAGAAGCGCCTGTTGGGGGGGGGGCAATTTCTCTTATTTATTTATTTACAACTTTGATTAGAGGGTAGGTCACCGCCTAATCCGCCTACCGTGAGGCATGAGTCTTCGATACGTTTCTCCATCTATACGTCTGTCCTGCAGTGACCCTACTAATTTAATTTCTCTTAACCAACTTGTAAAATTCATCACGAGGAGAATTAATGGAGCAAGTAGCATTCAGCAGGTTCAAACGGGATGTTTGATTTCCCACACTTACAGGACTAGATTTATCACTGAGCAGACATGGGAATTCGTACGTTCATCGCGTCTAAATAATATATATTACATTACTTGTTGGATTCTGTCATACATATATGTACAAATATATCGTGCGTGAATCGAATCTGAGACGTTTTTATTCTCAATTTACTTCACGTTCATTTCTGTCGCGTGCAAAAATTTCTAATCGTGTACCATTATATTTAGCCCTTAAAAAGGGTTCTGTCTCTTCCACTAATGGACATCATTTTTGGAAGAACGTCTTCTAATTATTCCTGAACTTTTCATGATTCTTTTTCGGATTCTCCTCTCAACTTGCAGAATAATAACGACCTTCGTGTTCAATAAAATGGTCCGGGTGAGTGAAAATTCAGATTCATGGTCCCGAAAAACCTATTAGCCGATGTATTACAGGCTGCTGATCGAGGGTTCAATCTAAATCTACCCCTAAGTTGTGGCCTCTTGGGACCGCAAAACGTAGTTATGCGATACTTAATGAGAAAAATTTGAACTCAGCAACCAAACATACCTTTCCGTCGACGTATCATATAGTCCACGTTATTAAATAAAATAACAGTCTCCCAAATTGCGGCTTTAATGGGGGCACGGCTGTGGAAAATTTTTATCTCTTTTTTCCTCATTTTCTACACATTATTTCAAGACATTTTTTTCCGTACTTTACTGTTGGTTTCAGAATCATAACTCGGCCAATATTAATAGGATTGATTGAATATTTTGTAGTATTTTGCACTTATGCCCTTCTTACATTGTATATTTTATTAATACACGTATACCCTGAGATAATAGGCGTGCATTTGTTTGTGTACAGTGTGCGGCCACTAAATTTAGTTACAGACAGTGAGTTCGTCCAACTGAATAAGTATCTTTATATCCCGGTTGACGGACAGTATCAGGTATCAGTGAAGTGTCAGAATGGGACTCCTGACACTTGCAAAAAGTATATAGCACCTTACATTGTATCTGTCAGGATAAAATTATTTTGACATTCTCTCATTATTCTCACAGTTTTACATCATTCTGACATTATCCGTCAACTGGGATGTGATGCGAATCTGAGAAAAGGTACCTATACAAAATCAACAAATTTAATTTTGCAGTAAAGAGGAAACACGAAAATAAGGTCGAAATTATCGTTTTATAGTTTTTGAGCGGAACCAGTAAAGTACACTCGAGAACATGCCACAGAAATATTGGAGAATAGGAAAGCTTTTTCATGACTGCCAAGTAATACGCAGAAACAAATACCTATTCCAACGAACTACGAACGAAATCTGCAAAAACGAATGTCCGAATAAAATCCACTTCACTACCCTTATATTGTCGTATCCCACTTCTGATACAAATGTAACAACACAATATAATTAAATACAGTAATTACTATTGTTTCAAGTTCGTATTCGCAATCAAGTATTATTATTGTATTCAAAACTAGACATCACCGTGACGGTCAGCGGCCTTTATAGGTATACCTGAGCGTTATCGGTGAATCCAGAGAGGCGCAGCGTGTGCTCAACATGATTGGGAGGAGGGGGGCACAATCCAATTCGTATGTGACGTTGCTTCTCTACAAAATTCTTACAGAGGTAGATAAAAATGGCTATTACTTTATTATAACTTAATGTAAAAATATTGGGAGGGCATGTGCCCCCCGGGCCCCCTACCACCTGATGCTACGCCACTAGGTGAATCTGGTTTTACTGCTCTCTGTTACCTATCGTTCTTTGTGCAGTTAGTTACCTACAAGAATCTTGTCGATCATCGTTATTCATTTCCCTTTGAATATTTGGAAACATTCACCACAATAGATAAAAAATGGTGTATATACACGTAAGTTAATTCCCCTATGGTGGAGGTCTCTCAAACGAACCAACTGTGCGGTACCGGGGCATTCTACCAAAGTATCAACAAGGGTGGATGTTAGATATCAACACGATAATAAAATGTACCACGGAGGTGTGTTCCCGGATTGAAAAAAAAAATAGACAGATGTGTAGATACTTAAATGTATCAGATATAGAAAATACGCATACATGCTTGGTCTTTTTGTTAATCCAACGCGTGTATACCTGTAGGTAATTGTAGTATGTACCTACTTAACAGGTACATATGGGTACGTAAAGACGTATTATGCTAACGTCAATAAATTAGAAGCAAACGAAGCGGTAGGTCAAGGCGATAATTACTCGAATGCCGGTTGAAAAACACTTCGCGCCATAACTTGGTAACTCGGATATGATTGTAAGGTAATACAGCTTCGCTTGAAGACTAGTCAACGTTTTATGCGTTGTGCCCGTAATTGTTTGGTTCAGTTTCAATAAATGCGTTAGTAGTTTACGCAACTCCTTGCGTTTCATCGACTCCATCAGTGAAACAGGAACAAATTTATCTAAACCGAATTCTTTTCTATAAACAGGACGATATTAAATTAATTTACCTTACCTTCAATGATCCACCTACAAAAGTAGATAACTTATAATAGGTACAAGTTACAAATAAGGTAGGAGGGCCTACTTCAGAATGCAAATTTAAGAAACGTGTAAAAACTACCTGCTCGTTTAACTGAAATAAGAAGACAGACACGAAATGTTGTCATCGAGCTGTAGCAGCATCGTAATTCACTCATACGAAAATTGTGGACCTTGAAGTTTGACGCTCAATGAGAATTACGATTACCTTGAATTATAGGATGAACTCTTTGGTCAGCGATGTACTCGATGGGAGAGGAGGGAGGTGCGCCTCCACATATCCACCCATCCCCACAAACACGCACACTCTCCTTACATATTCCTGAGTTGGTAAATTTAATAATACAATCAATTCTCAAATGGCGAAATCAGATCGGTATGGTCGGTCAAATTTTCAAAGGGTGCTGAGTTTTTTTTTTTTCCTCTGGTCGGGTTTAAAAATATTCGTCAGCAGGAAAAATCGAAATTGTCAGTTGAAAAATGTACATGTTCAGTTTGCAAAATTAGATTTCCCTTCTCCAGCCCTCCTCGTTCCTTCATGAAAAAAATAGCTTCGGTATGTCCCTGGCTCTGGCCTACAAAACATCAGTTTATACGCTGAATTTCGCCGTAAAGAAGCGAAGCGACAGACAAATTGACAACGGTAAAAGGTTCGATCTCAAAATTAACTTAGACGCTGTTAATTACGAGTAGGAATATAATACTACTTATATATGCATACTATTATATATACATACTAATAACTAAACTTCGGCAGATACCTTAAGCACAACACAGGCACACTACTTCCAAAGAGGCACTTAAAAGTATTTGGATCCCCCTCCTCCCATTTAATTTTCTCTTCACATCTTTCCTCGTGAATTCAAGCTAACTAGCAGACCATAATCGACATTTTTGTGGCAAAATATCGCAACCAACACAGGTGAAGCGTCCAAAAAAAGGAACCGGCACGTGTATTGGTAAATCAATTTTAGGTCAGTTTGGTTGGACATTGTTCAATGTTGATTTTGATGTTCTGCCAGGAATGGGCCAATATGATATTAACTCGTCAATGAGGACTAAATTAACTATTAGTGGACTATAATATTCGAACTTACTCGATTGACTTAACTGTAACTTTATTATAAGGAATGTTATTCGATATAGCGTGCTGGTGGATGTGTAAAGCAGCCAGTCTCAAGGCGGTGTCGTATTTCAATTCTGGAGCATACCTCTCGTGAACAACGTCGTTACAACACTGTAATTTACAATACAAAAAATGAATTCTAGTAGTTAACCGATAGGCGCGTCCGGAATGAAAGTTACTACGTAGATATGAACCACAAGACCACAACACCCGGGGTGCAGTAGGTGATTACCACCCTTTTACCTGAATCCACTAACCTGAAGAACATTCACCTGAAAACAAAAATCCCGAATAAAATGTACCTGAATATTTTGTACTTGAAGAGCATTAGCCTGAAAAGCCAAAATACCGAAAGACAATCACCTCTGAGTCCTACGCAACTGAAAAAAAGAAGGGAGAGATTATCTAATAAATTAACGTTTTATTTACAAATTAACATTGTACAAAAGAGTTTTCAAATATTCCATTACATTACCCTCCTGTTTATATCGATCGTATTGTGCGGCAATGGATTGTATACGATTTTGCGGGTCTACCCATTTCTTGCGTAGTGTGCTCGTTTCACTCGTTTCCCTAACGAGAGTTTCGATGTGTAAATATCGGTGAACGCCTGCTCCTTCTGGAGTTCAGTCATAAACGAGTAAAGATCGGAATGGTGTTTCCCAACAACCAGCACAAATCTGTTGTGCCAGCCTTCGCTAGCGTTATTTGTTCGATGCTGGTTGTTTACGGCAGTATTGTGATGGTTCCAAAAAGGGCTATATCGGAAACGTACAGCGACAGCCCGTCGTCTACCTCTTGCTGGTCCTCGAGACATGAACGATATCGGATCGAGATTCGGCGGCGCTATTTAGCGAAGTGAGTGAAATGTTTGTGGTACAGCAGCAATTGGGACAAATGCGAATGGCAGTTGCATAATTATTCATAAACTCTTTAATGCTGCGGTCGTTGGCGTTCTTGTACAGCTCCTGCAAGCCTGCCGATTAAACTCTTCGGTACAACGATTGGCCAAGGTGAAAAAAGCAACAGCTCACAGGTATATCCGGATACATGTACTTCCACGCAAGCATTAATAATGCTGAATTCGAAGTCTGTAATCGGTCATAGAGGTACACAAGCATGTACGTGAGATTCGTTGACCGCTCTTTGAACTGCCCGTAGTACCGATGTGTATACATTCGTCTTTTTTCCCGACAGTAAGGCGTACACCAAGGGCAGTGGAACAGGTTCGTCGGCTGCGGTGTTGCGCTTTCGTTTGCCAAGGATCGTGAAAAGCAGGGTAAAAATTGTCGGCGATACATTGGAAGTCCCATCCAGAAACCAGATGAGACTCTTACACAGCAGCTCGATATTTCGGCGCGTGGCGAAAACTAATACGCGATTGTCCTCATTTTCATCGTCATTGTCGTTAAGTACTCGAGCAGAACAAAAATGTGAAGAAGAAACCGTTCATTCGCCAGCAGTATCAGTTGAAATTGAGAGGGTAACTGTCGTAAGTCCTAGAGTCGGCGCGGACTTGTTGGCAAATCTCGCCGCCGCCCCCATCGTACCGTTTTCTGTAGAGCAGCTTGATCGGGTAGCTGGCTTAGCACACCCTGACTTACATCTCTTAATTCTATTTGTAGCAGCTGGGCCGGACCCTGCTCCAGATGAGCAGCCGCCTTACGTTTAATCGTTTCAACAATGACGTCGGTGCTGGTTTCTTTTCTACATTAAGTGGATGCTCTCATGCGGCGATTAACCTGGCCCTTTCAACAAGACGATATTTCGTTGGCAGGCGGTTCGTTTGTAACTGCCCGCGCCTTGCACTCGCTGCTTCGAACTTGCCAACAATCCCAGTAAATTTCCCCTTTGAGGGCGCGACACCGAACGTACATATACATACATACAACCGTTAATATAAGTAACTTGTTACCAACTAATGTAGCTTCCATTTTGAAAGAAATGTACGTTATGAGCCTTCACAAAACAACGACAGTCGCGAGATACATCCTCTCTGCATTTCCATGGATAGGCGAAAGTAAGATATGCCATTCTCGTATTCAGGGTCAACGTTAAGGACTGCAGGTTCAGGTAACTGTCTTTATGGCTTTTTTTTTTATTCGGGCAGACGGGTTTCAAGATTTTGGTTTTTCAGGGAACTGTCCTTCAGGATTTTTTCTTTCAAACTGGTGGATTCAGGGAAAGGGGAGTAAACCAACCACGAACGTAAGTATCTAAGCAATAATTTACTGAATCATTGGTAGTTCAGAAAGATAGGTGAGAAAATATGACGCGTATATTATAGCAACCTGTAAATAAAGATATTCGAAGGCAGTCAAATCTTGTTGAGCTAGATCGCACGCGTCGCGAGGTACAAAAGCCACTCTAAATAAACATCTCATGTTTCGAATTCCCGGTCTCGATGCGATCTGAAATCACGCCATGCGACGTATTCTTATTATTAAACGCAGTGTGCAGGACGAACCTACCAACATGGTAGGCACGAACCTAATACTTTTAGTTGGCTACCGACTTTGGGCACGCTGTAAAAATGAAATAACACCGCGCCAAGAATAGGCATAGTTACGAATTCTGATAAGTACATGATGTACATATATAATAGTACGTACAAAGATACCAAGCAGGTATTATAAACTAGGTATGTAGATCTACTTACTCTGGTGATCGTATGTTCCGGATTTAGCAACGTTAATTTATTTCTTCTTAAACTCTTAACTTGTTCTAAGACTAGAGCAAAATGCTGTATCCTTTGTATACATAGTTTATGCTTCAACGACAATATGACGTCTTTGACTTTTGTGTTGCCGTCGTACTTGAAAGACTTGGTTTGGCCATTTTCCAGAAAGACCTTGAGCACATTTGGTATCGGCGGTACCCCAGACGCTTCTTCCCCGCCGCTGAACGGCGTCGACACCTATAAGTAACGTGATCCAACACGCTCGTATCAATATCGACCGATCGTGCGATTATAAAATTACCTACTTATGAACTTAGTATGTAGGACAATTCATTCGCTACTCACTGGGTATAGAGGCGATCCATTGACTACGACGCCTTCGGCAAAGCGCACCCTAGACGGATTAGACTTCAATTTTTCTTTTTTGGCGATACTAAGTAACGCCGACTTCCTCGCCGACTAGAAAATAAAAATCGAGTTTGATATGAGAACGAAATGTCTCATCGTACAACTCTCGTTGGGTAAAGAATTACGCAGGTTTCTCCCAAAACACAAGTGAAACTAGTGATATTTTACTCAAGTAAGCGCGGGAACAAAAAACGGAGCGTGAGTATGAACTCGAAGCAAGTTTAAGCGAAAGAAAAATCGACTAAACTAGATTACATTGTTGAATCCAGGTTGACAAACTCGCAAGCGAACGGACTCTTTACTTTCGCGGACCAATTCTATAACGTAGTCTCTAGGGCTCGCGTATATTTCTTCATCGTTGATTTCCCATATCTGATCTCCGGGTTTCAATTTACCATCGCTGGGGCCACCTTCGGTAACATATCTGAAAAACATGAAAACGAATCGTTATACCGAGCTAAAGCTTGGGGAAAAAAAGTTTTGCTATCTGCGGCTACAAGCAGATGCTCAAAATTTTTGTAAGTCCCTACGATCTTTTAGCCAAAGAAAATACCTATGTGGATATATTTTAAAATTTAATTCTGAACTGTATCTTCATACTTCAAATCAAATATTGCTTATGTATATTATGCGCGTGCAAAATTTCAAAAAAAGTAGACAAAAACTTTCCGAATACAGAATCGCGCGCCGATTTCTAATAGTAGAGGTATTAAACTCATTTTTCAATGAGATAATTTGAAATTTAGTAATCGGGTTCCCAAGAGTTTTTTACGTAACCGTTTGGTTTCATATTTTTCATTATAAATAATTAGTTTTAATCAATCGAGTAAAATCGTTTTGAAAACCCGCTTATATACTTTTAAGTTCGATATAATTGTACCGAATCAAAATTTCGAAATTCTGAAAACAAATGGTTATAGAGATACTCTTTTGTTATTGTGATTACAGAAAATCAGATCGCTCCATTCAAAACTTTTGGCAACATCGAGTCGACGCGCGATGCAACTTTTTCGACAGTTCAATCGCTGATCAGAATACATCCTCCTAAGACATCCTTATATTAAGTTATTCATTTAGAGCATTAATTTTTCGCTTTCTAAAAATACGATGCAAAAAGTACGAATAGCCGAATACGCCTGGCCACACTCTCTTTCATAATGTGGCTGATGCATTCGCATTTTACTGGTATACTCGTATGGTACCGTCTATCAAACTGCGCTCGCATAATCGTATACATACGTATACCCTGTGTACCGTGGATATGGTACCTACACGATCGTAAACCAATGAAATACGTAGCTAGGCTAGGTAGGTACTGCGCTAAGGGTATTCGTGTAAGAGTAAACTTACACGTTCGTGTCTCAAATCACAAATTACGGCTTACCGTACAACAACGGGTCTTTCACTTCCGGCGACGAAACCGAATCCCATTTTTGGATGGCGAAACAATTCGATGACTCGGGACTTCGGATGTAGTTCCTCCTCCGTATACTCGGCTCGCGGATCATCGTAGGACGTTGTTTTGCTAATATGGCTGAAAATAAATTGTCGTAAAATGATTAAAAAATCGACGCAGCGTCGAAGAATTACAGTCGATATCGGTTCACGCGTAAGCGTAGGTAAACAGTCAAATTTCACGAGTAAGTGCCCCTTATGTACGAGAAAACGTCAACAATTACAGCGAAACTAACACATTCGTTAATTTAAATAAATAAATAAAAATTAGGGATAAATTTTTGTCTGAATACTGAAAACTTCGAAAAAATTACGCTAGTTTTTCTTTAAAACACTGGCTTCTCGAAATAGCTGCATCATGCACTAACATCAAATATATATACGTACAACAGTAGGACCTCAATACTCAGATCGGTCGGGGACTGAGAGATTCGGATAGTCACGAAAAATGTTTCCAATTATTATCAATTTTAATTAATTTAATAATTTGAAGTACATTGACGAGAAGAGCCATACTGAAGAGGTTACGGGCTTGTAATCGTAAACGCAAGGTAGTAAGTAGGTAGGGAAAATAACCTATAAAAACTGCACGTGTGTTCGCTAATAGCTTTGGATAATTGAGAGACAAGCCGGATTATTGCGAGTCCGGTTAATCGAGAGTACAACTGATAGTCCGGATAACTGAGAAAATCAGCATGGCTGAGGGCCGGGCATGCTACATGTCCAGATAATCGTGCAAAAAGCCGGATAATTGAGGGTCTGATAATCAAGGACCAACTCTGTATAGCGCTATTTTTGTCATTCCTAATTTTACTTTGACCGCATATTACGTATAAGGTAGGTAATAAAAATCTGGATTGAAAAATATGCAATTTTTCATCACATCGGAGCGTATACATAGGATGAATTATTCGATAAAACGAATCTCCTTCAACGTGGAAACGCGTTGGCTGCAGGACAAATTGGTTTAAGTCCGTTTCTGAACTTGACCAATATACGAGCAGCATCGCATTGTCGTGTGAACCAAAAAAAAAAGTACTTTTTGGGGTGAAATCGGTACCTCGAATGTCTTTATGGATCGAGCGATTCGCGTCCACGTCGAAAAATACACAGGGAGATAAATAAGTAGTTGGACTGTCGCAGTTGTGAGGGACCAATTGCAGCTAGCAAATTATTTTGGTATTATCTAAAAGCCTTAACTTTTCTCTTTCAGATGCTACTATTTTGGACGGTCCACGATAACTGGTTCCCAAACTGGGGCACTTTAATTGGGGGTACCATATAGCACCTCGGCAAAATGCAAAAAAGTCAATTAATCGTAAAAAAAAAAAAAAAAAAAAAAAAAGTAAAAACTGTAAGAGTGATTTTGAGGTACATTTGATGGTGCATTCTCTCATCTCCATCAGAATATTTCCCCTTCTTCTTGATACACTTCCTCCAGCGTGTCCGTCACTTGACGAAACACTCAGCGGTACTGTTTAGCGATGAAAACGGCTCGAAATGCTCGGATCGAGTTTTCTTTAATTTTGTCGATGTCTTGAAACCGCTCGTCCTTCAGTACACCTTCAAACTTCCAAAAGTTCACGTTCAAACGTTCTTCGTAATTCATCATCGTAACTAAGGGTGTAGACAGGGGGGTGGGGCTGGATCCTTTTAGCAAAAGAATAGTTTTTTCTCTCACAAATTATGCGAGGCAAATCATGGGGGGGGGGGGAGGAGAGAATGTGAAGACTCGGGTAAAATGGAGAAAAAAATATTCAGACCTCCTTCCCCCATAACGGAGCTATCTACGTTATTGATTGCGACAACATAAGAAACCAGTTCCGCTAAGCGCAAACGACACGCCTTCACTTAAACAAATAATGAAGAATTGTTTACGAATAAGATAGCGGTTTCGGAAACGTCTCATTTAAAAGAAGAGGGTTCCAACTACACATCCCCATCTCGTTGAACAACATATGATTATTACACGCCAACAGTGGCGACAATCACTACTCTTTGATCACCCCTCGTAATTTATGGCCTCGCAAAACCACGGGATGGCCTTAAGAACACAATCTGCTCGTCAGACGCGCGGTAAAAATGAGTAAAATTGGATCAATATTTCACGTATAGGTAAGTAAGGAAGCGAGTATAGGTACTAAAAAATATATGTAAGAATACTCACTTGATGTAATAAAGTCGTCCTTCCGAATCGATACCTTGTTCCCATCCGTAAGGTAATTCTGAGCACCAGACGTCCGCGGGAGGCAACCACGAAGCAGTTCGCGTTTCTTGACTGAAAAAAAGAAACGAGAAAAAAAGTGTAAGTAGGTACGCTAGTTAAGTAATCAAACAAGGACGATGAGGACACCCTTAAATTGTAGTGCAAGAGTAAATTTCTGTCTAAATAAATACACTCTGTATAGAGTCGAATTGTACGCGCTTGTCGCTTCGTTTCTCTCCGCTTTCACCCGCTTGTATGCATGACAGGTTTGCATGGAGAACCTGCTGGAGGGCGAAAAACGCATCCCTTGTACCAAGTTCTCCGCGTTTGCGAGCTCGTGACTCTTGGCATTTAGTGACTGATCACGGTGAGATCATCTGGTGGTGATCGGTTAGTGAAAATCTCCAAGTTTCGATAGTGTTGTCGCGTATTTTGTTGTGTTGATGAGAAACACCAATTTGAGGTGAGTTTTGCTCACTGAGCACACATTTTGTGATGGCTTTTTAAACTGCTTCTATATTTACGCCTGCTCGCTATACTTTCTCGCCGGCGGGGGCGTAGTTGACGTTCCAGGCTCTCCACTATGCAGGGTAGACTGTTACCCTACCCAGGCGATAATATGGATCCGGCTGTGGGCATTCGGTCAAGTCTCCGGACAGCATACTACTGAACTGCAGCACAGCCTCAGGGCCTGCACTACCAGGGTACCTACAGGCATTCGTGCGGGCTCGCTATAGACCTCCTGGTATGTTGGTGTTAGTCGGATACTGGGCCAAAGAATAGGATCGCTTTAATGCTTGGCTATGTTACTAGTTTTGGGCTACGGTGAAGTAGTGTTTTGTGCCCGTACTCAAACGTGATTTTCAACTCTGTTATAGGTACCTAGCCAGGAGCAGTTCCCGCCCAGTTATCCATCCGTCCGTTCTCTGTAAATAATGTAGATAATAAAAATTCAAACCATCTTGACTTAATATTTTCGTTCAGGGAAATTCTACGTACCCCTGGCTACGTTGCGTATTTTTCAAATTCCGAATTCCTCTCTCTCTCTCTCTCTCTCTCTCTCTCTCTCTCTCTCTCTCTCTCTCTCTCTCTTTTTTTGATTTCCCGATTTATTTTTGCCACCAAAGTAAAAACAAAATCCACTCAAATCACTATCAAAAAGCTCCCTTGAGTTGTAACGTTAAAAGTGGTGAATAAGATCACTAGGGGGGGGGGGAATATCCTTCCACCTTACCCTCCCAGACTAGGGTATGCTCATGTGCGCAAATACGAGTGCTTGGGGGATAAAGTTCCAATTTGCATTTGCAGCGACGAAACTATGGGGGGGGGGGGGGTCGGAAATTAGGTACTCGCAGTTCGTTAAATCGAGAAAAGAAGGAGGGAAAGTTATTTTACAGGGGTACGCTCAAGTATACAGCGAGTCTCGTCAAAAATGAGGAGACTCGTGTAAACAAAAAATACATCATACGACGAGTACCGACTCATTTTTGATGAACGAGACATTCGAGAATGCGGATTTCTGTTCGTTTCGGCGTGCCGGTAGTATAATGTGCTGCTGGTATCGCCGAAAGGGGAAGAATAAAAACGGGACGAGAGTGACTCGTACTGTACCGATTTTTCAAATTTGTCGCCCAACGAGGTCTCATATCAATCGAACGTGAAACGGCGCATGCACCGCATAACCTTCCTATGCGGGCTCGGTGTCGACGACAGAATTATTAGGAAGTAGGAACTTATTACTGCTAGACAAACCGAGGTGATACATACGATAAGTCGCGCGAGGAAGTCGTAAAAGACGTCGGTAACTCGGTACTGTGTACACGAGTATAAGTGCGTACAGTGGAGTCGACTTTTTGCTCTTTACACTGTACTCGTATACGCATACATAAGTAAGTGTAGCTGCGTAGAATTTGGAATAGAAATGGTACAGCTCCACGCTGGTCGATACTGCCGTTACGGCGCGACAAGAGATACTGCATAGATAGACCTAGACCTAGACCTAGATCGCTGAATAGTCGGGGGAACACGAGAGCAAGTACACCCTGTCTAAACTTTACTTTCAAAAAAGAACGCGAGATGGTAAGAATTCTACGGCCGTTCTAAAGGATGATATATTTGTACGTACTACGTTTCACTGTCGGTGATTTTGCGAAGCAAACAGACTCCGGTATGCCGAGTTAGTTTCGCATTTTATTTTATTCCGACCTACCTATAGTGTTCACTATATTCGAGTAGGTACTATCGATTTAATACTTACCCCATACCTATACATATATACTACACTATAAACCTACACTGTACAATAGACTGTACGGTACGTACGTCAGTCGATTCTAATATTACGGCAGATAGGCAGTACGTATAAAAGTAGGTATCCGGCGAATAATTAAGCGTAACCGTGTTTGTCTCGCATTTCCTCCTCTAGGTCATTTGTAGCCAGAGCACGCGCACGCAGCTCCGTTATTACCAAGATTTATTATTTATACTCGTCGTACTTGTTTATACGCGTATAGGAAGCACAGCGTGACAGCGAAATCACGTTCAACCGATCACGCGCGCGATGATTACCTACAAAGAATTTCACGCCAACTAAGCGGCTACGTCTTCTTCGTTCGATTCGCTTCTTACGGTTGGTTGGTTGGCTGGCCGGCTGGCCGGCCGGCCGGCCATACCTATTGCTGTAGTTAAGATATAGGTCTCTATTAGGTACCTATACCTACCAGAGCAGTGCACGATACCGATATCGGTACTCGGGTATCGCATCGTAGCAGAGCGACTGCCGATTACGTACTCGGTAGTCGGTTTCACCGATACGATACCGAGTAATAATCGGCCAGGAATCGTTCTATGATTAGCGCTGTATTTTAGGTGGTGCAGTAGTGATGCCTTATCAGTGATACTTGTTATCGTCGATAGCAGATCACGAAAACGACTACCTGTCGCTACAATACCGAGTATACTCTATCGGCCGATACTATTCGGTATCGTTTTAAGCGATACGATACCGAATACCACATGAGTATATACTCGTATCGTGCACTGCTCTCGTACCTATTACCTATGTACGTATACGTAATATGAGTACCTAGTTCTACAATGGAAAATAAGAAATCGGCGGTAGTACTATTAGCTGTAAGTTCTAATATCGATAGCAATACCTCACCTATCTATTCGCCAATGTGACGTCGACGACCGCGATTGCGACACTACGTACTCCTGGCACTTGGGCCTATAAAAGTCAGTCGGCATACGCGCGATAATTTTTTTATATGTACCTATTTCGAATAATTTTCACTCGTCTAAAGCTCGTACGAGACAGCGGATGTGCGCCCGAACTAGTTACTATTAATCCAAACTCGAAGCATACTTTTTCGATTAATAATAGTATGTTATTAGGTTCACAGGTATTCTTCGAATCGCTTCTGCGTACCGTTGAAAAATGATTCAATGGTCCCTACCGGTAATATCGAAATTGGTATAACAGGTAACTCGTCAACCAAAATCTGTTCAGACACACGTCGAGGTTTCCAGCGGACGTAAACATCGAAAAATTTTAATTATAAAAACAGTCCGATTTTGAACCATTTTGTAATCAGTACCTTGTTACGTACGTGTGTACTCTCTCAACTCGGGCGAGTAAATACTTCAAGACTCCACCACCCCTAGAAGTGAAGTTAAACGCTGCGTCACAAAACCGGGTCTCGCGTGTCGGCTATCGAGAGAACCGTTTTTGTGACGCGAGGATGATTTCGTGTCGCAAGGGTGGTTTTTTGCTACTCGTGGACGAATTCGGTTGCTACTGTATACTTCATTACCCGGAGGAATTAAAGGCAGTCGAAGCCAACTCGGGCAAGCCAAGCGCTACTGCGGAAAGCTATTATTCCTGCTTCTTTCGCTTTCGTACTTTCACCACTATTTTTGTTTTCCCTTCGACAGGCTGCCTGGAACCCAGGCAGCCCGACTCCTCCTCTAGCCGGCTGACTGGAACTTAGTCACCGCCGCCCTCTGAACCGTCTTTTCCTTTTGTCGCTAGCATATACCAGGGAGTTACCACGTCTCGGCTCTACTTCACAGTGTGTAGTGTTAGTGCTGATCGGGGAGCCAGTCGCCCCCCCCCTCTATGTGTATACGTTCGCCGTCGTCCGCGACTTTCTATGTATTTAAATTGTAAATTGCCGCGTCCTTAGTTCGTCTCGTTTGTTTCCCCAGTATAAATACTATTGCGTCGAATAGACTTGTCTCTATCTATCAACCCGTTGTGTCGTTATTTTGCCGTACTATGTACTTCTCGTGTCGAAGATGTCTGCGTTTTGGAGCCTACGTTCCCGCAATGTGCCCCGTGAGGTCACCCATCCTCGCTATTCCAGTGCTCACACTCCCCCGGAAAGCGCGTCTTGCTGGCTCCCACGGTCCCGAAACGCGACAACTTACTAAAGATTTCAAAATCAAAAATTAAAAATTATCGGTTGGCAGACCGTAGTCCCTAATGGTTTATCCTTCTGATACTCTCACGTTGTAACTATTGGGGGGAGGGGGCGAATGCAAAACTACGGCGCGTGAACTATTTCTCGTACCCCCCCCCCACCCACACGCACACACCTACATACATTTTTCATCCGAGTTTATATCGATAAAATAAATTATACGAGATAGGAGGCCGGAAACTGCGGCATAGGCATATTGTATCGTATACGTACACGTTGTAAAAGAAAATCTAGGAATCTGAAACCCACCTACTCGTATAACAGTGTAGCGAGTTGTTGAACACTTCGTCGACCTTTTATTATTCGTTCGCCGCAACGATGGATTTTTGAAGTCCGTTATACAAGTTGAAAAAATTCTGAAGGTGTTCCGTGTTCGGGATCAATAAAAAGGGCCCTTACTTAAAATAATTCTGGGGACTACTAACTTATGTTGAGCGATTTTTTTTTTTTCGCTTTCAACTTCTGTAGATGCGATTCCAAAACCTGGTGTAAACAAAAGGTATTCCATATGGGAGCTTTCAACTTTTCCGTAGGTCGGGTTAGAACAGTTCGGCAACCTCGATACTTCGCAGCCTTTATTTTAGTAGGGCAGCGCAGTTTTGCCAGTGCGAATGGCGTGGAAAAAGTCGACTTTCGAACCAAAATAATGGCCATCTTAATGCGTAGCAGCTAGCTAACGAAGATGATTATAGCCCTTACGGTTAAGAGTAACACACGTACCAACGGGGGCTCGTTGCGGTTGATTCCGCGTCCATTTTAGATCCTACACGATACGAAAAGTCGAAATTTTTTTCGCATAGTTTTTTAAGTTCGAGACCGTTAACTGATACCGCACAATCTCATAGGTTCGGATCAAATTTGGAAAATTGAAAATTCTTTCCCGCCAATATACAGGGCTCGAAGTTAAGGCAGAAGTCTTTCTCCCCTCTTTATCCGTCTACTTTTCTCGGCAACGGCGGAAGCTAGACAAACACTTCAAATACATTATTTGAAACTAAAGTTTAATTTTGCGAAAAATTTACACCGGAGGTCGATTCCAAGGCTTCGGCTGAAATTAACGCGTAAACTTCGAACAGAATACGGACGCGTGGATGGAGAGTATAGCGTTAAAAGCGGTTATTGTACGTTGTACAGGAAGGGCTCGTCAAATGATCCAGTTTCTAAAAAATTTCAGCTATTTCTATAGCATTATACTATTATACATATGTACACTGGAATCGAGACACGACGAGGAACGGGGTTTCTAACCATAGTTAATCATTCATAGGGAAGAGTCCGAATTTTGTATTCACGTTTCTTCGAGGCGATACTCTCGCAGACAGAAAATCGAACGAGTGTTTTGGGAAAATTTCGCGACGGAAACTGTTTAGTTCAGAAAGAATGGAATAGCGGGTACGGTTTGTTTTTATTTTTGAACTAGCTTTGTATATCTCGAGAGAATGCGTTCGGCATCGATGCAAGCGAGACACACTTTTAGCGATATAATGAAAAATAATCTTTCCAAGCAGGGTACCTACAAACTTCAGCGAATGGTTGTTACAAAGTTCCAGAATATTCTGGCAAATTTGTTCGACACCCTAATACTAGAATTGAGACACGAAAGGACTGTGTTCAATCACTATTTGAAACTCATTGAAAGAATCTGGAAATGTTGTTTTTGCACTCGGAATGCGAATCCGTGAAAAAATTACAAAATATCCTTCCCTCGCCACGAATACGTTAGGAAAAGGTAAACTACATACGAGGGTAAGCTACCGAAGTACACGAGACGATTATGTCCGGAGACGTCGCGTTCGAGATCGCCACCGATACGTCCTATTTTCAATACCCACCACCTTGTAATCAAGGGGGCTGTTTATGGGCAGCGACGGCGGCGTTACAGGAGGAGGAGTGATATACTTTTTCTACAATTACCTACATAATACGTACGGGTATATTTACAACTAGGCTGAATTACGAAAAATTCGTGAAAGCGAGAACGACGTAAAAATTTTACGAACGCGAACTGCGCAGAAAGGCAGATGCGACGCTACTCGACTCGGCGCGACATTGCCAGTACAAAAGGCTAACGCGAAAAAAAATGCGATACCCATTATAATAAGTAAGGAGACAGGAAGAAAACTAGAAGACGGGCACGTTATAAATTGTACAAATCATAGCCTTTGATTGCGAGGCAAAGTGTTGAAGTCGCGGGCGCGAACTCATAAATTGCAACCGCTCCGGTAGTCAGCCGTACTATCCCTTCACAGTTAACCGCCTTATCACCCGCTCTCTTTCGTTATCGTTATCGTTATCGATATCGATATCGACACTGACCCAAACGAATTCGCTCGTTGACATTTTTACGCGCAATTATAATTATTTTTCTCATATTTTAATAACGGACATGAAAAAAATGGTGCTTTCCTAGCATTACAATACCGTACAGCGTATACCTATGTATTCCGCTATCAAATCAAACGCTTTCTTGCCAACTGAAATTTCCAATTTGTATATCGGCGCATACCTACTCATGGATTCATCCGGCGGCATGGTTTTAACTGCAAGCGACCGCTGTGCCCTCGATTCTGATTTCGATTCAGATTCCATCCATGGTTACGTCACGCATGCTCTCGATACGACGGTTTTGAAGACGTAACAGTTGATTCGCATACAAATTCAAAATTGGAATAATTCTCGTATACCGGATTCTTTTTTTCCCCTCTTTTTTCTGTTTCGAAGGATGAAATTTGTCCCCTCTATCTTAGGTGATTTTGTAAAGTTTGGTCTTACTTGAGTGGCGGGCATTGTCGTATTCCGAGTCTAATTCAATTTCTGGCCTATTCTCGTTTTAATCCGGTAATCTGCGACTCTATTTCGTATGCGCGGTCCGATTTGAACGTCTCTTTGGTAAATCGACGAATCTCTCTTTTATAAAACACTGCTGTCCGAAAATGTACGATTCTTCATTCGTATCCCGCGAGTAGTATTTTTCGCTACCACTCGGCGAAAACCTACGTCCACAACGGATATTTTTAAGGAATACAAAAATTAAGGTTTATGAAGGGAAGTAGAGGAGCTTGGTAATGAACTCTCATACCTTGTACAATTCTCAATTTGCCATTTCTGCCACCAGATGGCGCTAATAGCTTCTCTGCTTCCCTTCCTAAACCTTAATTTTTGCAACCCTTAAAAACATCAGTTGTCGACATACTAGATTTTCGCGGAGTGGAAGCATTTTTCTGAATTTTTTTTCCTACAGCACATCGGATCAGCACTCGTCTAAACTCGCCTAAAGTCACATTTCGCTCCGCGATATCGAGCCAGCCCTCGCAATTTCTTACCGCCATTTCTTGTTTTTGAATGTCACACATACAAGCCGACATACCTAACTCTTTATTAATTCACGTAATTTTTTTTCAAGTTCAAATTTTGGCAATTTTTACCGTTTTCGACTATTATTATCATCCACTCGATGCTATCGCTCTCTTCCGGTCCCAGTGTTATTGCAATACCCACCGTATTCTCCTATATATAATCACATCGAACGATTTTTTCGCAACATTCAGCACGATTCGCACATGTACCGGGGGTCCTATGAAATATCTCATTTTGAATATCTTCGGAAGAAAATGTCGGGTCAATGTGTAGCAAAGGAGGTTCTCCGTTTGAAAAAGTTTGACATCTTTTGCCACCCCCCTCCCTATGAGGAGAGCACGAACATGTCCCTTACCTTGAAATCATACGTAAATGGAAACATACCGAACAAAGTATCTAATAGGAGTATTTTGGGTCGCTGATCACTAATGTCGCATTATATCTTCGATCCGATTTAATTTGAGCCGTGGATTTGACCGCGTTTCTTTCTGAGGAACGAAATTAACATCAAAATAGAGGTATTTTGGGCCACTTATTACGATTATCGCAACAGATTTTTTATCCGACCATTGACCTTTTCTCCTTCTGAGGGACCAATTTGATTTTGCTGAAAAAATAAGACAAGGTATCGAAGTAGGAGTATTTTGGGTCGCAAATTTCGAAAATTTTAAGTCAGATTTTTGATTCGACTTCGGTTCGAACCTTAAATTTGGCCTTTTTCTTCCTCTTCAGATGGATTCTGTTGAATTTGCTGGAAAAGTTGAACAAAGTATATTGAAATAGGGATTTTTTGAATCGCTGATTTCGAATATCCAATCAGATATTTTTGAGCCGCTCCCGATTTCTGCGCCAAATTCGGCTTTTCTTCCTTTCCAAAGGGCCCTAATGCTGCCCAAATTAGGGAATGAATACGTTCTTTTCCTTGAGAAAATGAAGTAAAGAAGAACTTTATTCCATTCTTCGAGAAGAAACCGCGTTCATTCCCTTGAAAATGGAGAAGAAAATTACCCCTTCTCTTTCGTGAATAGATCTTCACTCTTCCTTAAAAGGAACAAAGTTATTTTCATTCAAGAAAGAGAAAGGATTTCTCGTTTTCCTCGAAAAAAACAACATGAATTTTTTTCCATTTTTCCATTTTTTCTCCTTTTTTGAACAAGGAAATGAAGTCTATTTGTTAACTCTGGATTGAGATTCGGTCAAATTCATCAAAACTCTGATTTTGCTAAAAAGGACAAAAATCTTTACAAGTTTTAAGGCTGTGTAAGACTCGTCATTCAACGTCATAAAGACATATTAAAGATTCCACAAAGAATCTCTACAAAAGTCATCAGAACTTTGTCTTAGTAACATTTTTTTTTTAAGATTTGAAGACTTTTTGAGGGTTGTAGCAATATGTTAAATCTGAGGATACTTTTCAATTACCTATGCGTCACAATTAGATAAGGCTTGTAAAAATTCTATCAAAATTTTGTTCAATGGTCGTTAAGACACATTAAGAATTTCCTAAAAGTCATTCGAGACTGTACGGTCTTGTAACCGTTCCACTTCGATTCTGTGGAAATTTTTTCCACTCTTTCTTCAAAGATAGAAGCACAGGTTTTCTCACCAAGAAAAAGAGAGGAAAGAGTTTCTAATAGTTCCATTATTAAAGAAGGTAGAGAATTTTCTTTTGCTCCTGAAAAGTGAAAGAGGTTCTTTCCATTCGGAAAAACGGAGAGACGATTTTTCTTCAATTGAAAGTGGTCTCATCGAGCTTAACAAATTTCTGGTTTTTTTTTGTTTTTTTTTTGTTTTTTTTTTTAAGCAATAGAATCTTAATGGCATTTTTACGTCTCCCAGTTTTTAATAATTTTCAGAAAATTTTAACAAGGTCCTAATGAGTTTTCAACCAACTGATGAAATGTACAAGAGTCATAAAGTCTTGACAGATTCTTTTCTCCTTCTTCAACGAAAAGAGTGAGACTCTTTTGGATGTTTACTTTTCCTTAAACGAAATAACATGATTCTCATTCCGAAAAAATAAGGGAATTTTCCTCCTTCCTCCACAGAGAAGGGATAATTTTCTTTTTTGGCAATGGACACTGTTTTTTCTCTCAAAGAATGGAACACAGTTCTTCTCACTTAGTAAAAGAGCAGAAAGATATTTTCCCCATAATCCTTAAACTTTTTCAATTTCTTAATTCAGTAATGTTGATAGAACATTTTACAAGGGAGAAATGTCCAATTTAGGGCCAGAATCAGGATTGCGTGAGAAATCAAATTGAATTTTCAAAATCAGCAACCCAAATATCCCTGTTCTGATACTCTGTTCAATTGTTTCGATAAAGTCAATAGAATTCAACAGATACGGAGGAAAAGCAGATTTCGTTCCTAAATGGAACTCGGATCAAAAATCTTCTGGAATTTCCGAAATCAGCTACTCAAAGCACGCTGATATACTTTGTTTATTTCTTTCCGCAAATTCAATAGAGTCTACCAGAAGGGGGAGGGAAAGCCGAATTTAGGGTCCCAACCGAGGTCGAATCAAAAATCTGATTGAACCTTCGAAATCTGTGACTCAAAATACTCCTACATATGTCAATACCCTGTTCAATCTTTCCAGCAAAATTAGCATGGTCCTTCAGAAGGAGAAAAAGCCAAATTTGGGACCCAAATCAAGGTCGGACCGAAAATCTGACACAATACTCGTAATGAACGATCAAAAATACCTCTGTTTTGATACGTTGATCGATATGTTTCCATTTAAGATTTCAAAGTTCTGAGTACGTTCCAGCCACTCTCATGGAGGGGGGGGGGCTTTTTTCAATTTTTCACGACAAAAGATGGAAGAACCTGTTTTGCTGTGCACTAATTCGACACTTTGGTCCGAAGACATTCAAAAAGAGAAAATTCAGTGAATACCCAGCATACGAAAAATGGTTGCATTAGACGAGCAGACTTCTACAGCTGATGGCGACAGAGAGCGATATTGGGGCACGCATGAAGAACATTATTTTGGACTGCGTATGAGCATATTGCCGTATACACTAATAACCGACACAGCACGGTATTCGGTATTTCAGATTTTAAAGTCTTCGGTCAACGATAGGTTACGCGTACGTAATAATTAAAACGAAAAACGTACGCAGGTACAAGTACTCGGGCCTATTTTCATAGGTAATCGATAAACAGCGGTGCACAATGCACGACGGTTACCTCGGTGACACCGGCACCGACACCGATACCGGTGATCCGAAGTGATCGCCGGTACCTCGACATGTCCAATGCCGACGCTGACGCTGCGACGGCCAGCTATCGGAAATTAACTACAGGCGGCAACTGGCTACAAATGCAGATAGATGATCTTCCGTGCCGAGCAGCAATATGCTGACCATTAGTAGAGCGTGCTTATTGCCGAAGCCCATGCTCGGCAGCAACAGCAAGTATGTAAATGGCCGCATTACCAGAACGAACGGAAATACGAGTATAAGCCGTGACAGATATGGAAGTTTTCCGTCCGTATCTCTTTATAAAGGTGACATACTCGTATTTCCGATCCGCGTAAGTACATTATGTAGGTCTACATAGGTAATACGAAGGTATAAATGTAGGTACATAAATGCGTACGTGGACCATCGCGACGCACCGTGTTGAGTTTTAGTTGGTACTTGGTACGTACGCGACAGTACACGACGCTACCAGGGGTTAGTTATGTCCACAATTTTCAGCATTATAATTTAGGGATTAACGAGGTCGGATAGTCGCGAGAATTTTCTCCGTGTATGTACTTTCCAATTTTACGTTTTCAATTTATTCGAATATACTTAGTAGTTATAAGCTAGTCATAAGTAAACGTGACTATTTAATAACAATATAGTAAGCGGAGGAATTAATTTTTTAGAACTTATAAGCGCGTTTGCTAACGTGTCTGGATACCTGAGACAAGGCCGGATAAAATTGCCAGCCCGATTAATCGAGGGTAAAACTGTTAGCAGCTCCGTAATCAAGGAGGGGAGGGGTAGCAAAAGGGGACACGACCCTCCCGGTCGAAACCCAGCAAAATAAAAAATCTATTGTTACTCTTTCCCCTGCCGCAATTAGCTCCCCCCCCCTCGCAAAGTATCACAAATGTTCTTCGCCGTTTCTGATATAAAAGCTGATATTTGATTGGTAATCTGCGATAGTCCGGCTAGTCAAGGATAAGTGAATCGAAGTCCTGCTGTAATTTAAGTATAGGTATGACAACAGTGAGGATTGATCTCTTAAAATGAATACGCTACGCATATTATGCTCTTACGTTAGCTTTGGTATTCGTGCCACAGACTGATATTGCCGAAGCATTTGTCACTTTACGCGTTGCGTGTCCACGAGGACTGCTACGTACCAGTCTGCGATTACTTCAAGGCAACGTACAATACATCAGCGATCGGCCAGAAAAGGGACAACAACTTCTACTACCAAGGTCGTAACCAAGGAGGGGGCTAGGGGGCTATGAAAAAAATTCTTCAAAATTTTTTCAAAATCAATTTTGAAACGAAAAAAAATAATGCCGAAGGGCTAATGCGGTTATGTTGCGTTGTAGGTTCGTACAAATTTACAGCTCATTAAAATAGGTAGGTACCAAATCAAGCTTTTACCCCTGCCCAAGTTTTTTCCCCCTTCTGAATTCTAGCTTCGACCAAAAAAAAGTACTGGTTGCGCCCCTGCCTACTATCGTACTGCGGTATGCTCTCAGCCTATAGAACCAGTACGGCAGGGCACTCAATAAGTCGCATAAAACGAATAATGTAAGCGAAGGGTGGCACAACAGGTTCGGTATTGTTGTGAGTAAACATCATCCTAATACATATATGTATTCGGCTATTAGTGAATTCCAAAACAAAAAAAAAAACAAAAAAAACAGGGGTTCACAGAAATTTGCGTTGCTATATGTTCAATCGAGAAACGTGTCAAAGCGACACCTAAGAAGAAATGGACTGATTTGCAAACGTTTAGAAAACAGCTGCGGACTACCAGAACAGACCCATACTAGAATACATATTTAATAACATTAGTCCACAATATGATAAATGAGAATGAATAGTTTTTAGAAATATGTTTTCGGAATTACATAATAATATTCGAAAAAAGCTTTCGGGAATTTTTTGATTCGGGAAATTGTCTTTTTTTTTTCCATTCCCCCTATTTTAGGTTTCGTGACAAGAGTTTGGAAAATCATAAATCTATTTTAATTTCTTTATTGGTCTCGTACCATTTTAAGTTATTCTTGCACCTTCTCAGTAGTTTTCTTTTATTTATTGTCCCTTTGATATCTGGATGTTGGCAGTGTTTTATCCGTCGAATTAGTTACCATTTTGAATTTACATTTTGTATAGCGTCAATTGTTATATTATATCGTTATTTTATTTTATAATTTTGCATCGTCATCCGGAGGTCATCAACCTATTTATTATTTACGTTATTTCTTTAATTACATTACTTATTATTTCTTTTGTTTACACGGAATCCTTGTTTTTGGTTAGATGAACGTTCTTTAATGAGCGCAAGACTGGGACACGTGCTCTTGGTTTTCCATACCTCACTATAACCGCGTACATTGGCGAAGAAAGGTGGTCGCTTCTCTAAGTTACACATCGACTCACTGCCAATGGTCGAGGATGTCGTAAAATCCAGATATCAAAATCATACCGCACGTATTTAGGTATTCTTCACTAAACGAATGTTTACAAGTTAAAAAACGACTCGCGCGTGCGTTTTCATTGGCATGGAGGAAACCCGCCATATTTTTAGCTCACTTCACCACGTAAAGTGGCGCGATTTTCCACTTGATAGTCGCCGAAAAATCCGCAGGCGCAGCCATCATAATTAATCGCGTGGTACGTCAACTCCGCTACTCTCTCGACCGATATAATCTACGTATATTATCTCAACTGAATTGTCTCAACGATTTTATCCTAATACCTGTATAGTTACTATACTAATAAGTATGTAAGGTGGAGTGGAAACGGCTGAAAATGTTTTTCCGTTATTTTCTCGACAGGTAGGGTGATTTTTGTTACCTTCTGATATAAGAACATTGCGCAAAAAATTTGAGGGAAGAATATCAAAATTGTTTCTCATCAATCTTCATTTGAGATTTGAGCTCAAACATTTAAACGATAAAATACGAAGTGCCTCCTATTTCCTTCAAGTGGGTTCGTTTTCTAAGGAAATCCTCCAGACCGGTTCCGGTAAACTATAATATTAATACCGAATTTCAGATTGATCGGATGGGAGGGAGCATACGAGCCAGAGCCCTCCCCCTTGAAATTTATTTCAATTATTGATTTTTTTTTTACCAGCTCCCATAAGCTTTAGAAGTGCAAACTCTTCGATTTCGGAAGGTTCTGCGTCTACTAATAACACAGAGTCACTATGGTACAGCGATCTAGATCAATGCCCCCTCATGGTAGCTTTACACTCAGGGACGCCTACGAGAAGAACTGTGAGCCTAAGATAGTAAAATTACGTAAAACCATCTGGTGGACAGCAGAGTTGGGGAAACGTAGGAAAGACACTCGAAGAAGGCTGAGGGCTGCACTGAAAAATAATACACCGGCTTACTGGGAATTATATCATGAGGCCCAAAAAGCATATAAAAAGGCGGTAAAGCAAGCCAAAACAGAGGGGTGGAGACGTTTCTGCGAATCTATAGAAAAGGTACCGGAGACGGCACGCCTGCAAAAACTTCTCAGTAAGGAAAGGTGGGTGGCAGAGGGGCCGCTCGAACTCCCGACGGGTGGTCTCTCCACCACCCCGAGAGAGGCAATAGAGCACCTCATTGACACGCACTTTCCGGGAGCAAAAATTATGGAAAACACACAGCCGCTACCAGGAGCCGACAGTGTGCGAAAAGGAACAGATTGGGAAACGGCGAAGGAGGTGGTTACACCAGACAGGGTATGTTGGGCGGTAAACACATTCTCGCCGTACAAAGCACCGGGCCCAGATGGAATCTATCCAGTCTGCTTACAGACAGGACTAGAGACCATAATGGGAACGTTCATTAGGGTCCTCAGGGCATCATTAGCTCTAGGGCACATTCCAAGATCGTGGAGGGGTGTGAGAGTGGTGTTTTTGCCTAAACCAGGCAGAGACACCTGCAAGGCCAAATCCTACAGGCCGATAAGTCTCTCATCATTCATGCTAAAAACCTTGGAAAGGCTGATAGACAGGCACCTAAGAGAGGTTACCCTGAAAAGATTCCCACTAAATGAGAACCAGCATGCATATAGGGCAGGCAAATCAGTAGAGTCATCACTGCACTCACTTGTTACAGCAATCGAGAGAGGGATGACTGGCGGAGATTATGTCCTGGCAACATTCATGGATATACAGGGAGCGTTTGACGCGACCTCTCATGAATCCATAGAAACAGCCCTGAGGGAAAGGGAAGTGAAGGAAAGCTTAATAAACTGGATTGTATCTATGCTAAAAGGCAGGGAGATCCGGGTAACATACCAACAAGAACGGATCCATGCAACTACCATCAGGGGCTGCCCACAAGGGGGAGTACTCTCTCCCCTACTGTGGAGCCTGGTGGTGGACAGCTTGCTGGAGGAGTTAAATGGGCAAAAAATATACACACAGGGCTACGCTGACGATTTGGTTGTGGTGGTAACCGGCAAATTTCCGGGAACCATCGCGGAGATAACGCAGTGGGGACTCCGATGTGTGGAAAAATGGTGTGCGAAAAAAGGGTTATCGATAAACCCGGACAAAACGGAGATCACTCTTTTCACTCGTAAAAGGAAAGGCAAGGAGTTGATCAAGGTGCAATACAAGGGAAGACCGTTAGCCCTCACAGGAAAGGTGAAGTACTTAGGAGTATATCTTGATGAAAAACTCTCCTGGAAGGATCACGTTTCAGATAAAATAAAAAAAGGGATTGAGGCTCTTTGGGCTTGCCGCACCTATGTTGGCAGGACCTGGGGACTCTCTCCCAAAATGATGCACTGGATATATACCGGTGTAATACGCCCCAGAATCACATATGCGGCCATTGTGTGGTGGGGCCGGGTCCACCTGACCAACGTCAGAGAGGAACTAGACCACCTGCAAAGGCTCGCGTGCGTGATGACAACGGGGGCAATGAGTACGGTGCCGACAAAGGCACTAGAAAGGCTCCTGAACTTGCCACCACTTCACACTGCTATAGAAGCAGCGGCGATAATGGGGGCTCATCGTCTGGGTCAACCAAACCTTCGGGCCCATAAGACAGGCCACGGAAGGATATGGGAGATGGCCAGGACGATAGACAAATGCTTTGGGATGCCAAAGGATAGAATTGCGATGGAACACTTCTTTGACAAGCCATACCGTGCGCTAATACCCACACGGGAGGCTTGGGAAAAAAGGTGGCCAAGCATTCTAGGAAAAGAGGAGAATGTGTGGTTTGCAGATGCCTCTAAGAATGACCAAGGTGCAGGAATCGGAATCACGAATGCAAAAGGCGCTGGCAACTGTTCAGTGGCACTGGGCGAGAGCGTCACTATCCTCCAAGCGGAGATAATGGCGATCACGGTGGCCATTGAGAGAAGCCAGCAGAAGGGCCTTGTTAATAAGCAGATCTATATCTGTACAGACAGCCAATCAGCTATCAAAGTACTATCGTCACACCAAACTACATCCCTAGTAGTGGCGGAGTGTGTTAACAAACTATACACCCTTGCTCAGGAGAACCGGGTCGCCGTACTATGGACACCGGGACACTGCAGCATAAAAGGGAACAGAATCGCTGGCAAGCTGGCGAAGGAGGGCACCAAAAAGGAACTGGCAACGCCCAGGCCGTGTCTTCCTGTAGCATACAGCGTCATAAAATCCAAAGTAAAGGCTTGGATAAGCAAGCAGACGGAAATGCACTGGCGGTCGGCCAGTGGCATGAACGTCAGTAAAACACTGATAGGGGATACCCCCAGTAAGTATGCCAAGTTCCTATTAGGGCTTGACAGGAAACATGCTAGGCTCATGGTCGGACTATTAACCGGTCATGGGGCCACAAAACACATGTGGTATAAAATAGGAGTGGTAAGAAGCGGCTCCTGTAGGTACTGTGGAGAAGAGGAAGAAACCTCGATCCATATCATATGTCGGTGCCCAGCAATAGCCGGGACAAGACGCGAAGCATTGGGGCTAGAATATCTAGCACCCAGTGAAGTTAAAGGGATAGAGCTAAGTAAAATTCTCACTTTGGCTATAAAAGTGAGGCTACTGAGCTGATCCTTAACAGCAACTTGAGGAATAGTGCAATGGACTGCAAAGTCTGAGCGCTCGGTGCATGTAGCGCCACCTCACACACAAATGTAAATGTAATGGTAGCTTTATAATGAGGGAGGAAGGGGGTTGAAAAAAACAATTAGAGATAGAAGTCAATTGATGAATCTTGGAATCACTGAATTCAATTTTAGAGTATTTTTTTGGATCCGGTCCTTCTGGGTGCCTCCAAAGAAAGAGCTCGGCACAATTTACAGTAATCCATCCAAGATGGTGCCATTTCGAACTGAAAAAGGTTCCCGTTATCTATAAATAATATCTCACAAATATGTAATATACAGAGAAATAGGAACTAGGAACACGTTCAGGGGACAGTTCTCACACATACAGAAGTCTCACACGAAAGGCGAATATTTTAAACATTAATTTCCTGTGTATTTGCGGAAACGATTAATTCATTCTTTAAACGTTTAAATTAATAGGTATTCGGGGGATTAATGAAACCAATTAATATCGCTTTAATGGTTTTGTTCTTGAAAAATGCAACGTGGGAAGGCGAGCCTACGCAATCTCTTCATTTTAATTTTTTTTTTTTTTTTTTTTTTAAACGACGAACAAATAACCAACTCCGCTTTCTAGGCGCATCGTCGTATTCATCCTTTTCGTCCTGAGTACCGCCTTGCTCTGAAATCAACTTTCGGTATTCTTCTCAGGCACGGCGACGGGCTTCAGTTGCAGAGCCGACTGTCCGGTGAGGGAGCCTTTCCTACTTACAGAGAGTCGTCGCTCATGACCTACTGGGTGGATGCAGTTCGCTGTTTCACGCGCCTGACGTCTTAAGTCGGCGAATTCGATCATCGCCGACCAGTTCTGTGGGCTAACCAGCATCTCTTCAACCATCGTCTCTAGAGTAATACGGCTGCCTACTGTTTTTGTTCTAATAAGTTTGAATAACGCAGCCAGGAAACGTACAGCGAGGAAAAAAGCGGATAGTGGAACGTAATAAATTTCTAAAATGTATTCGGCAAATGTGGCTCGGTGCCCGATGAAAAAGAACACAGTGTAGAAAGCAGACTCTACACATTACAGTAAGTTACTCGAACGAATCGAGCTCGAAGGTTTTATACGACCGAAAACTGCAGTGGAATACTACATGGATCCATCCGACTCATTTTACTCCAATTTCGCGAGCTTTTTGCGACAGATGACTTACGAACGAGTACTCAAGTTTCGGAAGAGGGGGGGGGGCGGAGGTATGAAATATTCCCACAGGTCTAAAGAGCTCGTTATGTGTACACGATGCCGGCAGCGAAAGTGAAAGATTCAGCGACCTCCCAGAAAGTTTCTTTACGGCAACGTAATACGTTCCTTTTATTATTATCGTTATTATTTCTCCTTTTTTCTTACAAGTGGAAAGAAAGATTTTGTTCAAGTTGTTCAATCTAAAGACACAATGCTAACATAAAATTAATGTCGCATATTCGAGTTCACAAATAAAAAACGATTCTATAGTAATCAGAAGGCTTCCCTTCTCGGATTAGTGCTCCCTACACTGCGGCGTCTGAGACCGCGCCATTTACGCTGCTGATTGCTCAACTACGAACGAAATTTTATGATTTCGACTTCGACGCGGTAGTTTAAATCGACGCAGCGCAGCGCAACGCAACGCGATGCTTACGCGTCGGTGATGCGACGATTACGCGTTGCGCGTATATACCGCGTACCGCGGACATACTCCGAGGTAATTAAAATTCGATCCGAGGGGAACTTGGAGTGTTCACGAACAAGTTGTCTATTGTTTTTGCGAAATTTTCTCATCGCTCCAAATTTATACGTGTAGTTTTATAACGCTATACAGTAGAACATAGCGGGTAGCTACGTTCATACAGCATTATCTGCGAGTATTATGTCAAACTGTTCTCACCCATCGCATTAAACTACTTCGTATAATAAATAGGTAAGTATACCTATAAACAAAATCAGTCGTAATGTCGTATCGCCTCGTATTTTTACCTACACAATTTGGTATTCTCGCGATAAGTTTTCCAACAAAACACCGCAATCGTGTAAATAAGTTTACGATGCCCTTTATTTCGTAAATTTTCGAATTCTAGGCAGCACCACCATTTCAAGTTTTTCCTTATATGAAAGTAACGTCGCCATTTCGTTTCTTTAGTTTTTAAAAATGGTTATCGGTGTCTCGTGGACTTCGATAAGGATTTCCCAAAAAACCCACTCCATATCAACTAAAACTGACCAAACAGAAGGAAGAGAGACAATAAATGCAATAAATTTACTCGAACGTCCTAAACGTAGATTTTAAGAAAGATACTTTGTAATAAAGACAAATCTTCACGCTAATTCCGTAACTGACCTTAAAATTTCGATATCAGCTTTTCACACAACGAAACATAGAATAACCGTTTGTAGATCAGCTGTACACGTTGATTCCGAATCAGTTCTTGTAATTTTTAATCGAGCCTTTTCGAACTCTTAGACAGGCATCGGAAGTCCAAAAATGCGAAATTCAGACTTTAGAAGGCTCGTATTGGATTCCTCAGGTCATATTCGTAGGTAATCATAATATTTTATAGTCACCAGTTTCAACTAGTTACATATGATTTAGGATGATCCCTTCACTTACCGACCTCTAATATACGAGCGACTCTTAATGTCGTACAAACCTCATTTTCGGCATTGGAACTGTAGATTCAAGAAGGACAGATAAACCGCGTGTACAATAAATTTTTAATTTCTAGTTCAGCCGCACTGAACATAACGTTTCTGGACATACAACCCTCGTTAATTCCAAATTCGAGCTTGGACTTTACTCGACAATCAATTAGCTTTTATAAAGACCCCAAATGCCACTTTTAGTGTTTTTCGTGTCTTTCTATCGATCTTACAGGAATTTAGTTGAAAACAAATAACAATAATAATAAAATTTCGCATAAATTACCTATTTGGTGAAGATTTTGAATTTAGCTATTCTGGCGTAGAGGCCAATATACGAGGAGAGAAAATGTCTATTTTACACTTTTAACGCTGCCGAGAAAATACGTACACGTATCTTACGCGCTGTTTCAGAATTTTGAATCATACCTTAAATTTTTGATGCCCCTAAGTATCAGCTTTTTTTCGCTATTAAAGAGAACATTGTAAGGCCAAAAATGCCCAAATTTTTTAATTTTAAAACAAAACATAGAACGCCTGTTTTAAAAAATCAACTTTTCGCGCTGATTCCGAATCCGATTAGAGAATCTGAATACGAGTCTTCAGAAGTCTGAATTTCGCACGTTTCGGTTTTCAAAGGTCTACGGTTTCAGAGTCAAAAACGTTTTCGCATCCATAAAGTTTAAGAACGGGGTTGGAATCGGCATATAAAACTAGTACAGGAACAGTTATAATATCTTTTATTCTACGTTTCCGAAAGTTTTTCTGGTCTCGACTTCGCACAAATACTTTCGCAAAGATTCGATATATTATTTGCTAAAATCCACCTCAAGTAGGCGGCTTGATGTTCTCGTTCGGTAAATGATCGTGGACGCGCGTCATCGTGGCAATCAAAGCGTCGTGACAAAAACCTTTTTTTTAGGAGAGCGATTTGAAAATTATAAATAACGTCGTGTTTATATACATGGCTCAAATGGTTTACGCCATCTAACGGGCTAAAAAAAGAAGTAATTCGTCATTTGCGAGTGTAGCCCTATAGAAGGCATCGAGATCTATAAGAATATGTATTTGACTCATTTTTCGTCAAAATGTCACTTAGGTCAAGTGTGCATGAGACACACGATTATGTAGGTAATAGGTATATATAATAAGACATACGTGTCTTACGTTCTTCCGAACGATGTAGCTGCGTTACAGGAATAATCAGGAATATTTTTCGATAAAAAATACGATTAATGTGCGACCTCCGATTGTAACTCTGCGATATAACATATCATATGTAACATGTAAAAGGCATATTCAGTGTATTATATTTTCTCGTTAAAGAACATCGCCGTCTTCGTTCGTTAACGTCTTATCGTGTCGACTCAGGTCGGTAATTGAATTGTGTTTTCTCTCGGTTTTTACTTCAATGGTACCTCGATTGTGTCCTGTAAATGCTTCACTTAAGTACAGACCTCATTTCTGCGTCTTCGGTATCCGACTTTAATCAGCGTGTCGATAATTCCACGTCTTACGTTAGAGGTAGGTACATATACTCGTATGTATATACAAAAAAAGAAAGAAAATAGGAGGGAGAAAAAACGCGGGCATTCGGTCTAAAATTCGAAATTTACAAAATAAGGTCCATCTTATTTAATGAGCATTTTACTAACGGATGCCGACTCTTATTTCTGAAGAAGTAAGGAAATAACTCGAAATAAAATGAAAAAATCTGAAATATTTCGGAGTAGATATAAGGGGCGAGTTCAAGTACGAGTATGAATACTATTTCGGAGGAGACGAAACGAAAATAAGGTTACGAGTAAATTTTAATACGAACTGCTGAAAGAAATAAATACTGTCCGAAATTCGATTCACTTTTACGTCGATCGTGTAAAACCGGAATCAGATATGGGTCTGATGGGACGATGAGAACTGTAACGCTTACGTAAATTCCAGGCTTCGTAACTATAACTAAATATGTAGTACGTACATTTATACGTTATATGATGTATACCTAGATACGTATGTGTGTGTTACCTACGTAGTACGTACACGAAACCATCTTGCGCGTACACTATACACGCGTACGCACGTACGTACGTAGGTATGGTATGGTATGGTATGGTATGGTATACTATATACATATGTATATAAGACTAAAGCTAACTCGTTTCTGTTTCATGTTGCAATACTAGCTCGAGTACTTACTTGTACTCGTACCTACCTACGGTATACCTATACTCACTCGTATACCTAACTCTTACACGAGTAGGCGGCGAAACCGAAAACCGAAGGAGTGCCGATGCCACTGACTTCTTTCCACACAATCGCGTCGCGTCGCGTGTCTCGATGTCCATTGTCCATTCCCGATGGACACCGCGTCGCTTCGCGGCTATCTTTTTACTGCGGACGACTCAACTCATCTCGTACGCAAAATCGTACGAATAAGATGGCCAATCGAGCCTAGGAAAGTTTTTATTCGAAACTTTCCCACATAAAAAAAGATTACGAGTGTGGGATCTGAAATTTTGCAATGTATCAATCTTAGTTGCAGTGTAACATTTTATCGGTATCTTCTTAAATAAGATTTTCTTTTTTTCGTACATTTGTATAGAAAATTAAGCTCGAAGTGAGTGTGCAGGACTCGCGCGCTTGCCGCACAAGCTTATTGCGGCTCGCTCAGCAAACTCACGCGCTCGATGACCTACAAACATTCATTCTCGAGCCTAGGCGTGCAATATTCGCACCTCTCTCGTATTTTGAATGATACCAATTTCCATGTATTCTCATTCTCGTGTCGATTCCTCGGTATTAATGTAAATCGCCTTTTCATACGCTGGCCATAATTAGGTTTGGTTATCGCTCATTGAAAGATCGCGTGGCCTATCGATTGAATCCAGTTTGTTTTGTGTCTTGTTCTAAAAGTTTGAGTTTTGGAATATCCGAAAAAATTAACTGGACTCGAGTTTGCGTCACGACAAAAATTAAAGGCTGTCTAGTTTGCGTCCCAAGGAAATTCGACGTAGCTGCACATAATTTCGTTAATCTTCGTGTAATCTTTTGTCATTTTACGAACTTATTACAGCATCTCATTATATTCATCCTCCCTTCACTTTTTGACATTTTTTTTTGGTCCGACGTTCCTCACGGTGTACTTCCACACCCATTATTATTATTATTATTATTCGGGGTCTGGTTGGCCGAGTGGATAGCGCGTTGGTCTTGGAATCTGGAGGTCCCGGGTTCGAGCCTACGTAGTAACTCGCCAGATTTCGACCTAGGTCGGTTTCTTGTCCGGAAGAGAAGAGGGCTAAAACAGCTCTAATAGCCTCCCCGACGTCTCTGAAGTAAAGCTCGAAAGGGCGGATTTCAGGGCTCGGGTTGAGAGCAAATTAGAAAAAGATATTATTATTACCTATCATTATTTTTTGCTTCTCTATTACTTTTGTTATCGTGTATGTGACAAACATATCCGGAAAATTTTTAGCGAAATAATACGATGTCTTGCAATTCTTTGTTCCGTCATACCGATAATGCGTTTACGAGTCAAATTTTCAATTTTTTAACGTACTTTTAAATAAATAAGACTTTTTACGCGTTAACGAGTCGTTTTTTCGATTTTCTTAAGTAATTTTAAACAAATACCTACGACCTTTACTTACGTCTCTTTTCTCTTGAGAAGCAAACTGAACTACGTACAATTTTTCCTGGGGACGCAAACTGGACTCCGTATAGTTTTACTTGGAACACAAACTGTAGGTATTTGCGTTTCTGGATGCAAAACCGCTTCCTCTCGGCCTATCGGTTTGCAATAGTTTATTAATGTGGTCATGTTTCTAACGTTTTTCCCTCTTTTTTCAACCATATTTCCAACCGATATGGCTTCTCCATCTCGTGAGAAAACTCTCTTACGTTTTATACTTGCAACTAGCTATCGATACTTCGTTTTTCTTGCTTTTTCTGAACTTTCTTGCCCTACGGCCATACTACGTGTACGGATGTTATAATTTTCCATCTTACATTTTGATACTTAGAACTTTTAATACAAGTAAGTTATTTTTCCTGCGATTCTGAATACTTTCCAAATGGTGCATACTTTTTTTTTTTTTTTTTTTTTTTCGTTCGAACAAATTTTCGTAAAGCTATTTTCAAGACTTTCCGTGAAACTTTATTCAGTTTTTCGAGACCCACTCTTTTCTAATTTTACTCTCAACCCGAACCCTGGAATCCGCCCTTTCGAGCATTACCTCAAAGACGTCGGGGAGATTATCAGAGCTGTCTTAGCCCCCTTCTCATCTTGCCGAAAAACCGGCCTAGGTCGAAATGTAGCGAGTTGCTACGCGAGCTCGAACCCGGGATCTCCAGATCCCGAGACCAGCGCGCTATCCACTTGGCCAACCAAAGTTTTTCGAGACTCGTGAAAATTATACTCGCCGTGGATTCTTAGATTCTCCTGACACTAAGAAACTGTTTCTACGCGAACCTCATTATTTCGCTGGCGTCGCGTAATTTTGCTCCAGTCGTGACTTCAATCGTACTATAATTCTGCTCGCATCGCTAATGATTCAACTTTCTGATTTTTGTACCACAAGTACTATCTTTTTTATTGATTATCAAAATGTTTTGTTTTACGCCTCTCGTAACTACCTAACGAATATTTGATCATTTTGTTACGGTGGTTCAAGTTTCGCTGAGGGGAGGGGGAGTAATCTTTGAGACGCGAGTCTTTTCTTTCTTCTCTTGTTTTGATCTTAGGTTTCGAAGTAGAACTTGTACGACCTTACTCCGGGTTTGATCAAAATTTGTCAACCATGTAACTGGGATTTATGCGATCTCTACGGATTTGAGCTAGGTCGTGATGAGATTATCTTTTTCTTGGTTGACGGTTACTTTAGTTATTTTTCCCATTCCTTTATTTTGGGATGCGATATTTTGTTTTATCTTTCTCCTGTTCGTCAAGGAGGCAGGCTAAAGTATTAGGGGTTTCCTCAACATTGTTTTGGTTTGTCTGTAAGGCCGATGGAAAAATAGAATAAAATACCATCAACACGAGTACAATCGATACGACCGAAATTTCTGTTGGCCCGATATTCTCCACGTATTCGCGTCGTAGATAGGCGTAATTTTTTAGCAGGAGTGAAAGGAAAAGAAGGTGGGGAGAGGGGTCGATATGGCTATAAAAAAGTTCTACCGATTCTGTAATTTAGTTCGTCAATCGTACAAAATTTACATAATTGCTAGGAATCCAATCACTGGACATAGCAAACCACAGTCGAATGAGTCTTTCTGGGAAACGTTTGTTAGCTGCTTAACCCAGCAAGCAGTTCAGGAGTACATTGTTATGAGATTCACGTCAGTACGACGTCGTATACAACGGGGGGCACGACCTGGGCCTGGTGTAGCACGACACAGTTGTTAAGCCAAAGCACCGTGCGACGATACAGCGCAGCGCAGAGCAGCGTAGAGCAATCTGCAGCTACTTGGTTGAGTTTCGCCTTCAATGCCGAAAATGGAAACTGACTGTTCGTATTTCGAGCAAACTTGTTACAATTCCAACCGAGGGCTGCGACCAACAGCAACATATAAATAAACAGGTAGGTACGTGGAGTGGGCTTCGAACTATTCCTATACGAGAACAGCATGCACCTATGCGCGCGTATGCGGAATCTTTTTTCGAATTTTTGCCTCTCCACACCTCTCTTCTTTCGGCAGGTTCTAAGTCAATGAAAAAATTACATGCTGCACGCCCCATCCCTTTTTATAAATAAATACTTCAACCAAAAATAAATGTTTTCTCGCGTTTAACAGCGTCAAAAATTTGTTCACACGAATTTCGGTCAGCTATATACCGCCGATTAAAAATAAAATACTTTACTTCGTAGTCTAGACATATGACCTCGGATGGAGTGAAGGAGATGAAGACATGAAATTCGAGATGAGGCTCGATTTTTTTGTAGATTTTTGAGGTCACTAAATCCAATTTCGAAGATAATTCGTAAATCTGACTTCTAAATGCCACCAAAGGGAGTCGAGACGCGAGTTCTGATCACATTTTCAACATGTTATTTCACGGGCACTTCTCCTTCAAGTGTTCGTACGCAAAATTAAATGAAGAAACCCAGTTCTCTATCTTTTTCGCCTAATGAAGTTACTACAGTCTGGCTACTGACTAGCTTAGTAAGCGGGGTGCATCATGTGCTGAAAATACACGCGTCATACGTAATGCATACATGTATTGCACATAATATATGAGACCTACTCCCAAGAACCCGACTTTCTGGACGCAATATTTGACCGATCTAAAAATCTTGCGCAAAATTCACCCGAGAGACCGAGACACCTGAGAGCGCATCTTCAGTTTCCCGCAGTTCCTTTTTCACATTTTCACGAACACGAATGGTCTAATCCAAGGGTCTAATCGAATCTGCGAATGGGTCTTACACCTCGCACACCACACACACTACTCCCAAACTAAAACGTTATCATTGACGAGATGACGATAAATAGCACGCAGGGTTCCCAAAGAAAATAACAAAATATGTACATCCAATTTTGCACGCGCTCTACTTGAAGAGTTGTTTTCTACTACTGAAAGGTCGATTTCTTAGGAGGGGTCGCATAATAACGTATGTAAGTATAATACATTTATCTGCTCCCCATAGTCCCTATCCCTACCCGTCTAATACTGCACCATTAACTTACATCCTGCCGTACGGTAGGCACCTAGTACCTACTACCTACACGTGTGTTATTGTAGGCATACCATGAGCTTCATTGTACCTTTATTCTCTATATCCTCTGATTCGTCCGTCCGCCTACCGATCAATCTGACCGAATCATTACTTATTTCAAATCTTTCTGGTTCAACCTAAAACATTATGTGTTCTATGTTCTGCTCCCGGGCTATTAACAAACGCGTCAATTTCAAATGAACAGTTCACAATCGCGCAATTCGGTACACGTTCGTATAGTCTTCTTAAATTAATTTCTACCGATTGCTACATAATATTCTACATAATATCGTAGTTCGGCAATGGTTATACCGTACACGTGTACACGGGCCTATGTTTAGCTCGATTTTGAAACGCGACTTCTTCTCCCCCCCCCTTCCGCATTTCAGTTCTATGTCCTGAAGAAGGGCGTTAATAAAAATACGACATCCAAAGCGGAAGTGGCGCGATGTCGACTTCAGTCACATATTTTGGTAACCCTAAAATAAAAAGCGACGAAGTATGTTTTTTCTTTTCAACTCTCGCGACGTGTACCGGCAAAATACATCTACAAAATACATCCACAAGTAATACGTACTTACACTCTTAATATACGAGTATAGTTCCACGCCATCATACTCAACGTAACAGACGAGTTATCAGAGCAGCGTTTGGTTGGCAAACACTTTTCTATCGAATATGGACGTATGTATGTACAACGATTATGTAGATGGTCACGGATTCCGGCAATTAGTGTGGGCAGGGACGTACCGCTAGGTGGGCAAGGGGAAGCTTACCTCCCCCCTGTAGGAAAATTTTTTCACTCAGCAGTTGGGAAAATTTATCATTTCAGTCAGGCGAGTTGAGAAATCCAATAAGTTAGAAGGTTTTTTTTCTTTTCTTTTTTTCTGCTCTGATACTTGGGAATTGAGTTGAGAAGTTAGGAAAGCCCAACAAAGTCAAAAGGTTTTTTTCTTTTTTTTGCATTGATACATGGGAATTCTGAGGTTTAGTCAGTTGGGACTTTCACAATTTTTACCCCCCCCCTCCCCCCGACCACCGGAAAAACTCTTCGGTACGTCCCTGAGCGTGGGAAGGAAAAATAGGCGGATCGATAGTTTCGTTGTACAGATTTCGATCCGATCTTTGTAACGATTCGCAAGAATAAGGAGAAGCGATTCCCTGGAGCTATGAAGTATAGAGTTTTAAAGCGTCATTTACGTACCTTCTGCCCACGTTGATACGAAGAAAAAGCAGCCTCCGGAATAAATGAAAAATATATTGCCAAAAAAGACGAACGCGGGACGTCCGGTATGCCTATGTACGTCTACAGTGACAGTTCACGGACAACCGAGCCGCCTTGGGAGTCGACCGAATGAAGATGCGTACAGCCGTCCTTCGCTGCATCAAAACCAGAAAAGTCACCATTCGTGAGGACTTTCTGCGTTACTACAAGTCGGTGATTGGCGCTGCACCCAAGCGGGGACTTACGACGGAGATCAAGATGCCAATGCAGTCGCGCCCACAAATCCGGCTAGATCAAAGGTCAGCTCCTAAGAGGTAGAACAAGGGTCGACTCGCAGCCAACTGATTCGAACGGTAATATTGCACAGGACAGCGAGCAAAGTGCAACACCGTTACCCGGTATGGACCACTGTCAAGAGAACTCCAGACTGAGATGTAAATCTCCGCTTAACGTTGACCAAATGACCGACAAGGGTGGAGATAGCCACGCTCAAGATGCTGCTCCACCTAAGTGACAAACTCCTCTCATTCTAGAATCACGGTCACAGCCAACGAGAACCACACCGCCGTGGGCTTCAAGGAGGCTAACGGCGCAACTCAGGGACCAGACGCTTCTGCAGGTGATTCTTTGCCCTAGAAGAAGAAAGTGTCACCGATTACTCAGCTTCCCCGAACATAGCAGACATCACACCCCACGCCCCGAAAAAAGCGAAAGATTACCGCCAAGAAACACCATTGTGCAACCTCCATCGCTGGACCCCCATCCTAGACTTCTTCTGCAACCAGCAAAAAGCCAATGCCTACCACAGCATCGGCTACCGATTCACAAGAGGTCAAAGAGAAGACACCAGGCTCAAAAACAGCAGTCCCTTCCGGCTGCCAAGATCGCCTCATACCCTGCTCTTATCAAGATGGCTCGAGTCAAAGAAGTCTCTTCCAACTCAAGGGGGTTCTTCCGCACCTCAGTCAACCAAGCAAGCACCAGCCAAGGCTCCGATTGCCCTTGGACTTGAGGGCAAGCTTCAGAAAATCGTCAGCGCTCCACATGTTACGAGTCGCAACGATACGGCCCAGCACTTGGACAACGACCCTTGCGTTTTTGTTTTGCCGGCAGTTTGCAACGGCAGTACTTGTCCGCTTGGCGGACAGAGCTGGAGCCAATCTGTTGTGGCAGATAATCCCCGCTGTGCTAGAAGTCATATGAAAGAGAGAAAGCACTTCGCATGCGAAGTGCTTTCCGACTATATTGTCCGCATCCCTCGAACGAATCGGTGACGCCCAAGCTGTCCACTGCGGGTGTAGCACCATCGCGCAGTGAGGTTCACGAGACGTCGCTACCGAATTGTAGCGCACAGACGTGACGAAAGAAGTGGCCATGGTTGCCGAGTCTGTTACCAAAATGGTTGTTGACTCTGCAGCGGCGGTGTCCTCGGAAGTCCCCACATCAACCATACGAGATGGCAAGAGTCCTTCGAGTCCATCCACTTACGGGTACCTCGCAACGAAGTAGAGTCTGCAGCACGCGGATGCCATACGTGAGAGTCCTTACCTTACTAGAATTTCTGGACGCACACTAATGTCGGCCTATCTACCGCCAGCTGTTCGATATTGTAGACTGTCTATTTATGTGACCCGAACTGAGCCAAGGGTGGCGTGCGATGATTTGAACTGCCGCACCGGACTCATTAGGGGGCCAGTCACTGACATTCGCGGGGAATTGCTAGAAGAACCGATAGAACAACATGGACTTCCCCTTTACAACTGTGCATAGCCTACAAGAGTGCTTACTGGATTCCGGCACATTTCCTGCGGACTGCTGTGTGTGGCGACTATCGGACATTGACTCCGTTTTGGATCATCGTCTAATTAAGCTCGAAGTTCTATTTGGTCACATCGCAGATAGACCTTTGCTTGTGGGGGACCAACGCGCTCGGGTTGACGGTGAACAGTTTGTCAGTCCTCTCGGAGCTCTCAACATTAACGACGAATACAACTGTGGGCTAGCTTCCAAGCCGCAGGGAGTACTAGGAGAGGCAACTAACACCGTACCGCGTAAGGGCCCGACCAGCACATGGTAGACTAGCGACACAAGACCATGAAACGGGCGCTATGGTTCCTTCTGGACGACTAAAGCGGCGCTCGATGCCCAAACAAAGGCTCTACTGTTCGCATCCTTGTGGAATTATGTGCCGTCATCCAGCAAACGTAGCGACAATGCGTCCGATATACAATGCGGAGTGCATGAAAGTGATTCTGCAACGCGGATAACCGTGAGGCAATCTGTACACCGAACAGATGATGATAAAATATCGAGACTGCAAAAAGTTGGACACCATACAGCTGAGACGGCCAGACGGCACGCTTACGAGCAGCGAGACCGAAGTCGCGAGGACGTTGCTGGTTACTAAATTTCCGATGAACCTCAAGGACCAGCTACTAGCAGTCGCAGGCAGATCGGGTTCTGAGGCCGAGGTCACGGCCATGAAAGTGAGGAGATTTGTCCGCAAGCTGAAGAATCGTAGAACCTCCGGCAAACGCGCCTAGTATAAGACGTCGAAAAGGGTTGTATACGTACTACGGCGAATTCGTGGCAGCCTGCCACCGTGCTCTTTTACTATCTCTCTTTTCCTCATATCGTTTTTTCTTTTTTTCTTCCTACTTTCTTTTTCTCAGTTTAGTGTTGAAGTCCAACTCGCCGACGAAGGTATTACCGTTCACCCAACTCGAGATGAATTTAGTGTTTTAGTTAGCGTCGAAAACGCGTCTATAAAGTTGCATTGCATTCATTTTAACGGCAACGTAAACTAAGTATCGTCGTAACAATAAAATGAAAACAAACCGCGTACAATGTAACCAACCGTAACTGCATCGCATCGAGACCTACGTCACACATCGACATTGGAATGTTTGTGCACAATGCACATGCACAGAATATACTCGTAGCTAGCAGGTGTCACCCATAATAAGTACAAAATATATGTAATCAGTAGATAATACGTACGTACAAAGATTAAGGCGCCGCGAAAGTTGTTAAATAAGCGATAACGGACGGTACCCTGCTTGCTTCACTCTCTTTTGGCCTCTGTCGGCACTCCATTCACGAGTAATCACACCAATCTCGTAAAAGTGTTGCTGCGAAGACAGAGGCACTGCATGGGCATGGCACGAGCATGGGCACAGCTACGGCCTACGGTACAGCGACAATGGACAATCTCAATTTCTCAATTTCCAATGTGCTAGCTGGGCATCGCACCGTACCACATCCTAATTTGACGCGAGTCTCATTAGAAGCGACTATGTACGCGCCGTAAATGAGAAGACTAGCAACACTTCTCCGTTCGCCAAGGGTCGTGCACACCACGAGCACCGCCGACCAGACGATTAAGGTGTATCCCCTCGCTAAACGTTCTATCCGCTGCTTGTTTGAGTTTTCAAGGAAACTGAAATCGTTTTCGAAGACCATTTCACCCCATAATGAAGAATGCTCCTCTCATTATGGGGAGGAGGCTTAATGGTGGCTCTTATGTTAGTCAAGTCTGAATTTCGTCTTGGCGGCATCCTTTAAAATCATTCGATACAACGGAAAAATAGTGTGTGCCAAGGGTCAAGGTAATTGGACAATTTCAACCCGATGGTAAAGTTTAGCATTTAGCATGAAATTTACGTGAGGGTTTTGGGTCATTTCAGATCATTCAACATGGTTGGCTGAAAATTCGAAACGAACTCCCTGAAAACTTAGCAGCGTATTAGCAACACGAAGGTTCCTTGTGCTATAAAAAGGGGTTAATTTTGTTTGCCTACAGACTACGAATACCCTCATCCATGCACCGAGAGCTGCTAGCTCGCTTCCATGAATTTACACGTCGGTGTAAATAAATCCATGGCTTAAGCTCAATCATCAATCTGGTTGCCAAAAATCAAAATCGATATTGCTGAGATGATGAGAAATTGTCAGAAGTATATGTGCTGCTAGCCGGCCTAACAAACGCGAGCCACTTATTACCACCCCCTTGCCCGAGGGACCAAATTACAGTCGATTTGATGGAACGCGAATATTGGCGCCATTTAACATCGAAAGAAGTCATTAAAAAACTAGAATCAGTTTTCGCTCGTTTCGGGATACCCGAAATCATTTCCACTGACGAAAGCACTCAACTCACTTTGCAAGAAATGCTAAAATTTGTTGAAACTGCAGAGTTCAGCATTATCACTCGTAGTCTGGCGTATCCCCAAGCCAATGGTCAAGCGGAAGCTGCAGTAAAAATTGCAAAGAAAATCTCAAGCACGGAAAAACCTGGGATTCCCCTTATGAACTATCGGTTAACGCCTAAATCTTTAGGATATAGCCCTGCGCCTACTCAACTGTTGACGAACAGAACAATTCGCACTCGAATTCCTACATTTGACTGCCATAAATGAGCGCCCAAAAGAGACGTCAACAAACTCCAACAAACTCGCCGTGGTCAAATGGAATGTCAGTTCAATGTGTATCGAGGAGCCGAAGAACGACCACAGCTCCGCCCAGGAGAGCAAGTATTCATTGAAGATTTGCATAAAGAAGAGGTAGTAGTCAAAAAACGAGCTGAGCTGAACCCTTACGATATTCGCCTAAAAACAGGTGCAATAGTCCGACGAAAACGAAAAAATCTGCGAGCTCTCCCTGGAATTTCATACGATATACGACTCCTCCAAGGAGCCAGTTTCCACCTCACCACCCGCTCGCCAATCATTACTGCAGGAAGAGCTGAAGCAGCAAACATCATCACCAGCCGCAACCGAAAGCTCCCAAGCAAAGCTACTAACCAAATCAAAGTCGCCTTAGAAAACTGTTATATACTGACGAAGCAGGACAGTTCCACATACAACCAAGTCTGACCGTGAGGTTAGGGCACCAGAGCTTTTCCAATCAAAGGGTCCAATTTGGCACCGATCAAAAAGGGAAGGTGTTGAAGAGCTAGACGACGCTTAAGCGTCGCCGTGCCAACTCATATCATGCATATTCATTGTACAAGCCGACATCGGGTTTCCTATAGTTAGTCCGTTTGTAACTTACGTGTATATAGTACCGAATAAAGGTAGTTTCTCCGAACAAGGCGATTAGACGTTATTCGCATTCAACCATTTTTTTTTTTAAAGGAAAAACGCCGAACAGTACAAGTTTCAAAGTGTGATATCTATGGACGGGAGGGGGGCATACACGAGCAGTAATGTACAGAAACGGATTCACGGGCGATCTGCATCCTTTCTGTTCACTGGGCCCGAGGAGAACAAAAAATTTTAAAAACACTGTCCTTTCTCTCATACGGCATTGAGAAAACAGCGTCATTTTCAACTCTCTGTTTGGGGCATTTCGAAGGCAGTTACAGAAAATCTGTAAAGATTCATTTCAGCGGGGAATTGAGTGGAAAACATTTTTGGTTTGAAACACTCATACTAAATTCAAATTCAATAATTCTCGATATTTTCGTATAAAACCAAGTTTGGGGGACTTCAATTCCTCTTAAAAAGTTTAGCAAGTCAACTGAGGTTGTTTTTTTTTTGGTAATTTCAAAAAGGCCACAGTCAACAATTTTCCGAAAAAAAAAACAAAAAAACCTTTGATATCAATTTTTTGTTCCACATTTGCTCATTTTATTAGGCTATAATCTTGGAATCACGTTTGAGTATTTCTCTCTATTCCACGCTTAATGTCAGTTTACGTCTCCCTGTCGTAGTACTCACGGGATCATTTAGGATGATAAAACTTTCCTATAGTCGGGTAGCGTGTCTATATACCTTGATTTGCGCGTTTTTAAAAAATTGAAGAGAAGTCAATAAAAAGACGCCTTAAGAGATTTCAGAGGCAAGACATATACACAAGTAATCTTGTCAGTTCAGAGACAAGAACTTTTTTTTTAGCTTGCTGACTCGAATTTCTAATATTTGTACCCCCCCCCCCCCTCACCCAGAGAAAAATTTCCAGCGCCATTCTGCAGTGCACATAATAATACATTCGTTTTGATACGAATGTTTAGTGTGTCTTCGAGAAGCCCATTTTCGGCCCCGTATCATCTCCAAAAAACCCAAATTTCGATTTTTGGAAAATATGTTCAGCATTGCTTCTATTTATCAGATTGAAGTTTTAAAAACACCAACATTGTCGTCTGAATACCTAACACAAATACGACGCGATAAACTGCAAATGGATCAGGACTCTCCGACTGAATGCAATGCGAGTTGAAGCTATTTCCATTTCCTTCTGTAAACTTCCTAAGGTTTCAGTAACGTTGGGCATGGAACCTCCTAGCAACCACACGCTACACTGTTACCCTTTCATCAACACAGCCGCACACACAAAAAAGAAACCAGTTGTCATTATTAGACTGTACACGAAAAAGTGTCGAGTGTTTCATGTATCAAAATATAAAATTGATATGAAAATACGAAATAACTACAGCTACAAAAACATCGATCATTGCCTTACAATTTGGCGTACAAGTCACTTTTTTTTTTCCTTTTTTTTTTTTTTTTTTTTTGTTGCGGATATATTTCTAATTATCTAGATACCCTAGCAAAAAAAAGGAAAAAAAACTGCTTAGAGTAGGTATCTACCCTTGAGGTTGAAATGAAGGACATTTCATCGGTACTAAAGTATAATAAAGGCGCTTTTTTATTTACGTTTCTTTCTCTCTACAATAATCATTAGTACCAAAAATCCATTGCTATTTTTGAATTCATTAACAAAATATCAAAATAGTCCGCGAAACAAAAATGAAAGCCGATGCCTATTTCCGAGTACGTCCAGTGGCTACAAATTTCCAGAAACCAGTTATTTTCCCACACAATTTCTACACTGATGGTTAGGTGTAATATAAAGACAATACTGATAACAAATGTTCAGTGAATGACCTTTCCTGAAAATTTACAAAATAGTATTTTGAATGCATGTACCTGGTTCATTTTCAAACCTAATTCCGCTACATCGTTTTTGCTCTTCAAATTTCGTGTGTTTTTGAGTTTGCCAGTTGGCAGTCGCGTTCTGGTTGCATTCTAATTTCTCCTACGAGTGGTTCTACTAATTATTGCAATTTTTAATTCCCTGTATACGAAAAATATTTCGCGCTACATTTACACCTTCTCTACAAGCTGCAATGAGTAGACACCAGGTGAACGCACATCCAACATTGCGTACGTACAAACAGAACCTCTCCGATAATAACTTACTAGGTTATCAGCATTTAATACCTATTAATATACACTTATACTCATGCGGAGTCTTTCTTTATTTTTATTAAAGCCTTTCTTTCTTCTGCCCAAGTAATGTAGATTAGCGGCAAAAGATTTTTTAAACGTGTACTGCATTATTTGCACACAATACAGTTTCGCAAATCTGCATATTTTTAAACATACATACGTAAACTAATACGTAGCTACAGTCTGAAGTGTGGAAACCAAAATTTGAGAGACATTGAGCACCAAATAATTCGTTTGATTAGTGATACTTACGCATATTACGATACAGAGCCAGATACCATAATGTTCCTCCATCTAATTCACTTTAGCCCACGGTGTAAATGAGTCACGAAGCGGATCAGCTAGTAGAGTCGATATTTCATCGCCGTTGAAAAACTAAGTAAGTTAAAAAATTATAAATGTTTACGGAGGGTTCACCTGGTTCAATTTTGTAATATAGTACACGTTGCACCACTCCCTCCACCTACTCCGATAAAACTGTTCTATCTTCTTTACGAGCTACGCACAGTCAATAAGGTTTCATGCCATAAAAAATGCATAGTTTTTCAAGGCTTTCGTCGAGTTTTATTCGCAGAAGTTAATCTTTTTGCAATAAAGTTCTTCATTTTCACGAACGAGCGTGGATCCCTGGGGACTATTAGAGGTCCGTGGACCATAGTTGGAGAACCTTCGAGACAGAGAGCCGAGGCGAGCCATATTGGTAAGCCATTCACCGCGTGAGACCAAAACAGACGGACAGGCAGCCACGCAGATAGAAAGAAAAACAATTAGGACAGGCAGACAGACATGCGCGCCAATACACAGTTAGGTAACTCTGGTCGGATAACCAGATAAATGGAGAATCGTTTTCATCATTTGTGTGATTTGTGTCATTTCCACTATTATATCGTTTCTACAAGTATATGTCTTCGACGACCTTTGTCAAATCATTTTTTCTCCTTTATATTTTCGGTTATACTTTACACAAATAAAATGTTAGAAAGGATGGATAATAGATACTATACTGTAGCACGCTACAACCCTGTTCCTTTCACCGCCTTTTCCTTCGAAAAACTCTCGAATTCGAGGTAGATAAACAGTCAATCAGAGAGCCATTCAGCCAGCCAACAATCAGGATCCAAAGCAATCAGCGTCTTAGCCATTCTTCCAACTGTCTTCCTTTTCGATTTCCCGTAATCATTGATCTATTCAACACCCAACCTCTTTCCTCCAGCTTCTATCCACACCCTCTACAATAGTAGCAGAATTCCGACACACTTATGATCGGTATTCAGTTAGTCCAGAGGACAGACAGAGAGACCGACGGAGTAGATCGGTAAGTAGATATAGTCAGACAATCGAATCGTGTGTACGTACTACGTATAGTAATATGCGATATTACACACCGGACCGTAGCGATAGTAAAGTGACTCAGAGCCAACGCGAGAAGGTGTGGGGTGTCAAACCCCCAGTCATTTATCATTCGGCCATTTTGGCAAAATTTTGAATTTCGAAAATTGATATTTCCTTTTTATACACACCGATTTCACAATTGGACGCTATTCAGCAAAAGGGAACCAACTAGCAAAATCCACTTTTTGAGAACACGTGATTACGAAGTTCAAGAGCCATGTAGAAACTATATGACATAGCGTTTACTGATGAAGTTTTTTTCAACGTGAGTACACATTTTTGAATCGGGCACCAAATTTTGAAAAATTCTACTTTTTACGCTCTTTCCAACGATACTAATAGCTTATTTTGTTTACAAATGTTGGTTGGTTCCCTTTTGCTGAATGGCGTCCAATTTATTCAACGAGTCAAAAGCTTCTTCTTCTTTTTTTTTTTTTTTTTTGCTTTAATGCTTGGGAATTTTGAGTTGAATCAGTTGGGACTTCTTCCCCCCCCTGATGTTTAAGGATTCGGCATCTTCTAGTAGCCAGTTGGCAAAACTGAAAAGAAAGCGAGGATTTTTTTTTTGCTTAAGGATTCGATGGAAATTTTTAATATTCTAGTCGTCATTTCTGATAATAACATAGGACACATCGTGATACTCCGAAAAAAAACTTGCTAGTTGCGCCCCCGATTTGGTACTTAATAATAATTCTGTTATTTACATATTAGATATAAATAAGTGAGCCGGAAAGCACTTACTTGCAATAATATAGTCGATTATCACCGGTCATATGCACCGTCCAGCCAGGTGTACGGCTGCGATTTAGCCTCGACTGTATCTCTTGTAACGAGTTTGATTCAGTCGTGTAGTCGTTCCAACCTTGCAGCAACATCAACAATATTGAAAACGAATAACAGCGCCGGAGATCACAATTATATCACATCACCGCGATCAAAAACATAACGCACTGGCACGCGCGATATATGAACGACAAAGGCATCTAGAAGGAAAATGATACCGATAATATAAGTAGGAACTCTAATAGGTACCTATAACAATTTACTAGCCAACGACGAGAGGATGATATAAATGATGAAGTTTTTCATCAGCCTATTTTGCATCGCCTCGCGCTATGCCGAGCTGGAGTAGGTAAGCTGAGCGAAGCTTTTTCACAGCAATCGAGCTACTGTATCACCGAATTAAGAAACGAGCTCAACGACGAGTTAGATACATAATTATGTAATTCGGCACGATACCGCGGCACAGCCTCCTACTTTTTACGTACAGTAGGTCGTCACTTTTCAATCGATGAAAACGACCCGAAGTATCCTCCGAGTTTGGCGAAAAGCAAAAAATCGGTAGTCGTTCGATTACACACGGGTACTTACGTTAGCGTGTAAAAATGTTTCGCGAACTTTCAACTTTAACGAGGTATTTAAAAGAGAGGGGGCAGGGGATAAGCAATAATGATTTTATACGAACACGAATACCTTACTTCGGTTAAATGGAATAGAAAAAAACGAACGTACTAACAAAGCTTGGTTGAGCCGCGACAAGCTCATAACTGCAATTCGAACGCCGTTGTAAAAGTTGTTGTGGTGTAAGGAAAGGCAAGGTAACGTAACGTAACGTAACGCACCGCAAGATAACGCGATGTAACGTAATAAAAATAAACACGACGCGACACTGGCTGTCGCCGCTGATTACAGCCGCTAACTGCACTGCCAACTGCCGCGCTCTGCACGACGCGGGTCGTTCTTCCTTTTTCTCGTACCCTAGCGTAGTATACAGAGTCGTCACCTCATCATTCGTTCCTAGTTCGAATCGTTCGAGCTCCAGCTCGATGTTCGAACTCAGACTCGAACTTGACCGATTCAAGATTCCACTTCTCCTACTTCATCGCTGCTTAGGTAAGACTAACTTAACTTGTTTTTTTCTACTCTCCTCCATCAACTTTTCCATTCTTAGAAGTCATCCAGTAATCACTCGCATATCTCGTGTTCCTGTTATAATACATATATATATATATATATATACACATAATATACATAGACACATGTAGTATATCTGCACCTACTGTATACGTAATGTACATACGTATGCATGAATGCCTATGTCTGCCTTCAATGTACGTCAGCGACTCTGCCCGCGTTTCATTTTGTCTAGTTTAATTTCTCGTATCCTAATCTGAGTGCGAGTCCGAATCTGACATCCGAATACGAGCGGTAAATACTCGTACGAACGAGAAACGACTGAACGACGAGTAGGTAGGTAGGTAGGTAGGTACGCGTACGGTCGTTCTACAAACGTGAGACGTTGCTTTGCTCTACGCCGGCGCCGCGCTAATCCAAACGCATGCTATTTATCATTTATCAATAGAGCGTAACACCCCTTCGCACCTCACTGCGCTACGCAGCCACGTCGCTTAGTGACAGTGATTACACTTTACCGGCACACTCCTACACTACGTACGAAACTACCACAACTGCAACGATACAGCCAAATACTTGTATGAGTCAAAACGAAGACCTCACAGGGCGCGTGGAAAAAATTTTACTCCTTTGTTTTGCCGTTTCTGTAACAAGTGACAAGAAGTATGTACTGCCGAAGTATAACTGCGAAAGACCTCTACGAGACAAATTGGTTATCAAGCGCCTACCGTTTCAGTAACCTACCAATCAACCGCGGAGCAGCCCTGTAAAATGTACGGTAGGGGCAAAGACGGATAGATTGAAAACATTAATACATTTTTATGAAATTAATGAACAAGCGACGAAACCTACACCAGAGAGCGCTACAAATTCACCTGCGCGGGTGAAACTGAAAGGGTAATCATGGATACTTTTAAATGGGAAATAATGCTGTCCTTAGGAGGGTAAAAAACGGCCGAAAATTATTCCACCTATTTGCATTGACTATAATTCTATTGATTAATAACAATACAATAAAATTAATGTATGACAAGTTTTTTTTTAAATTTTTCTTAAATCAATTTCTAATTGGTTTAGATACGTTTAAACTTTGGTGTAATCTTCATAAGAAATTATTGTACATGATCACCTTTTCAGTACGCAGAGCCACCGACTTTGGAAACTTTAAGTTTTAGTGCCTATACTTAATACGACTAAATAAGATTTAAGTCAATGGGGTTCTCAGGGCTGGATTTAGGGACGTATTAGCTGGACCCGAACCCCTTACTAACAGAGGGTCTCCATCAAATAATGAAAAATGGGAAAAAATAAAAAATAATAAAAACACTAGTAGTTTGCCGATCACTGGTTGGTTAACTACATAGCACTTCTTAGATGACTACACTGATTTACGTATCAGCTGTTGTTAGTTGTCGATTATACCTATTCTATGTTATAATAAACAATATTGCCCGTATCTCCGTATCATCAAGTACGGGAGATTGCTCGTAAGTATGTATATATACATGAAAATTACCGACTTTGGAAATACACCCCCTCTCTGGGAAATTAACAATCCTAAAATGCTGGGAGGGGGCTCTAACAACTTTTGGGTTCCGGAGCCCAAAAACCTAAACTCGTCTCTGAGGCTTTTGCATCGTAGGAAGTTACACGGCAAAACAACGAAGAGAAAGACGAGTGAAATAATACAATCTGGAATGAAAACAGGAATGTCGCTTAAGACTTCGTCATTTGATTTTCATTTATGATTTACAGGAAAAAGAATAGGTATATGCGGTAGGTACTTGCTACTTAATAGTGTGAAAAAACAACATTATTGTACGGGTAACGCCTATTTTCCGATTATTAACTTTTCTGAATTCTTATTGTCTGCTTTATGTACGGCAGAAGTTTTAAGTCAATTCAATTCATATACGAGTCATGATTAGTCCTGATATCAGTACATGCATGTTATATGGGTGTACTTGGTGCATATGAGTCATTCTTCAAAAACGTTGATATTAATTTCAGGCATGTTTTATCATGGGGGAAAGTAGGGGATATTTGAACTTTCTTTGATGGGAGTTGTTAAGAGGCGTTCTGTATAACACATTGGTAAGACTGGGCCGACAGTGAGAGGATTCTGTATTTTGGCATGGCAATCAAAATATTGAATGCCATGCCGAAAGACAACAGCGAACAAAAAGTGTTCTGCCGTCGATTAGCAGATTCCGAAGCAAACAAAAAATTATGCGGAGAGTTGATAAAGGCATACCAACCCATTGATTAGATGTAATTATTTTTGGAAAATGAGCGTCTATCGTCGCATAAAGATGACACGCCAAAGGACAGTTTTTTAACTCTTAATTTTCGATAATAATACGCCATGCCGCCAATGCAGGAGTCTCGTCACAAAAAAAAAAAAAACGGGGATTTGATATGCGGATCGTATAGCTCTGATAAGAATATACAGTTTGACCACTAACTACGACGAAAAATTACTGAAACTCCTATTTTGTGATTAGTTGAAAAAGAGCCACGCCGAAAGATAAAAAATCGAGGGACAGTTTTCAAGGTTGACAACACTGACTCTCAGCTGTGAAGACGCAATTTCAACGTTACCAACTCATTCATTCATTTATTCATCAGTATAGTATTATTTTGCTAGTTTGTGTTCCAATATATAGTTTGAAAATTTAGGAAAAAAAAAAAAATAATAATAAAAATTGTTGGAGGGACAGCCATACCGACGAACACAGCCATACCGACGAACATCAAATTTTGACACATTAAAAGTAGATCAAATTTTTTTCTGAAAAAATGCTTGTATCATTAATAACTTGTGAGATAACTGCCGGGGACTACTGACAGATCAACATTTTTGAAGAATTACCCATCAGAATATGAAAAATGCGAATCTGAACTTTTTTTTTTTTCAGTAATTAATTTAGTTTTTAATTTATCCAGAATAAAGAAAGTCCCGAAGCACTGCTTCACTATTTTTCTATATTATCTATGCGAAAAAGAAACAAAAGTAAATATATTCCATCATCATACACACCGATGATCGGAAAAAATACGTTATTCTTGTATTCGAAAGTAACTTCCCTTCTGTAAGCGTTTTTAACGACATCTTCGTGCTTCATCTTCCTCACAAATGGGTTTGGAAAAACCCTCTTCATTTGAATTTTGGGTCATGAGTCGAGATTGGACCAAAATTCTATTGAGATGTCCAAAGCCAGCGACTCCAGAAACCCTCACTTTGATAATTTGTGCGATACCTTCCAATCTGAAATCCCAAAATAACTGTACGTTTAGATCTTCCCATGTCCTCCTATGCAAAGCAAGTTTTTTTTTTTTTTTTTTTTGCCATTAAAAAAGAAGTCAGACGGTGCTACAAGAAGATTTTCGTTCGTTCCACATAACTCCGACTTCGCAGTCGAAAAAAATAGCGTTGTGCGATACACTCCCTGTATAAAAAATAAGTTGATATTCCGAGTGAAACAGGTTAAGTTAAAGGAAAACTGCCTCGCCTTTACCATTGGAGAGTCGAATGAAGTACTTAAATCGGTCTGTATTTCAACTTGACTATCTACCCGAATTATGAGAAACAGTGGTCCACACGAAGGAATGGTGCGACTGAATACGGCTGAAAAATTCATCATGATGTATTTTTTCAACTGCATTTCAGTCTTCACCGTATCCGCCTTAGTAAAGCTATACGGCAACTTATACGACACCAGCGTGTTTAAATAGTATTATATACCTGGCAGGAAGCGTCGCAAGAACGATTTATAGCGACGACGTGACGGAACTACAGGACAGAAAAAAATATTCATCATTCACTTTTTTCTTTTAATGGATTTTTAATTGTATTTACAAGGAACCATGAGTGGAGGGAGAGGGGAGCACCACAGATTAAACTTCTAGTGGCGGACTCTTTTGTTTTTGCTTCTTTCCGGTCGAAAATCCAATTCTAATTGGGGTACATGGATATGAGGGGGGAGTGATGGCGAGGGGAATGCCAACTAACAAAGTATACACCTGCTTGAAATCATAGTCGTGATGGCCGTGAATTCGAAGGCTGTCGCTGTAAACGAAGATACAAATCCGTTTGTATCAGAGATTCTGAAACTGCTGGTTCTGCCAAAGTTCTGTTGGAGATTTATGACGGTAAGACTGCGGCTGCGGGTACGCATGTCATCGAAGCCGAAATTCTGACTGGATACCCAAAAAGAGAACTGTATTCATCCCGAAGATTCCAATAGTACCATCAGACGGCGTCATCGAACTTAAAAGGTTACAGTAGGCGCAGGGCTAGATTTCGAGTGTTGCAGGTATCGATTTGAGATCACCGTGATTTTCCCATAGACAGCTGTATGTAGCTTGTTCAAGAGTCAGCAATTCAAATGGGTTAAATTTATTGGCATCAGGAGAACACACGGCGAACTATCCAGAGGTTCTTCCGTCATAATCTCATTATTAGTTACCAACAAATTTGGAACATTAATATACCTACCTTTCATTTTTATTCATTAAAGCCTTCTTTCCTCCGTTCAAGTAATGTAGATTTGTGGTGAAAGATTTTTACAACGTATATTGCACACATTCACACGCGATACACTTTTCAAAATCTGCATACCTACATAGTTCCAAACATACTTGAATAAAATAATACGTAGCCAGTTCCAAATCTGGAAATCAAATATACGGGAAATTTTGCGTCAAATAATTCGTTTCATCAGTAATAACTTACGTGTACAGCGATACAGAGCTAGATACAAAAAATGTTCCTGTATCTAATTTGCTTTAGCCCACGGTCTAGATGAGCCGCGAAACAAGTCAGCTAGTATTTTATATATCGCTTTGTAAGTTACATACGTGTGTTTGAAAAAATAAATAAACAGTAAAGCATTACCAACTACTAGGCTATCTTTCTCGATGAAACAATAACTCAAGCATGTTTTGTAACGAAGAAAATGAGGTATTCTACAAGAGAGCATTTTTCATACATCACGGGATAAAATTCACTCGTCATTTCTTAGAAAACGTCAGAACTGTACAGAATAAAAGATCAGTTGACATTCAATCAGCAACTATTTTTACTGGTTTTTCACGCGGAGCCATCCACTGAAATAGACAGAAGCGAAGCGCAAATAGTGTTCATCGTTGACAACATCTACCTAATACTCTACTTAATACAAGTAGGTATAGCAACTTCGAAGGCTTGCAGGCATTTCATCTTCTGTAGCTCTATCTAATCCCGCTGTGCGACCTTCACCACTCATCGGAAGATCATCGACTACGTCGTGTACAAGGTCGGCCGCCACACGTACCGGATCATCAGAGATCCGATTACTTCTTCCAGTTAACCTGCCAGCAGCCCCCTCAGGTCCGTAGCTAACTGCTTGTGGGTGCCAGAGCATTATTTCAACCAGGGCATGAGAGTACAACAAAACTTCATTCTTTTCACTAAAACGTCTTTTTAAACTTTTATTTTCCGGAAAGTGCTAGTCAGGGCGGCATGCTTGCCAGCAACGGCTTCGCCCTGGCTGCGCTGGTGTTAGCTACGGGCTTGAGCTAACTTGCAACTCACTCATTACCAGATTGCTATCATGCTATGGCGGCTACTGAAATGCGGCTCGCTCGTCGCCTCCTGAAACGTAATCTCTGAAGCAGTTCCAGAGGACATTTGTTTCGTCTACACCCGACTCTCTGGCACGTTCAACTTAGTCACGCTGGCCTAAAACCTCCGCAGGTATAACTCCTAGATTTGTGAAGCTGTGGCCGACATGGATCGCTCACTCTAGGAGAATGCTTACAGATCTCTGGATCCATGAGAACTCATTGTTCACATGTTTACTCCAGTTCTGACGAGCGACCAGTCGCGGGCCGCATCGTACTCTAAATTCACTTTCGCATCTCGCTCGCCTTGTCCCGCCAACGAGTACCTCTGACCGCCATTACTCATTTACCGTCATGAATCACTAAAACGCATTCAACATAATTCAGTTGTGTCCCTCTCCCCTTCAGTCGAGTGTTCCACCATGTTTCCTTAGGTCTGGGGCCCCTGCCGAAGAAGACCCTATAACTGTCATATTATCGTACATGCTACATGCATAAGTCGGTCGTCGTCCCCTCTAGTTAACAAATCTTTTAATTAATTTAAAAAAAAAGTATACGTACAATATCTACGAATGCAGTACCAATGATAGTAAGTAGATACTCGATAGCGATGACTGCAATGTATACTGAGTGACTATTGATTGTATGCTTACAAAGCAGGCACTTAACTATACCGAATGAAGTACGAACATCATTCCCATTCTGAATGCAGACATCATGTAGGTAGAAATATGTTTCTTCACAAAGAGTATACACCTTATTCAAAACTCGATGGCAAGTAAATGAGTTTACCAAATTAATTAATACTCGTAAGATGTTAGACAATGTTCAATAAGATGAATCAGAGATTCTAATTGTTAATTCACTTCGAATAAATAGTTCGTAATTAGTATTCACTAGAAAACAGAACAATAAATGTACAGTGACGGATAGCCCCCCGAGTATTCATATATTTACATTTAATAGCTCGTAGAGCTGAGTTGGGATTTTAGCAGTAGAGCGAGCTGAACGGCGGCTCAGAGCTGTACTCCGAGTCATTAGATTATTTTTTGTGTGGTTTGATCTTCAAGTGTTCATCCCGTATTTTTAATTGAGAAGGTCTCATTTCTTTTCTGATAAAAATTATTCTTTCCTCATCCAAAAGGGAGGGCGGGCTGAAACATACCGCCAATATTGGAATCTTAAAAAATAGAAAAGAGCCGAACCAAATATCGAAATTGATTTCCTGGATCACTGATTTATCGCATCAGATTTTTGATCTGGTCCGATTTGGGTCTCAAAGCCCAAATTCAGTCAAAATTGATTTTACTCGAAAAATTGAATAAATAATCAATTTACTTTTTTAGAGGGATTGGAAGGAGTCGCTAATTTCAAATACTGCATCAGGTTTCTGATATGGGTCCCAGTTTAGACCACAAATTCACAATTCTTTCCACAATTAAGAACTTGAACAACGTCGCAAATGTGGGCCCTTGCAATCCAGATTTCATCTTGAAGGAGAAGAAGTCAATTTTACTTGGCCAATGTAACTGGTACGTTAGGAAAACCATAAATGAGGTGTCGACCTGTCAACTTCGCTTACACAGACGTACAGGATGTTTCATAAATTCCCCCCCCCCCTATTTCTTATTTTTTATCGTGAAGTCGTATCTTCTCAGAAAAAAAATGGGTCTTTAAGAAAAACGAGAAACACGAAAAATCACAAAATTAAAAACTAGAGACGATAAATACAAAAAAAAAAAAAAAAAAAGAAATGAAGATCAATAAGACGAAAATCATGACTAGTTACTAATGTCCGAATTTCTTACATACTCGTACTAAACTTGCTGCGCTACTGATGGTTGAGCGAATGACGTATTTACGGGGAACTGAGTATGCAATTTCACATGCACGCGTATAGTGATGAATATAGAGCCCGGATTTGCCGGCTGGGCATTTGTTACTGTTTTTCCTGAATGGGCGGGAAGGTTTTAAAGAAATATAAGTGCGATTCATAGGGAGGGAGGTTAGGGAATAAAGTTTTATTTTGCCGAAAAATGCCGAATGTGAAATGAATGCCGAACTTGACGAAAATACCGAAATTGTGCCGGAATTGTCATTTTCGTATGTGAAGTTTCAAATTACCGCAATTTCTATCCGTAAAATCATGAATTCATCAATACGATATTATCAGATGATTTCGTGTCCAGTATTTCTACTAATCTATAATTGTACACAGTTCGCTTACATACGCTCCTCTCACATCTGTCGACTTGGACCGCTCTTTTTCGGAATTAAAAAATATTTTAAGCGATAAGCGGCAAAGTATGAAGACGGAAACCGTTGAACAGAATTTAGTTGTGATGCACGATAAAAAATATCTGTAAAATTTAAAATTAAGCCATTTTCCCACATACTAATGTACTATTGAACACATTAGACTGTTAGCTTATCTTTTTTTCTTTTGTTCGTTTTTCTTTCTTTCTTTCTTTTTTTGTAATGCCAACTACTGCCAAATTCTTCCAATTTTGATGCCGAAAATAAATTTTTTAGTGCCAGAAATCCGGGCTCTGCTCATTGGTAACATCTGTCTTCCCCTCTGGTAGCATGCGTATCCACTTACTGGGATGCGGAAAGAAATGTAGAGAGCGCCCGTGACGCTATACACACACGCCCACACACTAACAAACACATGTAAGGAGGTGAGTGATCCAAATCGATATGTCCTATACTTTCATACGGAAAGCAAAGATCCGTCTCATCTTACGAGAATTCCGCCTGTTTTAGTTAGTTTCGATGGCTGTTTTTCATTTTTACTTGGACAATTTTAATGAAAAGATGATTTCAATAAGAATTACCCTGAAATAACTAAATTTTTCAATATCAAATCATCGTCTGTACATTTCTTATGAGAACAAATTGCTTGATCACTCAAACTAGACGTGTTTTCAACTTTCCCGCTAGGTGTCAGCTACTTTTCGGTTCCGAGTCCCAATGAACCTATGTCACAACATAACAGCGCTCGCACTTTACTTCATAGTTCGTGAATTCCGTTTACAAAACCGGATGACCGAACAATATATTCGATTTTGGAGAATTTCTTTATTGTTTGATGCCATATTTAAATATTTGAAAAACAAACGCAAATCCACGAATTAAACTGAAATTTATAATGACGACTCTTAACGCCTTCCTCACAATCTGGACAAGGCGTCACCATATTAGGGTTCCCAGTGACCCGAGAAAAAAGATCAGTAAACCTACTTTTTGAACGCCTCACAATGCTGAAAGGCGCAAGTCAAGAATAATTAAATGCCACTCAGGGGTTTGTTGTCATCGCATGATTTTCGATTTATCAGTGGGTATCTCGAAGTCAAAAACGGATAGCTGAACTGCAGCTGCTTAAGTTATTCAACTATTGCGAGGATTCTAAATTTACCTACGCGTAGCATCGTATATTATATAGACGGTGTTAAGCAAAAAGGACTTTTAAGCGATAAAATTTGTTTTTTAAGAACACGTGATTCAAAGTTCAAGAGCAGTGTGGAAACTATGATATATAGCGTTTACTAATAAGCTCTTTTCAACGTGGGTAGGGTACTTAAGCGGTACAAATATCGGCACCAGTCTTCTTTTTCACCGGTACTCGTTCTCTATAAATGTTTTTTTGATGTAGGTACAATATGTGATCTTGTAGCTAATTTCATCCTCTTTCAAATGTTGGTCGAAAAAATCCAAAAGATAACTTTTATAAAAATTTGTAATTTTTTGTGAAAAAAGTCAAAATCGTCACTTCTAAAAATGGGGTACGAATATAGGCCCTCAGAAAAATATTTACAAATACTCATATTACCATTTAAAACATTTACACTTTAAGATGACACGCTATATCGCTCGTAATACAACTTAATATTTTTTCAAAATCACTATTTTATAACTAATTTTACAGGGGTCCACATTTATGCTACAGCACATGGCGAACAATACGTCGTTCAACCTCGTAATGGTGTTTTTTTTTGTTTTTTTCCGCACAGGTTCCTTTCCTCTTGGCATGCCACATGTATAGAATTATCGCTCACCCTCCACCTCTTTAAATTTTTTTGTAATAGGTACATGTGAGCTTGCGAGCGCATTTATTGGACATCAGCGCTTCGCATACCGAGAAATTACTCTAAGATTTAGCAGTGATTTTTAATTTCTAGCATTAAGTATTCGGTAGCAAGGGTTGTTCATGAGTAGCGTAATTTCAAAAACGTCCATAAGTCAAAAATCTTGATTGCCCAGAAATCAGTAGAATTCGTTTGAACATACTACACTGTGTTGAACTCGCTGTTATAGGACTCAACTGATAGCTGTAACCGTCTATCGGACATTTTCGTTATCAATATCTATCGATAGTTTTTGGGGGAAATATATCGATAGTTACCGATAGAGTTTGCACCGAAGCAAAACCATCGAAATACAACGAAATGACAACAAGGCTGCTAAAATTGCATTCAGTTGTAGAGACTAGAGAGATTTTCAAGTTTTGTATCTAATCCATTATACTACTAATAAATTTTGTACAGGATTAAATTTTGTGTACATTTTAGTACAATAATTCCGTCTTGTGAAGTTTCTATTACTAACGAGCTAACTCACTCCACTAATCCAAGAATACGATTTTTGAAAAAAAAATACAGAACGACGTATTTTCAAATTTTCATGTAAGTATAAATTGCAAATATGACGAAACACGATCAGCCGATAGTTAACGATAGTTTCGCCGTTATCGATAATTAACAATAGATGCAAACTGACGATAGTTATCGATAGCCATTGCATCTCTACTCTTGCTTCAGATGTGCCCCCCCCCCAAGAAATCGCTATTAAAAACTTTGCTACAGTCATGGCAACACTGAAAAGTATGACTTATGCGGTTTTGTCTCAATGAAAATGCTAACTTTCAGAATACCCATACCATGTACCTATGTACAGTAACAATCGAGAAAAAGAACAAACATTTTTTACTCAACTTTACATTGAATGAAACAGCGTTATCCGACATTGTGGCAGCAGATTGTGGTGAAAATTCGCGTTCATGATCAATATCGATCAATTAAGTAATTCATGGTAACATTTCCGATAGATTGCGCCACCAATATCAACTTTTTCATTTTACAATAACTAGATCTCGTAGGAACTAAAAATATTGATTTTTAGATACCTCTAATGTGAACCATTCGTCGAATGAACCGCAATAAGAATGTAAAATATTATCACGACTATCAGGGCCGATGACTTAGGCGTTTTTGGACCTATAATAATTCAGTTGTTCACTGATAATGCACATCTATCAGCGAAAACGAGTCGTTAGCGATGATGGATTTACATCAAAGTTATAACCATGCTATTAACAAGTTATAGGTACTATGAACATTCGAAATGTTAAAAGTTGTGTGTACACCGAATATGTTTAAAGCACTGCTGATGGCTGCTATTAGCAATGTTTTGGAAAAACGGATTTAAATCCGATTCCCTATGTTATAAGCAAAGTATTTTACACGAAAAGATGTTAGGTAACAAACAACATGTTTTGCTACGCTTTGCTTAGAACAGCTTTTGTTACTGATGACAAATACCAAAAACATTTGGTGTAAATTCACCATGATCCGTATTTATACGTTCATTTTGGTACCTATTTGAACTACCAGAGTACGCCACTAACCCTTAATTGATGAAAAATGACTTAGGCGTTTTTGAAATTACACTATTCTTACTCATATATTTCATAAATGGACGCTGTTAAGCGTAACAGAACCAACCAACAAAACCTGTTTTGTGAGAACACGTGATTCCAAGTTCAAGAGCCATGTAAAAACTACACAACATACCGTTTACTGATAAGCTTTTTTCAACGTGAGTACACATTTTTGAATCGGGGGCTCAATTTTGAAAAATTCTACTTTTTACGCTCTCCAACAATATTAATAACTCATTTTGTAAACAAATGTCGGTTGGTTCTGTTACGCTTAACAGCGTCCACATATACTGGAATCTAAAAATCTGAGAATTGCGGAAGTAAACTGAAAATTCAAACGAGACCCACGTGTAAGTTTTGTTGATGCGACGGATTGAAGAGTAAAAAATAAAGACAATCATGCAGTGAACGATTTTTCGAATTCATTTTTAGCAGACGGCCTGCAGAGACCGAGGGTATCAAAGAATTTCGGAGAGAGTGGTGTGGCTTCAAGGAAAAAAATGAATTCTTATTTTTAGTGGAGTAAAAGACAGTTTTTCAAAATAGATGAAGCCAGTTTTTACTATCACTATTAAGCCTGAACCTGAACTTTAAGGTGTTTCTAATCGAAACCTTCACTTTCACGATTCTGTTGTAACTGAACGTGTCTGCTGTATCAGCCTACACGAGAGATTAATCTAAAACGTGTTCATTTTGAAATGCTCAATATCGTTATTCAAGAGTATGAAAGAAGATTTTTCAACAAAGCGATATTTTTGCTATCTGTCTGTCTCTTTATTAACAGTTTATATTATATTATTTTTAAAGTTTTCCCCTACTTTTGTATCCCCCCCTCCCCTCAGTCTCCTGTAAATGGCCATATGACCGTGTGGAGTAAAATAAAATAAAAACAATCAATAATTTAAATTTAAATAAGGTTTTTTTTGTTGTTTTTTTTTAAACAATTTAATACCGTTGCCGCTTCCGTTGAGGAAATTGGTTGTATGAAAACATTTTTCTTAGAAAATGATGTACCAAGAGAACAATATTTTCAACAATTACTTGTGTATAGAATCGCGTTTTGCAATTCGTACACAGCTGTTATCACATTTAGATTCCCGTCAGTCCGATGTGAAGCAAGTAGCCTCAGCGCGTTAAGCCGTATTCTAAAGCAGTTTCGGCGAAGTATGCCTTTAGCACGAGATGCTCGTTAACATTATTATCTTTTGAAAATAAGAAAAAAAAAATCGATAATACATCTAATGAAGAAATACCTACTTCGCCAATTTACAAATAATAAAAATCGAAAATTACAGTTGTCTGAACGGGGAGAATTGAAATTTGAAATGCATTTTATTTTATACAGATAAGAGTTTCCGTTGCCAGTTTCCTCTTCCCTTCTCCCATCACCTAAAAAATGTTAATACATCAACTAATACAGTCCACAAAAAATTGTTCCTCCGTAGTCTGCAGTTCGATCCCCCTCTCCCCCTCAGGACCGTGTTCTGGCTATACGAGTCTGATGCCAATTGTTTCGTGCACTACAATGAAACACAACACGGCATTCAACACCAATTTTCTCGAGTCCCTTCTCAGTTAAGCTTAGCAAATGCAGTAAATCGCGTCGAATTTATTTTTGCACCAAATTATCCTATTCAATTTTCAACAATGATTCAATAACACTCAGTACTGACTTACAGAAATACATCCAATGAATTTCAAAGCAATACATTTGTAGTATCCACACGTAGGCTATCGCTTTAGCCGAATTTCTCGATCCGCTGAAGCGATTGTGTTGCTAAATTGTTTATATTCTAGTACCGGTATGGGTATGATAATGGTGTGGTGAGACGTATGGCGTTGCACGCATGCCGAAGTGGCCCCTGAGACACCGCATCCCCAGCACCGGAATACTGATCTACTTATCGCACTCTCTACCCTCGTATACCGATAATCAATCTCGGCAAATTACGAATATGTGCCCGCTAAACGTGTACGTGTCGTATGAGTTAGTTGGTTAAATGATAGCGGTACGAGTATAATTCGTGTCATTCGTACTTCGAAGTTGTAAAATGTAATACGATGTCAATAAAGCGGCCATCTAGGCCAACTATACCAAACGTTGTAATAATTGTTCGGACGAGGGAGCATGCCGCCGAGTGAACTCGCTTCCCTTTCCGCTGGCACCCGTGTAAGTCTCAGAGAGCGGTATGCCGACGCGTACTTTAAGAAGACGTCAGCTTAGCCAGCCAAATTTCAAGAAGCTATCCGGATGCAAGCCGGTGAGGAAAAAGTTCAATACTACACATTATAAGAATCCGATTTAAAAAACATTCTCAGTATGAAATACGGACTTATAAAATAATGCCGGTACAACTTGATAGAGTAAACAGACAAGAAATCACGACCACGATTTCCAGTAATAACTAATAATAATCACTTCACATTGGACTTCTCTTTACAAGCAGCGTCAAAAATGTCGGCAAACACTGGACAATCCCAGTATCGAACGGCGGAGAATGTGCCAATTTTCTTCCCATTGATATAATGGTAACTTCGGAAACAGCTGTTACATAAAAACGAGGGATTCGAAATCATTCGAGGACTGTCAAAAATAATCCACCTATAAAAAGATTTCAAATAAGTTTCATGCTCGAGCACCAATATTAAATTGCAGTAACTTAAAAGTCAGCCAAAAATTCGTCAATACGAAAAAGTCAGATGTGATGGCGTCAACCTGAGCATTCCATAAGAGGACCATTATGGCGCTCACATCTATCAACTGATTTTGGATTAGACCAATATTCAAAACATCCTGTTGAAAAAACAAGAGTTGAAGACCATTTTGGTCTACATCTTCGAGGCGCAGCACAAATAAGTTTGATCTAGTTCCATTTCCGTGATACGACATTCGTATTACCAATGATTTCTCAAAACGTTCAGCCTCGAGTTCAACATTACTTTAAAAATAATCCAATATTATACTAACTGAGCTAATTCCATACATGCCATACATAACTTCGGATGGCCACGAGACAGATAATTGTAAAATGGATACAACTTTGATTCCAAGCAGTCTCTCGGTTCAACTAGTCTACAAATAAACGTAACGTTAAATTCATACATTCGACCAATGTTTACGCCGTATTTCTATAAATGCAGAACTGACCTCGCATATTCTATCCTAAACACATGTTCACATCCGCCCAAGTGTTGAAATACGTATGGGTGTCCTATTCTTGCCACGATATCCAAACATGTTTTCTGGTGCATATCCAATGTCTCTCCAAATTGTAGGCCATGGTTTTTTCCCCACGCCCGTATCGTTTCACTGTAGTCTATATTATTTGGGTTTGATTTGTCTATGTAAAATGTGTTGCCGATGTAAAGCATTCGAGATTTATACTTCTCCTACGGGAGTAAATTTTAAAAATCAATAATCTAGGAAAAAAGTATCGACTTCGTAGAATTATATTACTCTTACTAACTCCAAGTCGTGTGCGAACTGGTATGTCTGGAGTTTCACTGATATCGCCACCGACTTCCATATAACTTTCACCACATACGATTTTATCACAGAATAGATTTAACGTTTGATGACCCAGCATAACGATTTCCATATTGTGTTTAACTTTACTAATTCTTCCGTGTGGCTCGTAAGAAAATGGTGGATACACTTTGAACACGAAAACAACATCTTCACCAGGTTTCACATCATAATGAGGATCTTTAGTAGATTCTGAATCCTTTGTCAAGAAAAATTGGCACATTATCAAGTTACAAATGAAAAACTATGATGAGATAGACTGTACAATACATATCAGAACCTACTTACATCTTCAACTACGTGCAAGGGTAGCAAATCCGGCAACTCTTTCCGCTCGCTTCTCGACTTTCTACTTTTTACTTTTTTCATCATTCTCAAACGTTTTCTTTCGATTTTATTCACCGTAGGCATATGAAGATCTAATTTGTTTTGGGCACCGTTTTCATCTTCATCGCCGGAGCAACTGTAGGATAAAATAATATCAACACATACGTCAACTCCTGCTTCGCGCAGTACCAGTGAGCACGGCATTATATGAAAAATATCATTTCAAATAATCGACAGGAACTTACAGATATTCCGGAGTACTTCTTTTGTTCATTAATTCGTCATATTTCTGACGGAAATTAATGATTTCTGATATGGTGTAACTTTTCAGTTCTTTTAGATATATTTCTTCCATGTTATTGAAGAAGAAATGCTGTTATTGGTCCTCCTTTACTACCTCCTAAATTTTGATAGAAAAATACTCAACTCTTCACTTTTAACGCCACCCATTCAGAGTATCACGACAATATCGAACTTCGCTGAAATCGAGTAATAATCTGTAATGATATGATATGAAAGACAAAATGTTTGATAACAAGACGATCAAATTAAAACATCAGTGTTGCCACTTCTCGAGAAAAATTACCGGTAAATTTAATGATGATTAAAAATGTGGCCTGACAGGAAGAAAAGGACCTCAGCGTAAAAAAAACATTTTTGTGATAACAACCAGGGATGTAACTTTGAAATTTTGGTTTCGGTTTTGGTTTTGAGCCGTGATAACGCTATAAGAATACGTACAAATAGACCTCTCTTTGGAAAATTATTAAAAAATAAGGAGTACAACAATTTATTTGAATTTTTTTTACAATGTAGTAGAAGTGGCCGGCTACCAGTGAAAAAGAAATTGTAGTTCCAATAACGAGTTAGAGTTGGCCGTGGTTGATATCATCCGCGCCGGATGCTGTGTTGATGAATTTTGCTTGCAGGAAATCGTCCGGCGTTTGGAGCAGGATCGCCGGATCGTGTTCCGTACTAAAGTAAGTCAGCGGTCGGGAGTTGATCGTTGCTTCAATTTCGATAATGACTGTGCGGAATTGTTCAGATGTCAGTGATCTTCGATTAAAAGTTCGATATAAAGCTTTTTTCACATTGGAGACAAGTCGTTCGTAAGTTCCAGCCATCCAACTTGCGCCCACAGGTGTGTATTTCCATTCGATTGGTTTTAATGAATTTTCCTTCGTTAGTTCTAGGATTTTGAACTGCGGAGCGTTATCTAAATAGTATAGGTCCGGTGAGGTGCGTCTCGCTTTGGTGCGTCGCACAGCGAAACTCAATTCCTTGGTTTCCATCGAGCTGAGTGGTTTTAAAGTGGCTGCCCGTGTGACCAGACAGACTTCTAATAGTATGTATCTCTTACTTTAATCGACAGTCAAGGGACCGATGGTGTCAATCCCAACAGCAGTGAACCGTAGCATTTTCGGGCGTAATCGAAATTCAGGTAGATTCGATTCTTCTGTCTGGTGATAATGGCGGGCTGTGAATCGTGTACACTGATTACATCTTAGTATCGTGTCGTATACTGATCGTCTTCCTTGCAATGGCCAGTATCGTCGTCTGATGACATCCCGTATTTTGTGTCATTCTGTCATATCTATATGAAAATTCAGTTCGTGATAATGGAGTATGAGAAAACGAACGAATTTACTTTCGTTAGCTTTGGGTAAGAGAATCAGCGTTCTCTCTTCGACTTCGAGTAGCGCGCACTGTAATCGACCGTGAGATCGGAGTAATTCTTCAGAGTCTATTCGAATACGTAAGCCGTTGACTATTATATTCTTCTTGTTACTTCGCAGATCTTCGAATATGCCTTCGAAACGCTGGTGCTGAATACTTCTCGTCCAGAATCGTAAAGCATCATAATCGGGATTTTTTTTTTGTTATTTCAAGCGTCGGAATGGTTCGTTAAGAACGTAAGCAGTTGTTTTTATAAGGTTTCGGAAGCTGGAACAACTTTCTAGCAGTTTTGACCAAATGTCTTCTTTTTCAGTGATTATCAAGGGTAAAAATTTGATGATTTTCGATTTCGGTTCCTTTTCTTGCAGAATTGGATCGACTTCAGCGTATTCAGAAGATTCGTGTTTCGGCCATTGAGCAGGAGGTTTCTGTGGAAATTCGAGACCGTTGAACCAGACTGAGACTGTGAATTCGATGAAGGTTTGACCTCGTGAAACGGAATCAGCGATGTTCAGTTTTGACGGTACATATCGACACGTTATTTTTGTGGCACAAATCTCGCGAACACGGTTCTCCGGTTCTCCTTGTAGGTTGATAGCATTTTCGTAGAATATATACGGGCTTTTAAGAATAACAAGTTTCAAAGATTCAACCCGCGTATTCAAAACAACCAGTCTCGCTAATCCAGGTACCGCGACACTACTTACTGCTCCAATGTTGCTGCGGATCGTTCTTTATCAGTAAAAAGAACAGTGTGGCAGCGAGCAGAGGATCAATTATTCTCACTCGGTTCACGAACCACGAATAGAACAACTGATTTGGACCAAAAGCGAAAGAAGATATTGTACTGGTATCGTACGTACCAGTTTGGATGAGTTTTACATGTTGACTACTGCTCTCGCTCCGGCACTGCTCACAAAGTAGCGGTAGTGTAGCACATAGTTAAACTTGCACCAGAATTGCGAAGCAGTGAGCAAATGGTTTTTGCCTTTCTGCTCGGAGTAATTTCACGAACTGCTCTTTTCATGGACCAACTCATTTAATTTGCTCCTGCTTGGAGTCGAACAACGCTACTTTGTTGTTGTCGGCTCGTTCAAACGCTGGTCATTTCGGCCAAAGGAAGGAAGTAGGCATGGTCGATCCTCATGATTCCCGAGGTGCTTATACATGTAACTAGGGAGTGGATTTTTATGCGCCAAAAACAGGTGAAATGTGCGCATATGCATATATATATATGTATTACAAGATCCAAAATGTGAGTAAAAAACTTAAAAATATGTGCCAACGATATAGGTGTCATTTATTGGAACGTGAAGAGCTGTGCCTCGTTCTAACGTTGAAAGAATAAAATCAGTTGATCAAATTATTTATTCATTAGAAAAATTATTATAAAAGGTAATAAGTGTTTGTATTAAGTTTAGTCGAGACAAATGCCACAATCCGACTGAAGGTGGCCCTTATGAATCCTAAGGAAATATGCGCTAAAACGGTCGAATATACTATGTTAAAAATGATCAAAATATGCAAAAATATGTTTTATTGGTAAAATATGTAAGATATGCAAAAGCAAATAGGGCTCATTTTCCTCAGTTCGACCCAGATAATCAAGTCGCTTAACTTATGTTAGGTAGGCCGTTGTCGTGGTTAGATGGAGGTCAGCCCAACTTGCACGCCGCTTTCCCGGATGGTGCGAATTAAAAGATGCTCCTCCGAGGCTCAACTCACGCTGGAGCCACCCAAATTTTTATAACTAGAGAAGGTTAGCTCATTCGGGTAGACAGCCCGCAACAATTCTACCCATCTCACCCGCGCTGGAATTCACTTCATAAGAATGTAATTAAATTTTTGCAGTAGAAGAGGGTTCCCCCTCCCCCTCTTTTTTTCTCAAAAGGTAGCCAATTGAATGTTGTATGTCGTAAAAAAAAAAAAAAAATGTTGAGGGCATCAATTATGAGTAAAGATCGAAAAAAGCTGTATTCCCATAAGCGACCTATGTGATTGCACTTCAGACGTCATTGACGTCTGTGCGCCTTGTTGAATGAGCCAACCTTCTAAAGTTATGAAAACTTTGGGAGACACTCTAGCCCCCCCCCCCCCAACATACCTTTGACTGACCGCAGTCTTCGTGTTACTCCCTTGGCCAGTTACGTCGTCAACTGATGGGCCATTCCTTGTAAATTTTAAATTAATCCCCATTAATAATATTATTCTTCAAAATTGCCCAGGACTGTTCGTTACATACAGAACCTGCCTCATGTACTTTGCCTGCGTCAATTTTCCTTACCACTGACCTGTACCCCTTCTAAGCCGACTGTACGGTATGAGGTATAGGCCAGCCCGAGAATGTAATCTCCTCTTTAACATGATAATAAACCAAGTTACCAAGAGTCAATTTCCTGGACTGGTAAGAAAAAAGAAAATAAAACAAATCGAACGCAGTTAAACCGAGTTTGTTAAATCACATATTTCCAGTATGTGTTCCTTCTTACTAGTTGTGTATTTCATTTCAGTGTCTTGTTAACCACATCCAATATTTGGATGGACTATAACTTTCGAATCAAAATGAAAATTTACTCATTGAAATAAGCTGCAGCAATATGTCTCAGTACATTATAACAAAAATGGAAAAATTTTGCAATTTACATTTTCTCCAACATGTTCCCATAAAATTTTTTATTTGTGTAACACTTCCGTGAATCGTTGGTAAACTGACTAATCGGAATAACCAAAATTGAAAGACAGATCATGAGAGCCCTTTCACTGTTTGGAATTTCTCGCTTCAAGATGAGCAATAGTTTGGACAATACCTAACATCCTTCTAACTATAAGGAATCAGGGTTTCTACTTTTTTCGGCAACAAATCTCACCCACAATAAGCATGGCAAAAAATGAGAAACTACGAAGGAATGAAAGTGGTTGCACTGCTTCACCGTTGCCTGTAGACCCTCTTAAGGAGTCAAAATTTTGGGTAGCGCCCTCGACTTGCACTACATATCTCTGAGAAAAACATTCCGTATAAATTTTTTACTAGAAATAGGTATCTGTTTATGTGGCGCATTTTCAAGAAAAATCCGTGAATGGTTACGTAGACGACGATAGAACTTTTGACCATAATTTGATAGTTTGGGGATGTGAGGTCATGTATTTTGAACTCTTTGGTAGGCTGATGTGATAGAAGAGATTTACACTTATCTTACAAAAAGAAATTATTGCCCTAAAATTTTTTAGTTTTTGAGATACCAAACGGTTACTTAAATATTGAGTTATTGGAAGAATGGCCAATCTCTGTTTACACTTTCCAGTTTACGGCCTAGTTGTAGACATCGTCCTGTCGTGACATACATAGTTCGCGGTATATTTACTTACTTGAAATTTCTATGTGTGAATGCTAAATACAATAAATATATATCCCGCATAGGTTTTAATTTTCATGCTACAAAACTACGGGAAAAATAATGATAGTAACAGAGCAGACTTACTGGAACATCACGTTTATTCAGTTTCTGTATCAATACAAAAAAAAAAAAAAATGAGTTCGGTCACAAACACTACTCATATAGGTAGGTATACTTATTATGAACTTAATTGAAGTAACATTTACGAAAATAATATTGAGTTTTCCGCAAGTTTCCTTACAGAGTATAAAAATTAAAGAGTATAAATCTTAAATTAAAAGCATAAATTTAGGAACATGCAAAATGACACTTTTACAGAATAAGTTAGGTATACAAGGAAATGATGTCGATTTCTGAACATTTGTAGTTGAATTATCATGTACATTCATGATATAAAATAAATTAGCGAGAAAGGATATAAATAAATTCAGTGTTATTTTCATTTATATAAGTAAAAAAAAAAAAAAAAAAAATTAAAGAAAAGAAAAAAAACTTGGGTATTGAAATTTGACGTCCTCAGCTACTGTTTACGGGGGAAATGAAAAAATCATCGGGCTTGTGAAAACGAAATAGAAAACTTCACACAATTTTTTAAACAAAATTATGCTGTAGTTAAACTCCTATTCCTCTTGTTTTTCTTGGTGAAAAATTTTTCAACTTCTGCCAATGTTTTTCCTTCCGTTTCAGGCAAATAGGCATACAGGAATACGAAACCAGTAAGTCCTCCAATACCATACAGGATAAAACATCCGTGCATACCTATCAGATGCTGGAGATCAAGATATGTTTTTGAGAACAAAAAAGCTATGATGTAAAACATGGCTGCTGACATTCCTGTGCCAAGCGATCGACCTCTGAAACATGAAAAATAGGTATACCTACTTATAATTCATCCAGTGGTAGTTGCGGTTCAAATATTCAGCATCTATAATTTGGGCCGTTTGGTAAGTTATATCGAGAAGAAAGATGGGAGCGGGGAAGTGTCTCGTAAAAAGCTAATTTCCAAAGCATATGTGATTTTAAAATTGGAAAGTATATTACGAAACTTGTGAGAAGTATTGGCTATATTGTAGAAGGATAAAATAACCTACCTGACTGGAAAAACTTCGCTAATTAACATCCATGGAATAGGCCCGATACCAACCATTGTGGAGTAATACAAAGAGCAGAAAAGAAACATCGGAATCCATGGCATTTGTAGTTCAGTTTTGTAATACGTGTAAACTCCCAATAACAGACTTCCAATGGAACATAGCATCATTGAAATTAATGATAACTTCCGCTTTCCGAAGAACTTCACGGTTAAAATGCATGTAAGACCTCCCAAAATCATCACCGCACTTGATGTAAACTAAAATTAGAAACAGAGGATCATTATTATTTTAACCCTATTGTACACTTCCTTGGAGATAGAACAAAAATTAAGTAAGTTATAATTTGTGGAAAATCAACTTACAGCCAACCATTCTGGTTTCACTGGCATACTTAATGCGCTGAATGCTTCAATCATGTACACCCTTATTCCGCTTAGAGCAGCACAATGGAAGAAAAATTCATAACCTACAACTAGGATGAATGGTCTTATCATACCCGCCCTGAAGAAGTCCGATATTTTCAACTTCCACTGAGTGGTTTTTGGCTGCACTGGTGTTACAATTCCTCTACCATCTGCGTGAACTGGAAGAAAAATAGACAAAAAACAGGCGAGTCAATTTAGAGGCTCAACAAATTATATTTTTTATTAGATCTTGAATAATCGTTCTTACTGAAGCCTTTCGAAGTAGGTAGCTCTACATAAATTTTATTTTTCGAATTTCTAATGCTTGGAAACATAGATTCATCTGTATATCGGCATAGCTCTTCGAATTCTGCCTTCACTTGGTTTTCTGAGACCCAACCTCGTAACCAACAAAGAGCCTGCAGGGCTTCTTGTTTTCTTCCTTTACTTAAAAGCCAGGTCGGCGAATCTGGTATCTAAATAAGAAAACAATCCAGTAAACCTCGGATCGATAATTTGCAAAAGGGTACCCACATATAATGTATAATATCGTACGAGTGTGCGAATATATTCAGCTATAGGTAGTAAAATCACGAATGTATGTAGGCGTATTTGATTCTTTAACTTTCAATTGCTGTACACAATTTAAGAAAACATGAATGATAACAGGCTTACAAATGCAATAAGAGCAATAGATATCACAGGAAATATAGCACTGATGGCCACGGCGGTTCTCCAGTCGACGATGGATCCTAAGAAGAACTCGACTAACATTCCAACGCTAACATTTATGTTTGCAAAAGAAGTCATTAGCCCCCGAATTCTAGGTTCAGTAATTTCGCCAATATATGCCAATCCAGGCGCCTCCATGAATCCAGCACTGACACCCATCATAATTACAGATAAATACAACATTTCTGTCGACGTGGCTGAATACAAGAGGATCCATGATATCAATTCTGGAATATTCATTAGTATCATTCCGGACTTCCGGCCGATGTAGTTTTGTAGGAAACCTGCTACAATGCAACCCAGTGGTTGTATCAATAGCATCAGACTGCCTGTAATCAAAAACTGACAGTTAGGATACTGGAAGAATATATGTTTTGCTTCAATAATCAAAACTATAGTTAGTTCGAATGGGTATATGATCGTAAGAATTTTCACTTTTTGGCCAGAGTTGTAGCGACCTCAGCTACGGGACTCCTATAATCCTTTTTAAGAAATTTAATTCTAGTTGCCTGACTGGAAAATTAAAAAAGTGAGAAATCTGTTTTGGATTTCAACGGTAAAGGGTAAAATATTTGATTCTAGCTCCCACCGAACCCTACCCCTCCTAAGCAACCAACCAATCAAATACTTTTCGGCTATACGGGTCTGAGTTGGGTAAAAGCCAGTAGACATGCCGCAAAGATTTAAAGTAGGTAAGTATAAGGCAACTAGGATGAGGAAGTAGTACCAACAGTAGTTTGGTAAAAAGTCGGTGTTATCTCATGCGATAATGTTAATATGAACTTCGTAGAATTAAATTATAATATGTAGCTAATAATTCTGCTATTTCTGTTTACCTGTTGGCAAAGAAAAGAAAGAAAAAAAGGCATATAGGAACGAAGATAAAACGGCATTCCTAGTGGAGCAGTTACAAAATCAAATAATTCAACTTATGAAACTGGAAATTAGATCCATCTGTTAAAGTTTAGTGGAATTCTTAGAACGAGTGTTTAAGATGAAAAATTCAATTTATGAAATTTACGTTGTGTAAAATTTCCCCGTGAGAGGTCTGCTAAGTTTCGTGTATGGGTTGAATGCTATTATTATTCCAAACACTAAATCAAAATTCAAGGTGAAGGTCTTTAATTTATCAAGTGGGTAAAACGACCAATATATTTCATGAATTGTTGTGTAAACGTTGTATATGTATGTAGATAGGTAATACGTAATAGATACATGCTCTGCTAGATGAGAGTGTGTGCCTATTTTTCTATACTAGCGGAGTACCTAACTAGAAGTAATATCAATCAATAATGAGTTGCATTTTTCGGGACATCAGTACCCATATCTCGGTCTTCCAATATCATAAAAGTATATATATATTATATATATATATATATATATATACATACATACGTATAAGCTTGTCATTTAGGGACCAGTAATTACTCGTAAAAGACAACACACGTTCATTCCTGCGGTAGCTGTGACGTTTGCCAACAGAAAATTCGGGAATAAGAATGAAAATATTACAAAAAAATATTTACTTATTGTGATCAACTTACCGAACCACGAACTTTGCCGATCATCTAATGATAATTCACCTTTTGAATTGTGTAGAACTCCGATTACTACGGTGGGTACGGCGACCATCATCCCAACACCTAAGAACATCATGCTGTTTGCAACTGTTGCCATAAACTGTTGGCAAAAGTGCATCTAGTCTTAATTTTGATCCCTATTGTTTAAACACTAAATATATTTTTTAACTTGTATGTTAAATCTAGAACCCTGAGAAAGAAATTAGGTACCCACAATATGCTACAAGCAGTGCCGCCGCCGCTCATTAGTGTCTGGATTTGCCTTTTCCTGTCAGTTAAGAGATTCACGTTGATCTGTTTTCTTAATCATCTAATCAGTTTGGGAACGTTTGCCCGTATTGGGCAGTACCAAAAATTTGTTGGACCGTGTTGTTCACCTTTAATAACGTGAAGTCACATGTTTTTGTGCAAAATTTCTTCTACCTAATTATTTTTTAAATTTTTCGAATAAAAAATTCACATACTTGAAATTAGATTGTTTTATCGGTCTTTTTTTGGGGGTGGGGGGGGGGGTTTAGAAGCAAAGATAATTTGGGCAATTCCAAAAAGCTTGGAATAGGCGCTGCAGTTAGGGAACTTGGAAAGTTTATTCTTAGTTTCAATTTTAACACGCGAACTCACCTGTGCAAGAATAGATCTAAAGGCGTATGAATTATGATCTGCCGAATCCAACTTGTAACCTGTAGCTGAGTCCGCCATTTCCTGTTTCTTAGCCCCGTTCATCATGGTGCTGAAATCGAAAACATTTGATCTTTGAAAACAGCGGAAATAAGCTGATTTGAATTTTTGATTGCTTTCAAAATGCTTTATGCATAATATATTTGACTAGAATTTGTTATATTATTGTCAAATGAATTTGCAGAACCAGCATCTTGTGGCTGACAAATTTCTATCGACCCAGTAAGTTCATCATTTCCGGGCCTATACATTTTAGCTTCCAGTAACCGGAAGCTTACATTACACCCTTGACTAATTTGACCGTCGACCTTATACGTACACAACTTGTAAGGCTTGAAGAACGGAAAGAGAATGAAAAAAATTCGAAATTCATAAATCACCGGCAAGCCAGAGCTTAATTTCTGCATCAGCGTAGGCACGTGAATTCCAGACAACCTTTAAAAACTCGATGTACGTTGATTATTACTCGATCTGGTCATAAAGTGAAAGTAAGTTAACATTGACCTTGAATGGCAGTTTTTTCTTCAACGATGCAATTTTTATCCGACGCAGATAATAACGTAATTACTTGATGCGAACCACCAGTGGAATGAGTGAACGACCGCGCTGCTGTACAAAATCATATTTGTACAAACTTCTGTACAATCAATTCGAAATGGTGATTTCTATAAATTAGTTGTAAAATTGTTTATCAATTTTCAATTGATGGACATGAACGCAAATAGCCGACTTGGTGTTTGATGGCTTACAGGGGGGGGGGCACACACATATTAAAATATTGCTGACAATTCTTATGCTTTGTCTAGTTTTACTGACAATAGCCAACAGCAACATTAGTTGAAGATCTACAAGTGATTTCTGTGAATCTGTGATTGAAATTGAAAACTGAGGACTAGTTTTACACTTTGTAAGTCAGCTGATCAAGAGTTAAAATTTCCCAAGTTTAGTCAATCAGATCCTGAATAAGTTCATTAACGTCTTCTTTAGCGTTTAAGTAACGCCTGTAAAACTGGCCCTTATTCAGCTACAACTCAAACAGAAACAACTGAAAAAAGTGGTACAATTACTTCGCGAGAAGGACCTAAAAAGATAAATTCAAGAACATTCCTATACCTATACTTAATCGACTATTATTATTACATTATTACAAGTACATTCGTTGCAGTACTTTCCTCAGATAACCAAACACAGAAAATATTTTATTTTCGATATAGGTACGTATCTAAATAATGCGGGTTGTATGGGGGGGGGGGGGGTCATTTGAAACCCAGATAAAAATATTAAAATATGTACATTTCGTTATAGACTGAATGATTTTTTTCTATGGTAAAACAAGTGGGACCAAGATACCTATCATTAAATTACGATGAAATACCAATGTCTTTTTTTCAGTGCATCCAAGAATACATACCGCCTAGGTATTATATATTTCTATATTAATGCGCTGCTCGAATTTCAAATGAACAAGTGAAAATCGCTTAAAGGTGCGTTAACTCTTCTTAAATTTCTAAACTCAAATAAGTTTTACCAGAACCCATTATAATCGCAAGCCGAAATGAGTCATGTTAAAAACCAAACCGCGTGGTTTCTAGTACGTACTACAAACAGAGATGACGTAATAAAAAATGATTTATTATGCAAATTGCCACTAAATCAGTTCCGCGTATTCCAATCGAAATGAAGACTTTTCCTCGTCACAAAACTGAGCAAAATGAATAATGCTATGATACGTACTGGGCGTGGGTGCGAACAGACCACCTATCCGTAATTTTTTGATACAATGTAAGTTGGTACAGTCGTAAGTGTGGGGTGTTAGAGATTATATAATGAAAGTAAGTATAATATCTATATTTAATGATACGGAGTGCAGTTATGAGATTTAAAGTGTAGAATTTAGGCGTCTGTTAGTAGGCATACAGTACGCATGCATAAAAATAAATGAATAAATAAAAAAAGAAAACAGGAGAAAGTTATAAGTAAGTACTACAATTAACTGAAATCTTGACAATTTTGAATTTGATAGAAGTAAAGTGCTCAGAGACTTCACCAATAAGGAAGATAGCTGGCTGCAAACTGCGAGGTAACATCCAAATAAGGGTGAGTCGGTATCGGTACTCGAATTTTTACAGTGATACATTTTGATTCAAAACAGGTAAGATAAAATTTAAAAAATAATGAAAAGGGAGTAAAAAGTAAGAATCTAGTGAAAGGGACTTAGTCTCAGACTTTCAACTATTTCCGATTACATATCGCATTTCTTTCTGCCAAGTACCTTTATATAAGTTTTATGTACTTTATTGAAATGACACTGGTGAATTTTTGTTCCAGGAACAGCAAAACATAAATAAATAAATAAAAGAAGAAAAAACAACAGCCTGGTACTTCAAGACTATAATATGTCATTTTTAAAATAGACTACATAATATGTACATTTACATGGAACAGGACTTCGTATACTTCTTGAGTGCGAGTCTTCATCAGAAGAGATTTATTGAGCTATTGTAAAAAGTAGGTTTAATAATAATTAATAACTTACGTCTACAGGGTCGGATTTAACATTTTGACTCCTGTACACGTGTACACAGAATTACTTTTGCCTACCCTCAGTCCTCATCCCTGGTTTTTTTTTGCATTAGTGGGAGCAGGGGAGAGAGGTGCTATAAAGTTAAACGTTATTAAAATGTATAATACCAGAAAATGTTTTGCCTGTGGCACCCTGGTAAGAGCAAAACCATTAAGTCGCGACTTTTTTTTTTGTCGTCAAATTTTGCTGCCACTAATATTTTGCCATAGGACCTGAACCAGAATTACCGTTTTTGGAAATTGAGCAAAAGAAAGACGGTTCGATTTTTACTAGACATTTCCACATCTCGCAATATGAAAACATTTCGTGGTTAACCAGTTGTGGAGATGGTGGAAAACTGACTTGTTGGCCATGTCTATTCAGGGACGTACCGATAGAAGGGGTGGGCAACTCCACCTACCTACTGTAGGAATGTTTCGCTCAGTAGTTGGGAAAATTTATCATTTCAGTCAGACGGAGTTAGGAAAATCTAACAAGTCAAAAGTTTTTTTTTTCTTCCTTGCTTTGATACTTGGAAATTGAGTTGAGAAGTTGGAAAAATCCAATAGGTCAAAGTTTTTTGTTTTTTTTTACATTTTGACATTGAGAATTCTGAGTTGAGTCAGTTGGAAAAATCCAACAAGTCAAAAGTTTTTTTTTTGTTTTGATACTTGGTAATTTTGAGTTGAGTCAGTTAGGACTTTCATGATTTTGCCCCCTCCCCCCTCCACCTCTGGAAAAACTCTTTGGTACGTCCCTGCCTGTGTTTATTATAAATGCATATTTAATGACCCTACACAGGGATACGGCAATTTGAACAATTGGATCAGTGCAGTTTTGTAGTAGCAAGTTTCATACTTTTATTCTGATTTTTACTTTACCTTTACGCGTATCGCTTACCTCCTAGAAAAACTCACCTCACGTCACTATCCGGGTTTCTCCTACCGCTCACAGCCTTTTAAAGTTCGGTATAAATAAGTAGTGTTCGGAATGTTGAACGTTTTACTGGCTTGATTGGTTTTGTTAACGCTCCAGATTGAAAGGCTTCTACTGATGCATTCTTCATAGACGTAGGACCGTATGAAAAGTAAGGATAATGATTTCTTTCCGTCGCGGGTGTTGGTTAAAGACGAAACATATACTTTCGAACCATAGTGATGTAGAAATAATAATTTGACTTCGAACGTACTCGAACTGACAAAATAATAATTCATGATGACGGCAAGAGTACTTAATACTGAACGGAGCAACATATATAAATATCGATGGTCTCATGCACAACTGTTCTAAGCGACAAAAACTTAGGAGAGCAATTAAAAATAACGTTGTGTTATATACGTGACTCAAGGGGTTTACGCCATCTAGCGGTCTAAAAAAAAGAAGTAGGTAATTCGTCATTTGCGAGTGTAGCCCATCGAGATCTATAAGAGTATGTATTAAACTCAATTTTTGTCAAAATGTCGCTTAGGACAATTGTACATGAGACCATCGATATACCTACTGAATGGAACTTTCATAAATTTACATTCAACGTCAACATTATTTCCGAGATTGACTAAGCAAATCGATAAATTTATCCCAATTTAGTAGCCAATAATTGTACTGAATAATATTGAGTTTCGAGATTGTTTTTCAACAGATAATATTGGAGAATTAGGTGGATTTACATTCGAGTCGGCGACATGTCGCGGACAAAATTTTCAATGCTAAAAGTGTGTCCACGACATGTGGCCGACTCGAATGTAAATCCGCCATCAACAACACACTGTACTACTGATCACGCTAAATGTTCACCAAAGCGCCCTCTACTCGTTCCAATCATCAGTTAGGTTGAAGGACCTTTTTAGTGGTCTCAGTGTGACCACTATAGCTGAAAAACACGAGTCTCTCGTATTAACTCTCAATTCCCGAGTAGCCTCAGTTCACAGTATTAAAAGGGGAAAATTGAATAATTTCTTGGCATAATGGCATTAGACTGATAATTATTATTACAGACTATATTATACTCGTAGGTATATCCATGATAATTCCTTGTGAGAACGTGAAAAAGTGTAATTTAAGAATGTTATAAATTTGATCTCGTACCAATAGGTGTGTGTGTGTGTGTGTTTGGGTTATGTACTTATCACATACACCAGACGCGGACATTTAGCAACTTAATGTTGATAGCGGGGTAACTCTGTTAGGTGTGGAGCAAAAACCATGACTGAATATTTATAATTTATAATTTTTCCTGATGGGTATGTAATAGAGCGAGAACGGTATTCTTCCTCAGATACTTTTAAGATCTCCTGGAAATGAATGCGGTAGTCAACATCTAAAAATGAACATCTTAAATTTCTCATCTTGTGGATTTCAAAAAAATTGCTGGTAATTGGCTGTTTGTGACTTATAAAACATTTCCTTCACCACATTGTCTTAAGCCATTTCAATGCTATATAGGTATATTTTTCAATTATAGTTAAGAATACAGAAATTTTATCATTTCAGTTACAGTTAAAATTTAACAGTAAAACCAAGCATGAAGGACCACACTTCGAGTGCACCAAAAATGGCGTCCATGCTACTACACAAACCGTAACCTCGGGTTACAAAAATAATCCAAACAAAATGATTCCATAATTCACACGAACCGATTCGATTATATAATACGTCAGAAATACTCGTCGTCTAGGTACGCAAGATTATACCTACATAAACCTTCACTCAAGGTTACACTGTCTACAGTTATAAAAATATAACCAAAATACCCAACTAATCGAAGTCAAATTAATTAGTCTCGTAATTGGTCAGTGAATCCGTTTGGTTCTTGATTTCGATGTATATATACAATATCTTTCAACAATCGATAATGATTTGAGCGTGCAGATTACACTAATTCGGTTACGGCCGGATGCGAGTACCTTGAACATGACCGTGACTTTGAAGTTCGCGAGCTGGTTGTGAAAAAATCAACTTCACCGGTAATTAAATTTGATTTAAAATACGTAGGCCGGTAACGCGTTTTCCCTGATTTCAACAATCGCATAACCGGGGAGGGAGGCGTATTCAACGTGAGGCAATCAGACGCAAAATGTACTTCATGTCTACGACTTCACATGACGTGATCCACAGAACACCTGAGCATTCACTGATGACCTACCTATTCATCAAATGTATTTTAAAGGAACTAGCAGCGTATCCGTATTCATACTTCGAATAAATTTCAATGCTGATCAACGGATAAGTACCAATAGACATACCTATGTAAACAGATAGAGAGAAGATAATGGCGTACCAAAGAAAAATTGTTGGGGATAAAAATTTCTAATTGGGAAGTTCCGACGTTTTTTAACTGATTCGAGTCTGAAAAATAGAACATCATAAAGTCTAAAATTTTTCATCTATGAGCCACTGATTGTCCAACTGAAGCCAACTGTTGACCCTCCCCCCCCCCGCCCTTCAGCACACCTTTGATAGCAGGTATTTTAGCATATACCTATATTCGTCGTGAAAGCCCTTAAAATACAAGTATAGATATTATATACGCGTACGGTTTTATTGTACATGCAGGAAAACACGAGTATTTGGTAGCGACCAATAGTCGATATGATCGGATCGAGTCATCCTCTCTTGTTTGTGAAATTACACCCAGAAGTCAGAAAATGCGAATACTTTGTCGGGGAAAATGAAAATTAAGGTTTTTTATACATAATGTTTGTTTACTGAGATCTGCAATGTTTCAGTCGAATATCGGTCGCCTTAATTCTTCAGAAAGCCTTTAGTCCATTGAAAATCAAAGAAACTAAGTAAATTTGAAGGCTGTATATTGCAAAAATTAATTTGTTTTGTATTGAAAATGATTTCTCTTTCTATAGATCCTCTCATTTCGAAGAAAAATGAAAAATAAAAACAGTCAAGATTTTAAATTTCACTAAGAAAAATTTCTTCGCTTCTTCATTACATTTCATAATAAAGAATTTTATTTGCGCCTTATTTTCAATGAACTTCATTTAATGAGCATGCTCGGGACTCGAGCTCCTTTGTGAGGAGCGGATCCGGTTCAAAAGTCCGTAGCTGTTGGTCTGGAAGCATCACAATCAAACTGTTTCATTGAAATGAATCATTTCAGTGTAGTTTTGTTTAATAGGGGAGAACGGGGCAGTTCTAGAGTCGATGTGTCTCGCACATAGTGCGCTGTATCTTCGGTATGAACAGTGCCTGATGAGAAGTCCAATGCCGTAAAAAAGACTCGTTCATCATCAATGTGCAATTTTTTGTGATTTGGGCGTATTTTTTTCTGAAATTCTTATTTGCGGTCGTAATTTTGAAAACCAAAAGTAGGTAAGTAGATATTTTCTTAGCTACATTTTGATATACTCGAAAGTCAAATTACATGAATTTTTTCTGATCAGATCTTACTCTCCTAGGAACCTATAGCGGGCTGCCAAAGCGCGAAGCCGCTTCGACTTGGTTCTGGCTACGAAACAAATTTAATCGGCTCCGGCTCTGATCAAAATTCTTGAAATTGGCTTCGGCTTTCATAAATAATATTTTCCAAACTTCGACTGCGATTTTGGTAAATACGATCTCGGACTTGGGCTTTAGCTCCGACTAAATATTTGTGATAGTTCCGGCTTCAACAAAAATATCTTTTCTCCGGTTCTGGTTATTTTTAGATACAGTGGGACGGGAAACGGGGGAGGTTGAAGCACCGGAGCCAAAGTCGGAGTATGATCCGGAATGGAAACGACTCTACCTCCGGTTGAAGTAAAGTTCTGAAATTGGCTTCAGTTCCGGTCCCAGCAGATAATTTTTTCGTGTTCCAACTCATATGGTCATCTCCGAGGCTCTGGCTCCTGGTTCCTAAATTTCTTAGAACAGTTGCTTCGGGGACTGGTCGTTACAAAATTGTATTCTAACCATACAAAAGACAGGAACTCATAGAGGAAGGGCTAACACAGCGCCAGGACCTTTTTGTTGTACATTTTAGTTTATTTTTCATTTTGGGCGTGAAATTTACAATTTTGTGCCACGTTCCTCCACTGGAGTAGTGACCACGCTAAAGGGTCTGTGGTCAGAAAAGGTAGAATAAACAATGTAATAAATCATATCTACTCTCAACAACCCAGAAATAAATAACTTACAGTTTACCAATGCTCACATCATCGTGGTCATTGCGCAATTCATTTTTGTTGCTCAAAATGCAGTACTAGAGCTTCGAAGTCAGTGTTGTAACTAGGGGTGGACCCGGGTGGGCCGAACACGTCCAAAATTCCTCGGCCCACCAATTTTTTAAAGTATTAAGTCTTTTTAAAAAACTATTAAATTTTTTCCCAAAAAAGAAAAAAGTACTTAGGTATTATCTCGATTTAACGTAAGTCACGTCACGAACGCCCGCATAATTAGGTACATTTTATAAAATAGCGGTGTTCATTTAAGTACGCATTTATTTAATATTTTACTTGTCGACGTCATTTTTCAACACCTCCCCCCCCCCCTCCGATCCACATTCAAGAAACTGATTTGGTCTTTAGCAACTTAACCCAACTCTGTGTTGACCCTTCTGTGCCTATTCAAAAAAAAAAGCTAGTTCGGCTACGGTTCGCAATTACACACTGCTGTATAATCTTAGGAGCGTGAAAACTAATCGACAATCTCAGTTTAGTGAATTCCTCCAATGAAATCAGCTAAAGCAGGGACAGCGGCAAGAAAATCGCGTTATCGATTCCTAGATCGTGAACGTTATTCTACACGATCTACATAACTCTATGTGGTCACTACAAAGGTCTCTCATTCTCGCAATAATTCTTATAACCGTGTTGAAGAATTCGCAACAAAAAGTTATATTTATCCCAGATACGTGCCCAGTGCGGTGAGGAAATAATTTATACGTACTACATACCTACATGTATACACTGTTTATTCCATTTTTCAGTAGTACGATTTCTTTCCATTTTTCATTCGCAGTTTTTTTCTTTTTTTAAATTTAAGTTAAAATTTTTATTTCAGCTTAGCAGTCGAAACTTCTAAGGGAATACGTTTACTCTGCAATTACGTTTGTCCTTGACTGGGAATTTTTTCAGCCTGGAGATTTATCGTGTAGCCTACGGTACGAGTGAACCGCTCTGCACGTAAACTTCTTTTTCAGAATACCCGGGATAAGTGCTCGTTAACATATTTTTAATAATCCGAAACCAGGCGCGAATGATGTATACGAGTATGGTCGAGTAATGGGCCACGCCACAAATTTCTTCATTATTATTATTTTTTTAATTTATCATTTCTTTTTTTTCTTTTTTATTCTTGCTCCGTCATTAATACCTATGCAATACAGTGATTTTAAATGCAGCTAAAAATGCATTCGTATAAATTATATTATTTGATACTGAATTTTTATCGTCCGGAAAACGTAGGTATAATAAATACTCGTGCATAGGAGGTCTGTTACATTGTAAAGTATTCGAATAACGTGCGGCGATTAATCCAGAGCATTTGGTAATAATGAACTGACTATGTTTCATTATATTTTTGTGCAAAATACCAGACAGTGATATCGATTCTTCTGTTTCCCTTCGCGTTCGCAAAACTGGTAGAACAGACGAAAAATAAGGAAATAACTCGTATATCGCATGATACACTAAACTTTTTTTTTTTCAGAATTCGTCCTTGAAGTTATATTCACTTAATTCCCATCTTACTGATGTCCCCGCGTCTCTGGATGTTATATCGGTTAAATATTTTTATTATAAACTAGTTTTCCAACTGATAGGCAGTGGCACCAGAGGCGGGAAGTTTCCCCAATACTTGTGAAGGTAAGGGTAACAGTATCATTTTATCCCCTGCCCTCCATATCTCAACGAAGGAAATTGTAAGAATGACAACCGTTTGGCAAATTCGCTGGATGCTCATTTTCCTTTAAACCGGAGAAAGTCCGTTACGACTCCTTAGAAAACAAGCCCAAACAAAATCATATCGAACTTCTCGCAAACCAATACAAAATTAAAGAAACCATCCAAGTGGAGTTTGATTCTATCTGCACCGAATACTCCAACCATGTATGCTTCTTCGTGAATGGATCTAAGTCACCTGATCAAGCTTCGCAGCATACCTCATCGATACGAAAATGCCACCTTTACCCTACCATCGGTGCTGAACATCAACACAATAGAACTGAACGCTATATGTATACCAGTGTCTCTTAAACCTCTCAACTACTCCATCTTTTAAATATCATCTCTCAGTTTCAAAAATCTCTCTACAGAGGCTTCAAGCCAAAGAAAATTCTAAAATAGATCTTTTGACCACTCTAACTGTTCTTCGTCGGTCACATGTTCGTCCAGAATACAGAGGTCATCTTTGTTTGGATCCCAGGCCAGTGCGGTATAATTGGATACGACCTTGTCGATGAGGTGGCCAAATCGGGAACAGACGCTCTCATACCACTTCTTAATTCACCCTACCTACAAGGCCATAAATACATCAACTTTTTGCCAACTCGTGAAATACAGAATGGAACTACTCCACTGGTAAATTCCGGGAAATAAAAAAAAAACAACAGATATGCCTGAATCGATTTTATCAGCAAAACATGTACCTTCCTGTACGCCATCGAGACCACCACCAACCAAAAAATACTTCTTGGCCACACGCGCCTCACTCACGAGCACATATTCTACCGCCAACCGCCACCAATATGCCAAAGCTGTTCCGAAACCATAATAGTCAAACACATCGTTGAGACTTGCATCAACTAACCCTCGGTTACCCCCAGGTTACCCTTAGATAACCCAAAAATCTATCAGTTACTCGGGTAACTGGCGGGATTTTGCATATCCCGATACGCAATCGATTTGACCCTCTAGTTACCCGCGGAAAAGTTACCTATTTGAAACCCTCGGTTATCAGATTACCCAAAAACCCGTCAGTTACCCTTGGTTTCCCTTTAATTATCCGGGTAACTGGCGGAATTTTGCGCATCGGGTAACTCCGTTTCTATAGTAATTTAAGTCATAAGATTGTAATGACGACACACTTGTCGTTCTAAAATCTTCGAATTTGCAAACTAACTGTCCGAATGCCTCCGCAGGTAATCGCGCGGCCTAATTAATATACACCCTCGCGAACCTGTATCGCCTGCATTCCTTCCCGTCCTCCCGTCTACCCCTTCTTTCCGAAACCAATTCCGAGCATCGAAAGTTGCGCTGGTCACACGTTCGGCGCTCACCTTTCATCCCTCGGTCATTGGCCCGTGTATTCTTTCGACCTTTTAATTATTTCCCCCTCGATACGGGTGAGTTCGGTCATCGAGCTGCTGTCACGTTTTTAAGACGTTCCGTTTTTCCCAGGTCCACCAGATCCTGCGATACCGATACTCACGGTGCTTCCCTTTAAATTCTCCGATTCGACCCTAATTCGAGAGTTCGAGACACTCGGTTGGTGACTCTCTCGCCAAACACATTCGGTTGGCGACTCTCGTGTCGAGGCATTCGACCTGCGACTCGCTCACAATACTGGCTGAAGTTCGTGCTACTCCTCGCCGTTCTTGTGGATACCTATATTGCCATCGCGTCCAGCCTAAAAATACTGCTCCGTAGATCTATCTCTCGCTACACGCCTATAAACCCACTGCTTCTTACTTGCCTATGGACCGCTTTTTCCTACTATCGCGCTGCTGCGCCTTCTCTAGCCTGCTTCGCGAACAGAATTCGGTTTGTTTTGTTTGTACGCGTATCTGGTTGGTTGCCAAGGAACCGATAGATCCTCGGTTTTACTTAAGGCTATCAGGCCACAAGTACACTAAGAAAACCATTGATCTTATAGCGCTCTGCGGTCGAGCTAAGTCGCGTACCTGGTTTGGTTGCCGGCAGGTTGTGAACAAATCTTTTGAGTATTAGGTGACTACATACCTCACGGTTCATCCCAAAGGTGGCAGCCCCCTACAGAGTCCCCCGTGCGGACGCCATCACATCATCTGTACCTCTTCAGCCACGTAACTGGTTGGTTGCCAGCAGGTTACGAACGAAGCAAACAGACGGTCGATTGCTACAACCTCCCCCCCCCCATCGGAGGTAGCCATGGACGCCCTAGGGTTAGTATTCCCCGTATCAAAATTCTCCTCCAATACTTACACACCTAGTCAGAGTTGCAAACGGAGAAATTGTTTAGGCTCCACGGTCACCAATACGACCTGTATCACACGTCGCAAGCGTCGCGACCCCTTTGCGCCGTTCAAAAACTTGACTGACTCCTCGCTGTGGTATTTTAATGTAAAAATCTGTTAATTCGAACCATCTGTGTATGTGTCACGCCGAACTCATCAAATTGAAGATTTCATAAAATCGGCAGGTACTGCTGATTTTATGAAACAAGCAATACATTTTTACCAAATTTATAAAATCGGCAGGTATAGGGTCCCTTGAGGCAAAACGTGAACATCCAGTTCTCGGGGTAATAAGAATGTAATCATTATTTCTCGATTGTTTTTAAATTTTTGGGTGACAAAAAGAATTAACTTTCTTCGAGTGCTCTCAAAAACTGATAAATCTTAACCAGTCAATAACCGAAGAAGGTTAAATATATGGGGCTGAAAATGAACCACCCAGGGGCAAAAAAAGAACCACTGTTGGGGCAAAAAGTGGACTCATCTTCATTTTATTCTATCATAGATTTTGTTTTCTAGTAAGCACGTGAAAATTCTGACCTCATCCGTCAGGTACACTCATCAGCAGCAATCATGTATTACTGATATTGTAAAATCGGCAAACACTCGCCTATTCTATAAATTCAGCAAAAAATTTTGCTGATTTTATAAATTCGCCGACAACCGCTCTTGCGCTACTGATTTTATAAAATCAGCAAAACATCTGCCGATTTTATGACCTCGTCAGTTTGATGAATTCGGCGTAACATATAAGCGAGTACCTTTCTTTTTAAATAATTTATTAATGTAGTGTTAGTTGTTTAACTGAAAAATTCCGACCCGTCGTTCTTTTTCTTTTGGAAGATGTCGAACCTTTAAAAATATGTCGGCTCGTGATGAGGCACGATCCTCGGCCAACCACGATGCGTTCCGGTAGCTCCGGAACTGTCGGGTTCAGCCACCAAACAGCCGACCAGCCTCCTCTGTGGACCAACCGGGCCGGATATCCCTAGTTTCGCGACAAGATGTAATAGTTTTACCTTAAATACCCATTTAATTATACTATAGAGGCGATAACCATTGGCAATAAACACCTCTCTAATATTAAAAAATATATATATTTTTGAAAAAACTGCAATTACCGTCATAATTGAGATGGTTAGCATGCAAAGGCAACGTTGCATAAATTGAGCTTAAATTTCAGCATACCGTATAATATTGTCTGTGTTGATTCCATATGCCTGCGGGTTGCGTATAGTAACTAGTGCGTGATATCTAATGAAATTGTATTCAGGGCCACAATGAAACAAATTTATTGAAGGTGAGAAGAGAGGGTGGTTGGGAAGGCGGAAATTGAACATTTTTTCCAATTATTAATTTTAAAAAAATCGAACATTTTCAACAAAAAAAGTAGAAAGTATCTACACTGCATTGCAGATACATCAGTACATGGATATAGCTTATGGCTATCGAACACGTTCCCTAACATAGGATAAGCGAATCATGAAGCAAAACAATTATTGCCGTGATTGTAAAATAATATCCTCGGCATTAGTCGGCTATTCTCAGCATCCATCGGCATTCTTGTGGTCGTTTCGTCGTGTCGGTCGGTAAAACGTGACATATACTTTTTTTTTTTTTTTTAGAGAGAGAGAGAGAGAGCGAGAGAGAAAACAAAAATCCGCTCACTTTTTTCGCAAAATTTTTTTGTTCAATATTCAAATCTTAGTCTCTCCTTACGCTGTTTTCTAGTTTCACCGATTCGCCATTAATTGTTATTATCGCCTACACTCACTGATATTCAGGATAATGATCACAGTTTTGACCTACGAATGAACCGAAGGTGGATTTCTCATAGCTTTGGTCCAGTTGATGATAGGGAAACGGGGGACCTCCTTCAAATAAAACCAGGTAGGGAGAGTGAAGAAGAGACGTACGTTATATTTTTTAATTTTCCAAAAAGATAATATCCCCCACCGTAGGTATAGTCTGCCAATCGCGGTCAATGCGTTTGGCATTTATGTAGTTACTGTATTACCTATTAAATGTCATTTAGTTACATAATTGATTATTTGGAGGCGTACACGGTGCTCCCCTCCCCTTAGAAGATGTACGTCTTATGTTGAGGACCACGAGCGAGTGAAATGTAAGATGAATATGGAGAATATTATTTCTCTCGATGCGGATGTTAATTCTGTTTCCTGTACGACATAAAAGGTAGGTAATGTTTGAAAATTTAACGTTATTAATGCCCTACACAGCATTCATCAAATTGAAAGTGAATGGGAACGAGCTTGATTTCACGATCTAATATTATACCTATTGACTGCAATACTGAAACTGTAATATATCCGTGTCGTGCTGCAAAATCAAATAAAAATATTGTTTTTCATCTTTTCTAACAGCAACGGTGTCCTTCATTGAATAACGGATTTTAAAAAGTGCAATGTAATCGTCGTGCGAAGCCATGATGGGATGTAGAAGATACGATTCGGTAATTACGAGTAATAATTAAAGCCCATCAGCTTCTTTTTCAAAATGATTCAAGAGAACAATACGAAGCTGTACATACTACAACTTCGAGACACAGTTTTCAAAATTTATATATGAATGAAATATCGCATACTTTTGTACGGTTACGGTATTCAGATTACGTATTACGCTGAAAATTCCGTTCGACAATTAAAAATTTTTGATCTCTGATACTTTTGCTTATTTAAGCTTTTATACGCATTATATTTCCTTTTATGAAATCTTTTCAAGATTACAATATTTTTTTAAATTGTGCCGAGCATTGGAAATATACCCGCAGCGAGACCACTTTTCCAGGGGGAGCAACTTTAAAATTTCACTTACAAAAGAAGGGTCTTTTGGTCTTCAGATAACCCTGTTTCGATGCTTCGCTCAATTTCCAGAGGCAACTTAATTTCACTCCCGTTGAAGGGCGAAATGCCGAATTTGAGGCTCGAGTCGGGCCCAACTCAAACATTTGATCAGTGATGAAATATTTGAAATCAGTTATTTAAAAAAAATGTTTTTCCATATTTTGCTCGATAGCTTTCTATTTAAGATTATTTTAAAGTCGGGAAGTTGACAGTACGTTCCATCAGCCATCCTTTTGGGAAAGAAAATCTTTTTTCACTTTAAAGTAAACTTGAAGACCCGTTCTTGTACCGCGCCAGTCCAATTTTGTAATTTAAAAAAATTAGAACGATGAATTTTTGAAATGACATGTATTCTTCAGATTGAATCATCCCGCCACTCTAGTCCAGTTTTCAGTTCTCCTGCCTTCAAAAATGCCGAATGAAAATCATTTCGGGCAGTTCTAATTTTTCTGTTGAACAGGCCCCGAAATGGACTTAGGGTCCTTTTAACAGCAATTCCTTGATTCTTAATTGTATTATTTTTCCTCGAGACATCGAGAATAAGTATGTAAATTTTTCTGCACTCAAAACCCGAAATCAATCTTGTCAAAACGCGCCAAGAATGCGTTGTACTTTTCTTTCATCTACTTATTGCATACCATTTTGTATACTTTTGAACTATTTTTTGGAGAGAACAAATGATATTTCACAACCTTCACAAAGGGAGAAGAGGCTAGCTTGTCACTATATTCTCTTGTTTTGAATTACTGAAGGAAGGCACGTTTTGACTTACAATTCACAGATAATTTGTTATGACTTCTTGATTCTGCTATAAAAATGTCTATAACTGCTTTCAGTTTTCTTGAGGGTAGGATGGACTCTGTGTAAATACTAAATAAGAATGTTTAAAATCTTATACATGTCGTCGTAAGCCTTCAAGATTCCTTAACATAGGTACTTCAAAAGAGTGTTGAGATTTCTTAAAACTCAGCTGACAGCTGAATTTTCTAGAACTCTGTTTGGATTCTTCGAGAGTTTGAGACTCGTTTTACGACAATATTAAGATAACTCAGAAACTCATCAAAGCTGATTGTACAACTTCAAGAACTTTCGATTCTCTGCCAGACTTCTTATGGCTCATAGGGGCTAATTAATATTATTTGAAACTTTTTAATACCACAGCCTTAAATAGAGAAAATGCTTTAAGTTTTTCTCGGCTTTTCAAGCTTATTTAAATTGGCTGAAATCGTATAGCAGTATATTTTTCATGGTGGAGAGTTAAATGATGTACCTAGAGGGCGAGTAAATTTGTAAATATTTTAATCATAAAAATTTCTGATAAGCAGCTGTAGCGAATACCGACGGAGGTGTTCATATGTGCCTTCCCTCCTCCTCCGGAAATAATGGAGAAAATCTTCTTTTTTTCCGTTTTCTTTGTTATTCAATACTTACGAAATGCAACATGTCCTAAGAATTGTAGCGTTTAGGGGAGGGGGGATGGCGCTATTGAATCAACTTTGCTCATCTTTCAAGCATTACTGCGAAAAAGGTGGGAAGGAACTTGACTTTTTATAATGATTTGTATTTTGTTTGATAGTAGCTTTTCAGTTTTCGATGATACGCATGAGGATGACTCAAAGACTTCAACTTTATTATAAAATTGTTTCTTCTTTTTTTTTGGGGGGGGGCATATTATTTGATGGAGCGTATGGTGATGCACAGATGCCAAAGTGGCTGCCCAGACACTGCACCCCGGGCCTTGGAACCTACCCTTACAAATGTCGCGTCAGTGACTCGAGGAGGACGCTTTGAGGCTGGCCCAAGCCTACCCTTTCATCCTTCTTTGATAAGAATTCACGCTGTCCTGCCAGTAGTCAGGAATAATACTTTGTAATACATCAGAAATGTCTAAAAAAAATGTAGTTCCCAATTTTGTTAAAAAGGCTACTAAAATTTAATTAGTACAGACTTTCCAACAGAATCGGGGTGGCTCCCCCTTCATTCCTCGTTGCATTGGCCTGTGTACAATGATAACTTTGGGGTTTCGAATGGGACCTAATGTCTCATGTAATGACATAATATTCAAATTATGAAATGTAAAATTACCATATTCCCATATTTTGTTTAGTTTCTCAAATCAGGTCAGTACAGCTCATTTTGAAACGACTCATTTTGATTTTGCGCCTAAAACTGGTGCAAACATAAATAGTTGAGTGAAACTCCACTTTCGATGATTCAATTGATTTTTCAGACCTGTTCAAGTTTGCTCATTTTGAAGGGTTAAATTTCGATCTTTCAGATCTTAATTGGTATAAACATTAAAATCTAATACGATATATACTTCTCGAAAAAATTTGTTTGATACGAATTTTTTTATCATTTCGAAGAATAGAATATTGGATTTTGGGTCTAAATCAGGGTTGGTTTCAAAATCTGATGAGCTGTTCGAAATTAGCAGCCAAAAATCTCCTATTTCGATGCTTTGATAACTTCCTATTCAAAATTCCAAAATTTATGATACTTTCAAGTTTTCCTTTTTGAGGAAATAAAACAGCAGATCTATCTTGTTTCGATTGTGTGTGGGGGCGGGGAGAGTAGGACTAATTTGTGTAACAGTGTAACTTTTTTTCTACCTACGCTCCTATGAATAAAAAAGGTGTCTTTCGGTGTAGGAAACTGGTAGCTGATTTTTTTTTTTTTTGTAATTTAAACCTGTGAGCAAGGAGGTTAAAGTTAAATATAGAATTTTTCACGAGAAAAAAAGTAATTTTCCTTTAAAGAGCTTACAAGCAGAGTTGAAAAAGAAGTGATGAGACTTAATAAATTTGTCCTTCTTAACGCAACAAAAAACATGACAGGAAATTTTCGGGGAAAAAATTTTTGAGTAGAGCTCACGGGGCACCAAAATTTGGCGATTTACTGATGAAATGATATTCCTTATTTGACGTTAATTAAATAAATAATATTATGTGATAACCTATTTCGATGGCTTTTAGATTCGCTGAACCTATTTTAAGCGGTGTTTTTTTTTTCTTTTTTAAAGTTTTAGAAACACGCAATCTCTCAAAGAATCTACGGGTGCTCAAGAATCAAAAATGTTGGTTAGTAGCTTCCAATATATCCATTATAAGGTTTCTTAAGTTGCCGAGTGCATTTCTGAGATCAGTTTGCTTGCAGCCTCTACTCAGAAAGCTCCACAGAAACTATTATCTGAGATAAACGTGGGTTCAGATTCTGAGTAAGGATTACAGTTGGAATTACCTCAAAACTGGACTCGGATATTCAAAAACTCGCATAGTCGGTATAGTGGACGTTTCTAACCGTAATATTCGTGTCTTTATTTCTAGCGAATTCTTTGAGAATAAGAGTGCGTCTAGAAAAACTTTGAAAATGGATTTGGTAAATTCGACAACTATAGGAATATTTTATCATGTACATATGTTTGATTAAACTTTATTTTATTAAAAAATCAGTTACTTAGTTATAACGGTGCTGTTTGTCTCTTTATAGATATATGAAAAAAAAAAAACAATAATTTGTTACCAGAATTTTTAGTTTTATAATGAATTCTCACACTCCTTTTTTTCTTCTTTTTTTCTTTCTTTTTTGTTTGATTATTACAGCAGAACATTAGAATAAGTTGGTGACGGTCTCATAGAGGAGGGAAGGGAGTCTAGACACCCTCCCGTTTCAGATTTAAAAATCAGGAAATTTTGCACATGTGCTTGCGCAGTAAAAGTTTTGTTGAACCTTTTCTTTTCTTCTTTTCTTCAACGCGGAAAGTTTCACAAAAAAAAAAAAAAAAAATGACGAGTATCTACCCTGCACGCAGATATGTACGAGTACATCGGTACATAGATATGTCTTATGGCTATGGAACACACGTTCCACACATTCAGTCAGCATAGGAGTATCGATATCGATGAACCCATTCCTTGGCATAAACTGAAAATTAATTCGAGAAAATCTACAGGAAATACGAAACTCTACTGTAATAAATCTCGCACATTGAAACTCTGCGGTAATACAAAACCAAACACGTTTCACGTATTCAGTCGACGCATCATAAGACCGATTGACATATTTGGCAGAAGTCGTCTATTCTCGGTGATAGTCGGTCGGTCGGTCGCGTTAAGGGCCAGCGAAAGATATGTCCGTGTCAAAAATCCTAAAAATGTTTAAAATCTGATAGTAAGGGAATTTTTGGTTACTACGAGTTTCCTTCTCAAACCTTGCTTTCACTCCTACTTTTCCTGAACTGAAATCCCGAATTTACCACTGAAATATGCTTTGGAAAAACTTTTTTTTTTTAGTCGTTACCAAATCCTGCTTGACTTTCAGAGCTGCCCCCAGATAATTTCTCGAAGCTGCCCGTTAGAATAAGCTATAACAATAGACTCAAAAGGAGGTCTAGATTCTCTTCCCCTTCAGGTTTCAAAACATAGAATTGTACACACGTGCTTGTGCTGTACGATTTTTGTTAGATGTTTTTCTTTCTTTCTATCAACACGAAAAGTTCCACAAGAAGCTCTAAACATTGTAAAAATTTGCTATTACTGAATTTTTGGACTTTATGTTTCAATTTCAGTCGACAATCTACTAGTGTAATAAATTAAAGTCGTGGAAAGCAATAATCCGCCGATAGAATACGTGCTGGAAAATACCCAGTTTGAAGGTTAAATGAACAAAGAAGTTGGTTTTTTAAATTTTCGGACACCTAATTCTTTTAACGGCCGTTTCTTAATGAGAAATCATCGGCGTTGCAGAAAACAAACGGCATTCAAACATTGAAAAACAGATGGACTCAATTTTATGACTGCATCAGCAATTCATCTGGCGCTTGATTTTTATTTCTTGAAGCGCAAAAATGCGTCAAACACTTCCAACCAAACTGAAGTCTATCGTATATATTAACAGCAGTCGTCGGTCATTATACCTACGTAGGCACCAGCTTGCATTTTTTTAGGGGGAGGGGATGTAGACAGCAGAAATTCGCCTAAAAAGTAAAATATTTCTGTTGTACTAGAATTTGCTGAAATTAGAGGTGTGACACCCGCAACTCCCCATCGCTATGGCTTTGACTAGATAAATCTTACCAGGACTAGCTTTTGAAATCAAAACCTTACTCACGTTTTCTCGTCCTGTGTCGGCTCCATACCGCCGGACTCCTAATTTCTTCGGATAGAAAATTACGTCGAAAAACTGATTCAAATCACGTAACTAATTTGTAATTAAATTTACATGACTGAAAAAAATCGCGGGACGATTTTCGGGGGAAAAAAAAGTGAAGAAAAAAATGAGTACCGAAAACGCGAACTAAAAACCGAATTTAATTCTGCAATTCGGTCATTGGACGAACTGAGGAAGAAATATTTTCCTAACGCAATTACACAGTCTCTTATATAAATTACTAATCACGAATATCGTCTGACAAAATACTTCCAAGGAAAACGAGTTTTTTCCTCAGCTCACGTGCTCGCATAGATCTGTATACACACACAAGTAATTAGAGAGCGTCACGCTCAATTATTGTACTGTACCTGTATATAACAATTGGATATTTAATAAAATTGTCGCGTTGTTCCGATTTTTAAAACACTGATAAAATCACATATGTAGGATCCTACGGGTACAGCCGGCAGATCTTCCAAGTCCCAATCTTTCAACCGTGAACAACGCGATATGGAAACTGGTTCAAAAATTGTGAGGAAATCGAGCATTTCGTCGCCAGCTCAATCGCGTTGTCATTTCTCGAGCCAGATTTTCGTGTTCCGGGTGGCTTGTCAGTTTTTTTTTCTCTCTCAGTCATCGTTATTAATCATTAATCACCGAGCTTTAATGGAATTTCCGATGCGTACTTTTCCTCGCCCTCGAGCTCTATGTAACACCGAAGGCGGATGCGTCGAGTGTGTTGGTTGTAACTCCATAATACGAGTATTATGTCGATATGTACCGAAAATAAAATGCCTCCGAATCGCAGTATATCGGCTATTTTATCGTCTTTCTTAGCTTTCCCTATAATGAAGAGTACCTTTGTTACCGAAATTCTCATTAATCCGTTAACGGGTGGTTGTGAAGTCCGGGTCGTGTTCAAAGGTTCAAACACAAGCCCTATATATGTATACGTTCATATAGAACGTATAATTTTGTGCACTCCTCACTCACTTCGATTCTTGTTCTTCCGGTCGAAACAGCGACGCCAGTTTGTCTATCAGTAAATGGCTGACCTTTAATTCAATAAATTTACATTTTTCTTCATTACCGGTTGATCAATATATGCCATTATACTATATCTAACCAACTCTGAACGGAATTGATTGAAGCGGACTAAAAACAGTGATCTAGGAAGAAGAAATTCAGAGCCTGTAAGAAAAGTCTTGGACGATTTGTACTGCTAATAATTTTCTTTTGAAAATCAAAACAACCCCCAAAAAATGCTTCAGTTTTTCAGCTCAGTGGATTCTCTATTGTGTGATAATTTTTAAAGAATCTTAACCTTCGCCACACAATACCATTCAAATTTTTTCCTCGTATGAAGCAGATTACGAGCTATAAGACTCTAAGGTCTTCAGTTCTTACGTACCTATCTGTTAGAATCTCCTACTCGTAGATGCGTTTAAAACTATATAAAACTTTCCTAAACTTGCTGAAAATTAGCAAAAATTGCTCAACACTTTTTTACGACTTTTTATGACATTTTCGTACTTGGTTATGGATAGTTCAATACTGATAAAACTTTTTTAATTTTTGAAGCTTCTCGAGACTTGTACGCGACTCTAAGAGGCCTTTAAACTATTTAAAACACTAGAACTTATTTCAGATAGTCCAATATTTGTTGACGACTTCGCAAGGGTCTTGTTCAAGGCGTATGCACTATTCAAGACTCGTTTGCGACTTTTTACGACTCTTCCAGCCTGTATCAAGACCATCTTTTGACTGCTCAAGCCTAGTTTACCATTTTGAGACTCTTTCGTATTTATTTACATTTCCTTAAGATTCTCGAAGAGTCTAGCCGGCACCTTTAGAAAATTTTGATTTTTATAAATTTGCTTTACTACCACACTGGGGCCAAAAATCTTCAGAAATGACGAAATTGTCATCAATGGACCACGGACCTGGTAAAGATTAATCGGAAGTTGAAACTATGGGTGTTTCAATCAAAAAAATTCCGGAATTTTTTGGAAACTGCCTAACTTTGAAAGGCTGATTTAGACTTTAGAGGATAACTGAAACGTGGACTTTCGACGAAATGAATATTCCAACTTTCTTTTGCCACATTACACACATACGAATAATTAATTAAGTGGAACTGATATTCCAACAATTAGTAGGCTAAGTTTTCTGGTCAAGCAGAAGGCTGGTTCTAATTATGTTTTCCACTTGGAAAATTTTTCCCAAGTGTGAAACCTGCTGAACAGTATTTTACAAATTTCAGCGAATAATTTAAGCTATGAAACAGAACAATTCATCAAATAATTGATTTTTAACTATTTTTTAAACGGGTGTTTACATTTCATTGAACATACTGGAAACAACAGAGTGAACTGGATGAAAGCTCCTTCACAATGAAAATTATCATCAAAAAAGTCTAACTGTGTGAAATTTTCAAAATTCAACGGATATGATGAAAATAAGTAAATACAAGAAGATTCAATTTGTTATCTATTAATGATACAAATAGAGATAATGTAAATACTTATACAGAAAGGAAACGCCGTCATCAAACGTTTCTAACTAGGTACGTACAAATTATACTTTTATTTACACGATACGTAGAAATTTCAAGACGAGATATTTATTTCTACCTTCCGGAGCAATAACTTGTCTATCAGTATGATTATGAATGTTATCTGTTTATTAATGCTTATTTTTTCCAATAACACTAACACTAAGAAACATGCTCGTGTCACTAATCGTTGATAAGTGCGACTAATTGGCATCCTTCATCGAGCATTTTTGATCTTTTTAGAAAATTTTCTGGGCCCAACTACTATTTTTAAAACAAAATTATTTCACCGAGGATGCATCAAAGAGAGGGGACATGAGGGATTTTTCTCGAAACATTTTCCAAATTTTGTAAGCTTAGCAGAATTGACCTTCGTATCAAAAATTACATCGATATTCGGAAAACTTTGAAAATTGTTGACTTTTTGTTTCAGGTGTTAGGAAATGTTTGTCAGTAGGCGAAATCAGATTTTCGACGGGTAATATTTACATCTTGAGATACTAAAATCAGGCTTCGCCCCTCCCCCACCATAAAAATTGCTTCGGTATGTTTCTAGTCAGTATCTAGTGAACGTATCATAGTTTTACTAACGAAAATACAAGCAACAATCATTTAAGAATTTGTTGGATGCATAAATACATTTTTTATAATTGATTAAGTACCGATAGAGTGACCACTGCTTCACAACTGACGAGCGTAAAGAGCGGTTTTCGGGGTCAGCTGGCGACGATTTTACTAGGTTTCGAAAAATGACGCCCGCAGTGGTGAATGAGTTCGGTTGACAGAAAATAATGTTAAATACCTAAATACTGTATCGTTTTCAAGCTTTTAAAATTGGTTGAACGGGAAAAACCCGAATTACAAATACACTCTTTTAAACTTCGACTATAGCGCTGCACATACATATCAGTTCGGGCAATTGGTATTGAAATTTCTTTTCGAGGTTGAGAAATTTATTTTTTGGGGGAAAATTTTAAACAGTTCGTATTATGCTGAGCGCGAGGCGGCTTGAAAATTTTATTCCTTTAACTAGAAACAAGTAGATGATTATTAAATGATTTGTCCATCCTTTTCCATGTAATATGATGTCAAAGGATGTGATTATTAACCGTTGACGTCGAACATACACTATAGCGTTTTGAAATGAAATAAAATTGAAATTGATGACAGAGTAAAGGTAACACAAGGCTGCTTGAACTCATTTTTAGTAATCTGGATTCCAGCATTATACCTTACTTTCAACCTTCTCTTTACTTGAAGCCAATGATTCATTTCAGTTGAAAGGGAAACGGTTCGTTTCATCCATCACATAACTTTTTCGTTTTTGGTAAGTAACGTGGGCCTCCATAAGACTCCATTTCAACTGAGTCAGAAGGTAACTTCTGCTGATGACATGCAGATATGTTCACTTGCTGTTACACGTAGGTACAGCATTAATGGAAAAAATGTTTCTTAGCATTGCCACTAGAAAAACTGATGCCAATTCTTCTTAATACTAGAAGACAGTTAGGCTAACTATTGAACAAAAAACCGCTATCGGATTATCATGTTGTTCACAAAATCGATTTTGATTGAAGAATTTTCATATCTTTTCAATTTTCGATAAAAATTGCTATCTGAACCCCGCAATTTTTCGTGGTATACAATTCCTTCCTTGATAACTTTACTCTTACCAAATTTCATTTTCAAAATTGAAAATGTTGTTAACTGCAACTTGAATTTACGCTTTGAAAGGTTGTACTAGAACGATAATAAAGTTCCTTTTCACCCCTATTTCTTTAGTATTAGTAGAAAATTCTGCTAGGAATAAACAAAGTAGCCGGAAAGCATAGCCATTCGGTCTTTCTTGATTATATACCTGGTACTTTCTACAAACTGAATTGTTAGAAACAATAAAAAATTGAAAATCTTAATTTGAGGGTGTAAAGCATTGTATTTATCTGAATATTTAAACGTGAAAACTGAAATAGGTAGAAGTGAGACCAAGGAGTATGTTTGCGAGGTATGAAGAAGGAAATCGTTTACCACGAATAAATTGCTGAGCCCTGGGAACCGTTTTAATGGAAAATGGAAGAAATACGGAAATTTTTGTACACATCTTTTCGTCAAAACTACTTTGTGAACACCTTGTTGATTTGGTCCCCCCCCCCCCAGAAGTTGCCGTAGGAACTTTTTTTTTTATTATTTTGAAAAGTTTCGCTGGTTTGTTTATTAATAATGCTGATAAAAAGAAATAATTTCTCTAAACATCCACATCTTTGCCTTTTCAATTACAAGAACAGGCAAACAAATCTACACGTTGTCGGAACAAGCTGCTTACTTACTTAGTTGAAGGGGGATCACATCGACCGAGACACCCTGTATATAATTATCTCAGTGTTATTATTTTTTTTTAATTATTGTTTTTTGTTTGTTTGTTTGATCCAGGACCCTACTGACGATAGCGAGCGTTGTAACTATTGAGAAAATTTAAATTTTAATATTATTTGAGGTAAAAGAATGAGGCTCAAATCAGAAAAGTGGCGTATTTGGATTATTAGGTAGCAAGTGGGGACCAAAATGTTTTTTCGGAACGCTCTAATAGACTGTAATTATTCTAACGAGCTGCAGTTCTTACAGTGAACTTTTGCAGCTCCAAAATGTGGTTTGGTTTAAAAATGAGCCAAACTAGTCCATTGGGTCGGGAGCCAGAGGTATTCAAAGTGACAGAAGTCGGCTCTATACACAAAATTTGTGCTCGCAAACAGTACGTCCTATTACAATTTTGAGGCTGGAAAATAATACAATTTTTTTTTTAGATCTACAAGTTTGGCAACAATAATTCTTTTGTTGTCATCAATAGTTGATGAAATTTTTGACACTGAAGATATTGTTAGGCCAAGTCAACTTTTCGAAATACTTCTTTGATTTATCATTATTATTGTTTTTTGTTTTTGTTTTTTGTTCGTTCTTTCTTTCTTTCGTTCTTTCTTTCTTTCTTTCTTTCTTTCTTTATTTTTCTCTTCTTTAAATTTTCAGAAAAATAATATGTATCTTATTTATTATTAGTCAAAATAAAAAATAATGTCTCATTTACTCATATATTTAAACTGCAATCTTACTTGGCTACTCAACATTATTATTTGAAAGAGTCGGTAAAATTCACTAAATAATTTGGATGTAATACTTTTCAGCAAAACCTCCTAAGCAACCTCTCACCACGCATAGGAATGCGCAAGCATGTCGAGAAAGTTTCCTGATTAACGCCCTTCAATATTCTTTTCGTGTGCCTCACTAACTCGCGAGTGAGTTTTCCATGTTATGTAGGAATGAAAATATTTAAGCCAAAAACCAAAACCGTTTCATTTTTTGAAAGGAAGTCTAAAAATTACACTTATGACAGAATACAAAAGCGGCAAATCGGTTTCAACACAACTAGGTGTTGCCACCAATTCTGGGACCAGAAATTGCTGAACAGTAGACGATCTAAATATTTCTAATACATTTCTGTAACTTTAACATATGCTTATGTCTTGGATTTGTAAAACCTGAAACCAAAATTTCTTAGCATCAACAGTTTCTTTTGAAAACTTCATCGCATATTCGATTCTTTTTCCCACTTTAACAAAAACAACCTTAGTACGTGTGAAATCTTATATGAAAATTTTTCTCTAAAATCAAGCTCATTCGTGAATCGAAGCTCGTAAATTTTCTTATAATGCCGAAATATTTGAATTTTACGAGCATAAAATTTTATTCGCGTCGTAAAAAAGGGTCAGAGTGCGAGCATAAAACTTTGTCGACAGATTAAAAAAGAAAAAAGAAAATGGACCTTTACGAGTCTATAAAATAGGGAACGTGGCAAAAACTGTTAAGATAAATCACAGATCGTGACAAAGCCTATTTTCAAAGTCGAATGACAATTAATTTTTAGAGTCCATTATCTTAGTTCGTACTTGCATATTTACTTCAAACTATTCTCTGATTGATGTTTTTTTTTTGGTAACGACGCATATTTTCAGCCGCGAGTTAAAAAATGTTATTGGCTACTAACTAGAACCTGTAGAACAGCCATAGGTAGGCAATGTTCTAATGAATGTACCCTAAACTGTCCACGTGGAAAAAATACCACATCTGGTGGACTTGTCTATAGGCAATCTAGGAAATGGGCATTGGACATAATATTATCTTGTCAATTGAAAGTAGATATAACAGATGTGTCCAGTGGATGCTCCACGGAAAGTCCAACAAGAATGTCTATCTATACCAAACTGTTTATTTAGAAAGCTTCTACTTAGTACAATCACTATAATCAGAATTTTTAACGACTTTAAACGGTAGATTTTTTTTTCATGGACAATTACGTAGACAGTCGGATTCCTTCTACCGGCTAGACATTTTTCAACCTCCCTAATACCAAAAGAAATTTTGTTGTACCTTTATATGTTTTAGACAGTGATGCGAATTCGACGGAATTCAAAAGAAAAAAATACATATATTTGCAATACTGACCATACTCTGTGAGTAGTCCTTGAGCATTTCAAATGAGATTTGTTGTATAAAAATTGAATTTTCACTCACTTGTCGGAAGCGTATTAGCTGACGGGCGATGAGAAATTGCAAATATTTTTTCTTTATGTGAAATTCGAAATTAATAAATACAATCGACAAACATTCTCAATACCAATGAATTAAATTTTATCGAATTTCCGTTCGGTTTTTTCGACGATGAAAAGCACAGAATATTGAACTTTGTTCAATGAAAGATTATTTACTCACCTTGACTTTCTAGAGTTCAGTGTCCCTATAATTATTGAAATCGTCATCTGTAGAAATCGAACATTATCGATAAGATTGTTTCGAATTGTAAACTTGAAAATATTTTACCCTTCCTGCCTGTGTTCATGTATTCCTGTGCTATTGGACGGGTACCAGAGATGAACTGTTGGGATACGAGGTGACAAGAAACCAATATTGTTCCAATGGGAAAAGCATGACGAAGCTGGGAATTTTAGTTCAACGAGACCATCAATTCTGGGCCTCTTTTAAACAATTTTCCCCTTCCTGAAACACATTAAGAAGAACAGGCCCAATTTTTTTCTCTGAAACCGAGCCCTACTTTGATTTTTATTAAAAAGAAAATTCTAAGGGGTCAGTGACGAGGGCAAAAAATTTTGCCAACTGACATTGAAGTTCAAAATGCCGACGCAAGACTATAGAAACGTTTTGTATTCAAGCAAAGAAAAAGTAAATGAATCGACAGTTTTCTTGGTTTCTAGAATAAATGGTCGGATTTGTTGAAAAATTCCGACTGGTGTGACATATACCTTCGCTCCAACCCTGACGGAGGGCAATAACTGATCTTCCAACCGAAACCAACTGTCAAATCTTCTCGGCAAGGGTTTCCTTCTCCTTCGGAATATTCTTATGCGCTAATAAACCACAATGTCATTGTTTTTGTGCTAACAACCACTGATTTCGTGAAAGCTATTTCAGATTTTTTCATTCAAATACACAAATAAAGTTTTTTCCTTGTACTCTCTGAGATTTGGCGAGACGCCATGCAGTTTCGAGTTTCCTAGAAACGACTTTCTATCACATTACAATTTTTTGGCAGATTTTTAAGTTTCTTATCTCATATTAAGGACGCATTTTACAGAAAGCATATGTACGTTCACAAGAGAGCGGGGGCGTCACTTCGGAAATTATTACCATGCTTGAGATTACTTTTTTCTCGACTCTTTATTCAAGTATTGTTATTAATGCGCAAATCGAATCATTGGGTATCTCGAACAATAATAATTACATTTTAACGAACACCGTTAGGAGAAGTGTGACGACGCTCCAGTTAGCGATATTAAAACAGTAAGGACATTTTCCTTCATCGGTGGCCTCGAAATTTTTGCAGTCTAGTAGCTTGAAGTTTCGTTCTTAGTCGGAAAATTCTAATTTCTTCCGAGTCATTTTAGTATGCAGTATTCTCGTGTACAAAGAATTACATGCCAGTTCTGAGTATAACTAACGTTTGTACTATTTTGGTAGATGAAAACTTATTTTATCGAAGAGTTGAAGAGATTCATATGCAAGTTTTATTAAAATAAAACACCTACCCGTGCTTTAAAAATCAGATCTGAGTTATTGATTTCCCATATCAATTAATAAATTTAAATTTTGGATTTTTTGTGGGCTATTGATTTTTGAATTTTTGCAGTATTTTGTTCACAGAAATCGACTCGTGTGATCAACGTGAGTTTAAAGGAAAAAAAAAAAAAAAAAAAAAAAAATGGATACCTCATTGGCATCAACATTTTAAAGTTTTGTCACATGAGTACCAAAAGATGGAATAAGATTTTCTGTGGGGGCCGTTATTATTTTACAGACACATAATTGTGGAAAATTAATGTTAACAAATTTTGAAACGTGTTTATAGTGACTGACAAGATTGATAAGTAAGATAAAAATCTCTCAACTCTTCCGATTCTACCTACGGCAAGAAACATTTTTCTGAGTCAACAGAAACCCACAAAAGAGTTCTTCTTTAGCAGTTTTTGATAGGGATGCGTTTTATATGGTACTATCAAAATACATATTAGAATACGTTTCCTGTTTCCTATTTCATTTCAGTGGACTCAAACTGTCCTCGATTCTGTTTTGACTCGCAGAATAGGTATCTGGAGAGATATTTATAAATGGAACAGTCTGAAGGCAGGATACTCGTATGTATGCTACTTGCAGTTCGTCGAGTCCCTCATCCGGCATCTTGCTGGTACCAGCTACCAGGATCTGCAGTAGAACTTCGTCGTCATCGATTTGAGATTGGAATCATGAAGGCGTGCGTAAACACAACATTCATAGCGAATGTAAAATGCGAGACCTTCAATTCGCAACGACATGTACTTTAAATGTTACAACAACCAACTTGATAACAATATACTACCTGTTCGGCGTGGTTTTATCGTTAAGGAACTATAAATAATTACACGTTTTATATTTGACTTTTTTTCTCTCTCTCTCTCTCTCTCTTCTTCAATTTCTTCGACTTACGGCGAACGGTAACGGCATTTTTGCAAATTAAATGATCGGATTAAATAAACAAGTTTCGCCTTGACCCCGTTCTACTTTTCAGTGCGAGCACAGGAAACAGAAATTTTCGAGACCGTAAAATAATTTTGATTTTTTTTTTTCGCCATAATATTATGTGCTATAATAAGATTCGAATTCATTTTAAGGTTGACAGACGAGATAATGGTTGATTATTATTATTATTATTATTATTAGGTCGAGTGTGAGTCTAGCATCTTGAACATGCACATTTAGCGGGCACAGAGACAGACTAAGGTCATATATTGGTACAGTTATAGGGTGAATTGACAGTTGCTAATCTTCAGTATGAAAATACAAATAATTAGCTGACCCGCTTCGCGGCTCATCTAGACCGTGGGATAAAGTTAGTTGGCTAAGGTGAGCTGGCTAAAGTGAGTTGACTTACGTGAGTTAGATGGGGGTGCTAAAATTAGAGGAAAAAAAAAACTATTTGATGAAGTGGCAAGGGGGTCCGGACCTCCTGAACACCTGCTCTTCAAGTCACATTGCGTTCATTCAGAGTGTCCTGATTCCTTTGCAGTTTATCTCCTTCATGTTTGTGTTATTCAGACAAAGATGTTAGGGTTCTTAAGAATTTAATTTGTAAGTTAGAATATAAATGCTGAAAATGATTTCCAAAAACTGAAATCTTTGGGATAGTATTAATATAAGCCTTTCATTTGTGTAGTTCTGTAGTTTGATAAATACATACAATAGAAGATATACACTTCGTACACCGAACTACTTTGACCCATGGGCAGATACGCCCAGGGGGAAAAGGGGAAATTTCCCCCTTGGCCGCTGGCGTAATGGGCCGCTGGGCTGGCTCAATTGCACAATGGGATAGCTTCGACATAAAAATGTACAGCTGACGGCCGCAGCCCTTGGTCCTCCGTGAGAAAAAACAAAATCGTTTTTGGACAATTTTCTATAAATTTCAAAATAATTTTTTTCACGGCTCAAATTTTTCTTCGCATTTTTGAAAAGACAACTCCTCTTTCTGAGTACCTTCAAACAGTGGGAGCTGACATGTTGAAAGCTTATAAAATGTTTGAAGATACAATTAGAGATTTAGCAAAGGGATTAAACGATTTTAAAGTTATTTTACATTCAACAAAGTTATATATGTTTCCAAAATAAATGAAGAACTGGAAAAAGCTGAGCCTGAGGTTGATTTTGAAATAGAAGACGAGCTCCCAAAAGTACGCCGACGAATGAAGAAGAAAATGTTTAATTACAAAGGCGATGATAATCCAATAACAATTTTTTTTTGCAATTAATTTTACGTTAATCTGCCTTATAAGGCAATAAAAGGTAATTTTGAATATTAGCGAGATCACGGGATCTAAAAAAATGCTCAGAGGCAGAGACTTAGCTAATCACAGTAAAGAGATAATTAAATAAATAATAACAATAAATATACACAAGCAAACAGGAAGATAAACAGAGTAATAACAAATAAGGGGGGTAATATAGAAAAGAAAAAAAGGGTACTCTTTAAGCGTAAAAAAGAAAGTTAAACTCGCGAAACAATAATAACAAAACAAAAACAAAACAGACAAAACAGTGAAGTAATAGAGAAAAGGTAACTAAAGAAAATAGGGAAAATTAGAAAAAAAGAAAATTTATAGAAATCGTGTAACCAGGTCGATCGGATGATGTCTATGGAGTCGACGTGGGGTATTGGTGGCGTCGAGCAGCTCCAGTGCTGTAGAATTCGGGTGCTTGTGCAGACGAGACTCGTGTTTGGCTGCATACTTTGAGATTACTTCCACCACACTTGGAATATTGAGGTCGCGTCTGATATCTACATTTTTCTCGTATCTGTAGGCATTGACTATGGTGCAGAGTGCAATATTTTGTCCAGCTTCAATATTGTCGATGTTGGTTTTGCTGGCACAGCCCCATAGCTGGCATCCATGTGACCATACAGGGCGTACTATCATCTGGTAGAGCAGTTTTTTGGATGCTAGGTTGAGTGACGAGTGTCTGCCCACAAGCCAGTATAATGCGCGCATTTTCTCTTTCATTTGTTGGCGCTTCATTTTGACATGGACTTTCCAATTCAGGCGACTGTCTAGGTGCATTCCCAAGTACTTTGCGGAATCACGTTGCGGAATTGTTTTTCCTTCCAGAATGACAGGGAGAAATGCAATCACTCGCAGGGTGAATTTAACGTGGATGGATTTCTCAGGATTGAGACGAATTTTCCAATCTTGTGTCCAATTGGACACAGCATCAAGGGCATGCTGAAGTTTCGATATAGCTACAGTTTGGCTTGTATCAGTGGCTAGAACAGCTGTGTCATCCGCGAATAGTGCTGTAGTGGTACCAGGGAGTTTAGGAATGTCGTGTGTATAGACAAGATACAGCAGAGGTCCGAGTACACTGCCCTGAGAGACTCCAGCTTGTATATCGAACCAGGCAGTAGTAGTAGTAGCATGACGAACTCTGAATTGTCTTCTGTCAAGGTATGATTGTAAGAGAGTGTAGAATGCCTCAGGAAGGTGATGATATAATTTAAGGAGTAGGCCTTGGTGCCATACATGACAGATGTAAGACGATGGACCTGGTCAATGGTTGATACCTTTTCTCTAAATCCATATTGCTCGTCTGGAATTAGGTTTTGTTTAGTGAGCAGTGGTTTCAGTCGACTATATAGGAGTTCTTCAAATAGCTTTGAGAGTACTGGTAGTGAAAACGACAAATTTCGCACAGAGGTCTTTACACAAATAAAAGACACTATTTTATCGACTATAAAGGACAAATTTCAGTCACAAAGCTGTATCTGCCGATTTCAGTTGTTTGAACCCTAATCGATTTCCAGAGCTAAAGGATAGGCTGGATAGCGATCAACTGCGAGTGCTTACAAATCTATTTTCCCATATCAAAAAATTTCGAGAGAAATCGACCCTGCAAGACTTCAAAGAAGAATTTAAAGATTTTATTTGCAAATGGGATAGCTTACAAAATTGTCTGGCAGAGAATTTTGATCAACTATAGGCCTATTGGACGATGAAGAAGAAAGTAACGGTAGTGATAGGGATGATGCTGAATCCCAACCCAGCAGTTGCAAAGAACTTTGTAAAAAATAGCTTATAAGTTTTTATTGACTATTTCCTTTGTACAAGTATTTTGTGAAAGATCCTTCTCCATTTCGAAACATACGAAGAATAGATTACGGTCGGTACTTACAGATAATCACCTGGATGCACTTATGATTATGAATGTCGAGAAAGAAGTCCTCTCAGAAATAAACAATGAGGACGTTTTTACGCGCTCACAAATAAGTCCTCAAGTATTCAGAAATTGTTAGATTAATTAATTTGATAAACAAGTTTTTTAGGCCTACCTATAATATTAGATAAATTATCATTTATTTTTAATAGACCTCCTAATTATTAAAATAATATTATGTATTAAGTATTTCTGTTATTAATAAACAAACTAATTTTCTGATTTTCATTTCGCAGAGAAGTAAAACAATTTTCTTATTTCAAAAGATAAAAGAAGGGGAAAAACTGTAAAATAAGTATCCACGTGAACCCTGAAAAACTAAGTGTAAATAAAATGGGGTGGGGCAAAAAAATTTTTGGGCCGCTCTTATATTATTTCCTCCTTAGTTTGAATTCACCTATCCGTCCCTGCTTATTAGACCCTTTGAGTATAGGCCTCCTAAGCTTTTTTCCATATTTTTCGGTCTTCGGCTACTCTTTCCCACATTATTCCCGTAATTTTTATTGTATCATCACGCAGTTTTCTACCTCTGGACTTTCTCTCATTTTTTTTTTCTTGTCGTAAGAGTCCTACTCACTGATAATTTTGTTCTCTAATAACTTTTATTGCATTCAATTTGAGGGCCTTGATCCACTTGCAGTTTACTGTTTCATATTTGCATTATTCAGAGGAAAATGTTGGTGTTTTCAAAAATTCAATCGGATAATTAGAAGAGATGCTGAACATAGTTTTCCAAAACTGAAATTTTAGAGCTTTTGAGGGTGATACGTGGTTAAAAATGAGCCGTGTAGTCCATAAATGAGTACGAAACAATATCCAAATTTGTTATCGTCGTATTAAATCCGATGTACATGTAATAATGAGGCATTTTAAGCTTGTTTTGAAAATTTCAGATTTTCAACCCCCTAATAATTTCTGAAGAGAGACAGTTACAGCCACCAAATTTTAACATAATGTGAAGAAGTTCAATGTAAAACCATTCTAAAAGTTCAAGTTGAAAAAATAATTAGGGGACCCGCAGGGGGGATAATTTGGTGGTCCTCTTAATGAGAGTACCGACATTTTTTTATAGCCTAAAACCTATTCCAGGTTCATACGAACACACCCAGAAAGTTCCAACCCTCCAGCTCTTACGGTTCACCCGCCAATCTCGAACAAACAAACACACAAACAGATAGACTTACACTTTTATATAGTAGAAGAAAGATATAGACCGTTATTTCAGAATAACCGAATTGAAATAGGGTATCAAAGTTGACGGCTACCTCCCAGGTTGACAGTTTTCATCAGTTTCCGGTAAGTTAAAAACATAGTTAAATTCATCATTGAATTTGTTTAGGTTGCTCTCTTTAAATTATATTTTCATTACACACTTTTTAAGGGAAAGTTTAGTCATTACCGATCTCATAACAGTTCCTTATTTTGTAATTTTTACATTTATGAAAATTAAGACTGCTGGTGCCGGTATTTCCACGACACCTCTACTGCAGAATGGGAACTGACGGTCGTCAGATTTCATGAAACTTTTAAGCCCTAACCCTGCCCAAGTACACCATTTACAGCTAAACTAATATCAAAGTAAAATTCTGTGATTTTGAACCTTACCCCTCCTTTCTTCACCTCCGCCGATGTATCGATTCAATGATTCGGGTCAATGAAAGGAGTAAAAACTTGAAATGAAAAAGTCATTTACGATAGATAGGTACTGAAAAACACTCATTTTAAAACACGAAATCTAGAAGGAGAGAGAGAAAATTTCGAGGATGAGTGGATGGGGATGTATAAAAATAGGTTCAAAAGTGATTTGCATCCCTTCTGTTTGTTGAAGCCTGTGAGATTACAAAAATTTCAAGTATTTTACGTTTTTTGCCATAAGGCTTTATGTTTTAAATACTTGTGCCAGGTCACTGGGTATTTCTTCGGCTGTCCGGCTGGCCACTCCTCCTCTGGGAGTATCCAACGAATAAGTACGAAATGGAATACTGGATCTGGTCGCTATTTTACATATCTGCACTAAATTTCGACCTTATGTCTCGGTTAAAGAAAGAAAAAAAACACAAATAGAATGATGGAAAGCCCTGGAGAATTAGAACTTCAGGAACCATATCTCCACACTCTCAGTACCGACACAGCACAGATGTTTAGAGTTGAACTTATCACAAGAACACTCATCCCGAAAGTGTCAAACTACCAGTTTCAACTGTTTGGACTGGTCATCCTGTTCAGTTATATCCGATTCCACATAAGTACGAACCAAGAAGCAAGACACACACACACACATATTCATTGCGCTGTAATGGAAGCGATACACAGAATATCTACGAAAGTATAACTATCTTCCACAGGAATTCGTCTTTTTACAAGGGGAAAAAGGATATAAACTGACTCCCACGTAGAAAGTCTCACCGTGAGTAATATATACTGACTCTTGCAAATTGTTATTTCCCCCGCATTTTTCGAAAGATGACCCAGTTATGCTGGAGCCGCGATGTCCCGAGAGCTGCGTCCCCGCGTCGAACCGCTGCTCCCGCTCTGCAGCAACAGTAACATAATATATTTTGTTATTGCACAAAAAAAAAAAAAAATAGATTTTATTGAAGAAACTTCGTCGTCCTTATCGATTAAGCTGCTCTGAGATAAGCCGTTCCGCTCGCCGCCGGATCATGCGCGAGAATTGCATCTCCGTTCAGTTTGGCCCGACGCTTTCATTTACCATTTACCATTTTAACAAAAATTATCCTCCGAGATTTAAGCGTTGTCGGTCGAATGTTCGGCGGGACTACCGGATCCCAGAATGATTTTCGTCGCGGTTCTTATTTTATCTTTCGTGACGAGGAGCTCGTGTTACGCCAACTCAGGTAAACTATTTCCCAGCATCTGTGTAAGGTGTCACAATTCAGTGGTGGAAACGTCAACTTGAGTATAAAAATAGTGGAATTGCAGATTCCGCTTTCGTCAGCATCTCTGTACACGTACATTCGCTCCCCACTTGGTCCATGAAGGCTGAGTGCTTTGCTTCTGCTGGTCATACATTACAGATCTGACGATCGAAGAAACAGTTAAACATTATACCTATACCGTACGCAGCTTTAGTTCCTAGTTCTGAATATACAACATAATCGTGGTCAACCTACTTTTATCTCGGAGCTTTATCGCGGTTTGCTTTTCATTTGTCGTTCCTGTAGCATTCTCGTCTTCTGCCTTTATAAGGAGTATTGAATCGCCATGCCATATCAAACCACCCTAGTTTTTACCTTATTTAGGCCATCAAATTTTCTTTTTTATAATTTTAGCGATTAGATATTTTCTCCTAAATTTGAAAAGCCTCTTTGCATTCATCTCTGGCTAAATTTACGTTGAAAAAACCAGTTAAAATTTTTTAATTTTTAAAAACCTGCTCTTTTCTAGTTTACTCTCAACCCGAGCCCTGGAATCCGCCCTTTCGAGTATTACTTTAGAGACGTCGAGGAGGCTGTTAGGGCTATCTTAGCCCTCTTCTCATCTTGCCGAAAAATCATCCTAGGTCGAAATGTCGCGAGTTGCTCCGTAGGCTCGAACCCGGCACACCTCCGGATTCCGAGTCCAGCGCGCTATCCACTCGGCCAACCAGACCTCCTTTATTGTGAAGCTTAATAGCTCTCAAGCCAATAAAAAGAGGAAAACGAAGTTACATAAGTTTATACCCTCCAGTCTGTTATCACACATCTATTTTCATTTTCATACATCAACTTCTGTCTTATATGTTGTCAGTGACTAAATTTAAAAATGAGGAATGTGTAACGGGCATACTTTGAAAGATCTGAGAAAAGTACACAGGATAAATTGTGCTGTCTGCCCATAGGCGCAAACAGGAGCGTGCTTAGCCTTCCAAATTTTCTAAAAATCTCCGAAAGTACTAAAAATTATACTAGCGAAAGAATTTTTAGCATTATTTTGATGCTTGTCAGCCCCCTCCCCCTGAGCCTTCCGCTCAAGGCAGGCTCTATGCGCTTATGCTACTGACATAAAAGAACTGTGACGGGCTCCTGTTGGCCTTTTCTGATTGTCCTTCACAGGTTTATTATTTCTTAAATTTCCAGCGTTTACTATCCAGTACCTAGACATACTCGTATTTATGTTTTGATGATCAGCACATCTAGCGTCTCCCTCAAAACTGTTAGAAATAGAACGAAAAAGTCTAAGAATTCTGAATTTCAATAGATAATGCTAAACAGTATTGGACACGAGTCAAATATTTGGCTATTTTCGTTAAAGTGAAAAACAGATTCTTAAAATTCGCTAATTTTGTGAAAATGTTTATAATTTTTCGTCTGCAACTGGCATGTTATGTGCGCAAAAATTTTAACTTCTATTTTCACCAATGTTACCATAGCACAGATTCAGATATTGACAATGTATTTGAATCGGTGCTGTGAGAACATTGATGAAAATAGACAAGCCAAATAAACTGTGCAAACATAATGCATCAGCTGTTGACTAAGAGTGGTCCTTATTTACTCTTGGCGAGAAAAAATCCACATTTTGGCCGCAAGCTACCCCCTAGATCGTTACACAGATTGAAAAAATATTTTCTGCCGAATGTGAGCAAAATCGAAAAAGGTTAACCCATGTCGCGAGGGGGAAGACATTTTTATGGGAATTAATATTGATTTTTGGAATTTGAAATCCTCAAATTTCTGGAGCCTCCTTGTATGAGCTTTGAAACTTTTTTTTTTTTAAATGAGGTTTTATAGGTCGCTTAATCTATTTCAAAGGTTACCCTTCCCCCTCTATTCCTCAGGTTTCACGGGGGAGGGGGGCAATTTCTAGTTACACCAATACCCTTCAACTGCCAAGTTATTTACATCGATAATAGGTTGTTTTTTTTGGGTCACTGAATCCATCTAATATTATTATTATTCCCATCCCTTCAACTTTTGAAACTCCACAGGAGGTTATAATACTGCTCCAATTTCCAAGTTCTTTAAAATCGACAGTAAGGTTTTTTGGGTCGTTGAATTCGTCGGCCCTTACAGTTCAAAAGGATGCTAATCTCCAATTACTAGGATTTCCCGTGTTGGAGACGTCATGAAGAGTCCAAAGTTAGTCACAGACCTCTTGTAAGGTGCAATCTAGAATCTACCGAGTCGTGTGTACTGCATGATTTCTCTTAGCTACCAGAAAAGGGAGGGGAGTTTCGTAGGTCCTCTACGCTTCATGTAGTATTCTAAATTAAAGAATATGCGTGAAAATACCTTATCCGAATTCGATATAATACACCCTTTTAACTTTCAGGAACCTTCAACCATGTAAATATTGATTCTAGTTCTGCGTATTGTGTACTAATCAAAGAAATGACCTTGACTTAATTCAAAGATGCAAATGAGAACACAACTTGCAACATAGAATAATTATGATGAGATGATGACTATGAACAGAAAGTTTTTGAAGGAGAGCGTTCTCAAAGATAGATTTAGCGATCTCGAAGGCTATATTTTCGACGTACCTATTGAATCTCCGCATTGATGTTATTTAATTCTACCTCCTCCTTCCCTCACTAAAGCTCGATGAGTTGGAAGAGGAAAGAAGAAGCCCCATAAATAAATTTAGCAATTTACAAAATCCTTGTTTCAATATGAATAATATGAGAATTGTAGTAACTGGCTATTAGCTCCCTGTGAAGCCTAAAGGGAAGAAAGGAGGTGAGAAAGAAACATAGAAGCGGAAAAAGATACACAAAAACCTTATTAACAACGTACAGAACTTTTGATGATTCGGAAAACACGAATTTTCTGAAATAAACACTCTGTAGAACCTCGAGGATTGAAAAAAACAGAGAAAGAATCCCTTAAATGGATTCAGCGACCCTTGAAATTCCATCTGAAAAAAATCACTTTCAGGTTTACACGGGGAGGGTTCAGATGTGTGAGAATCTCAAATTCCAAAAATTAATGCTAATTTCCATAAGACCCCCCCCCCTTTGCAACACGGGTTAACTATTTTTGATTTTGCTGTAACTTTGCAAAAAATGTTTGTTCACGCATGCAACCCCTAGCTGGAAACAATCCAGCGATCCTTTAAGAAATCAAAAGTCCGAAATAAAGACAACCCTACTGTAGGCAACTCACACAAAGCCCTTTTTGACGAGAAGAGTTTAATATTAATCACAAAATAACAAAATAAGGGGCACCGCGATCAATATAAATACTTTATTGGCTGATTTTATGTCAATTTGGCCACAGACTACGCAAGGACCTGTGGTTGAAGAAGAGGTCTCTTATATTTAAGCATCGATGGCTCAAAACAGTACAACAATACAGATTTACTGAAGTAAATAAATCAGTAGGGGAAAGTGGAAAGAGGTATCAAAAATAGAAGAAAGAAAAAAAGAAAATAAAAACGTCGATTTCCAAATGGCTAAGTGAAGATTCTTTTTGGTGAAATATTTTCCCTTCGTAAGGGTCATGGTACGTACTGTATTAACAGTGAAGCTGTTAGCATTTTGATCCGTACAACAATTTCGCCATATTTGTGCTCATTTCTGATTTGTAGTACCTTTTTTTTTTTTTTTTTTTTTTTTTTTTACATTGGTTGTCTAATGATTGCTTACATCTAGAAAGAGAAAACTTACGCAAAAACTTTCGTCAAAAAACGCTCCTCAAAAAAAAAGTTTGGCAGAAAAACATTACCATCGTGATGCAGTTACATATTTCAATTTACGCGGTCATTTGTTCCGTCACGTTTTAACCGGCCGACACAGAAAATTCCTAGCAATGCTGAGAATGGACAACTGGAGAAGGCACTGGGATGCGTGTCAGTGCGGTCGCCTGGACGACATATCCATGTAACAATGTCCCAGTATTGACGGCGTTCGCGTTCCGAACGGGAGTGGAAGGAATTTTTCTACTTTTGAACGGAACGGAAATGATATATGATGAGTATTGAACGGAACGCGAACGAACAAAAATTCTATCCAAAAATAAAACAATACAGATTTTTCAAAAGAGAATTTTTATCGCACTTTGAAAAAATTTGTAAGGGGCTCTTTGCTACCCCTGCATTTCAACAAAATTTCACGTTTATGAACGGGAACAGCGATGAACGGCATTCAGTTGAACGGAACAATTTTTTTTTGGTACACTTATGAACGGAACAAACAGAAAAACACTTGAACGTGAACGAACGCCATTCAAAAAAAACTTGAACGCGGCCAGCAGTGCAATGTCCCTCTGTGCAGCGGTCCGACTCTTTTTTCTTTTCTCTTTTATTGCATATCTTTCAAACGATATTTCTCCTTTAAAAGAAAAAGTACTATTACCAAAGTTTGACAGGGCGTCGGCAAAGCTTTCGATTACAATCAGTGGGTCCATATTTTCGGAACAGGTTCTGTTCTCATCATTATCATCAGGTGCCGTGTCCATTGCCGAACGTAGGCGTCGTAGTTTCAGACGCGCAGTTTTCCTAAGCAGGGTTGGATTTAAAAATTTTCTAAAACTCGAAAGTAAAATTAAAAGGGAAAAAAAAAGTTGAAGACTTGAGCAAACATTTCTTACATCTACTTTTTCTTAATGAATCACACATTAATATCATGGGGAAAGTTCTTAGAACTGAAGATGAAACGGTATTATTTTTGAAATACCGAATCAATTTTAAACCTAACAACATCGATCCAAACACAACTTGTAATTGGACATTGATTTGGATTGAAATTTTGCAACTTTCTCGAAAACATCGTTTCGTTGGCTCTATATTTTAGAAGAAATTTCAGTAAGCATTTCTTGGGAAAATGCAAAGTGGATTATTCAAAATACTGCGCCCTAACGCATTTTGAATACATAATAAAGAATATTTTATAATACCGAGGAATACTTCTAAGTTCTTCAATACGTTATACAAGTTTTCTTGCAGAGAAAATTATTTACAACCTAATATTTCTATCAGTTCAAGTCCAATAAATGTAAAAAAGAACTAAGTAATAATAAAATGAACTAGAGTTGAAATTATTTTTCCAGAATATGGTTGAGAATACTCGTAATTCTCTAACTAAAATTAATTTCGTATTCTCACTTGCTTCCTTCTCTGTAGGGTTAAATGCCCCTAAATAGATTTCAGACTAAAATTTCGTGAACTTCCGGTGTATGTATAAATTTTCTAACCGAAATTGGTACCTATTTGACTTTATATGAACTTATAGTCTCACACATTGTCACATCAATGTGAAAGAAAGGGTAGAAAAGGACAGTGAGTGCTTCCGAAACTCTTTTTCATCACTATTGCTTCTCTCTGTAAATGAAGAAATTCTAGAATTACTTTCACATAGAAAATGCAATGGGATTTGTTTGAGCTTGCTTTTCTAGACCTGGACAAAAAAAATTTTTTTTTTGTGAAACCGTTGATGATGATCATACGCCAATAAAGAAAATTTTCTACTAAAAATGATTCGATATGTAACTTTTTTCCCATCAATCTCTGTGATATCAAAAGCTCGTGATTCAAAAAAGGGCCTCCTTGGAAAAAAATTTTTGCATAAGAGATTTGTGCTTCATTGTAATTGGAATTTTGACATTATTTCAACAAAAAAATATTGTAAGACCATTATTACTTAGAACTGGGAAACAATTTTTGTTTGAAAATCTTTTCCCAACATGTGATACGTTTGGAGAATTGCAAGAAGAAACATATTGATTTAGGTCTCAACAATATAGCGGGAAAATGTGTTCACGCTTAATTTTCTGTGAATTCATTTCGCACGGGTGAGGAGAAAATGAGAAAATCCACGTCAAGAAAGTCTGAAAAGTTGTGTACTGCCATATTCTGCCCTCACATTAACTTTAATACTTATCAAAATATATGTGAACTGAATTCATTAAGAAATTCAAGGCGGAGCCACTTTTATGCACTCGACAATAATTGGCATGAAAAAAAAAATAGTAATTAAAAAATTATATTAGTGTGTTCAACTAGTCATTTTGTCACTTCTACAACGTAACTGACAAATGATCATTTCCTTTTTCTTAATTTGACAGGTGCAGAAGCGATTACATTTCATAGTGATAACAGTAAAGAAGGATACTTTTCGTCTCCCAACTATCCTTACTCATTTCAAAATAAGATCAACAGAACATACCGATTTTTCGGACTACATAACGAACGAGTACAGATTATTATCGACGATTTCAGTTTATCCAAACCAGAGCCAAATGAAATGTAAGTACCTACTCAATTATCATCTCAATTTGCACTATCGCTACAGAAATCGGAAAAATTACCTTTTGCTCACAGTCCTATTCGTTTTTACAGATGCAATAAAGGAAACTCGTACCTTAGTTACAAGAAAGATGATGGGCAAGTTGTGTATTTGTGTGGACCCGAACGACCACTGCCAATTTTATCAGACACCAATAGATTTTTCTTAGAATACAGGCAACCTCCAGAAAGGCCTCCCAGGGAGAGGGAAGAGAATCTGAGAGGATTTAATGCAACTTATCGATTTGTTACAAGTAATATTCAGTAACTGCGTTCATTTCCCGAAGACGAGCAATATTTTTTAATGCTTTTAGATTCGATTTGATATTTTCTGAATGTTCTCCATGGTACACTCAACGATGTACCGAAGTGAAATCCTTCACCTAAACATATTCCAGAGTTGAGAAATTTATCAAAATTGACCCTCGGCTAGCAATTTCCAAAATCAGATCATTTAAAAAATTTTCAAATCCTCCCTTTTTTCTTTCTTATGTGTTTTAAAAATGTTGGTTAGTTATGGCAAAACCAAGTTTTCTTTCTTCTTCTCCTCCGCACAAAAAAGTCGTTTCGTTATCTCTTTGGGTATACTTCAAATATACATATTTTCACGACCACCTGCGTACCATGGTCATATACATCAATACCTACAAGCACTTCTTCCACTCTGTGAAATGCATTTGATTATCAAGTCAGAATATAGGTACTTTCTTCGAAATCATGCCTCGAGGTATAAGTATGTTACTGTTCGCAGATTTCGGCGTTGATTCCGGGAACCAGACGTCAGATGGATGCGATTTCACGTACGATAGTAAATACGCGAAAAACGGTTCCTTTCAGAGCCCTAATTTCAATGGCTACTATCCGCGCGATATGGAGTGCACGTATTATTTCAAGGGATCCGAAGCCTACTTGAAAATAAATTTTACGCATTTCAACGTACCTGGTACACAAGAGTAAGGATTTTTGCAAAACCCTAAATTGATTAAATTCTACTATTTAATGGACGAACACTGACGAATATCTTTTGTTGCAAACAAATATACAGCCCAAGAAAGCCAAATTTCTTGAACAGGGGACAAGGAGCTCCGTTTCTCTGTGCCCTGCATGTGCAATCGAGATTAACGCGTACCTAATGCTGACACATTATCCTCAGTTTGCGCTATTTTGTGTAGGCATTCCCCAAAATAGTGCATCGTCCCCTTCTCTAACGTTAGTGGAAAAACGTGCAAGAAGTTGGGAAAATGCCAGCCTTTCCTCGACACTGAGAATCCGCATTGACATCGGAAGACTCTGTGCTTATTTTAACCCAAATTTATACATCTTCTCTTGCCAAGATATGAGTAGTACAAGTTTTTCTCTTAACTGTATCCCTCCTCCACTTACGTAAACTAAACGTACAAATGGTTTACAAAATTATGTTCAGTTTCTGTTTTTTTGTGCACCCTTCCCTCAAATGTGTACATATTACTCTCACGTGTAGTCTTATCCAATTGGTGCACTAAAACTCACAGGCATTACTACGTACTCCCTGAATCTGAATATTGTGATGCGAATTAATGAACACATAATATGCTTTTGTGTACATACCTATTTTCATAATTTTAGAATTTCTTTTCGTTAAGGATTTAGGTGTACATAGAGCATTTCTTTCAACCGTTTTGAAGAATTAAAAAAAAATATTACATTGTCAGACATCGTGTTTAATTTTCAGTTTGTATTTTTTTCCAGTACTTATTCCCTTGATCTGCGCATTTCCCATAACCGAGGTATGGGTGATGTAAATTTTTTCTCTCAGCTTTGCGTAAGTGAAATTTAAAAAAGAAAATAAGTACCTTACACTCAATTTGTATTGTTTTATGAACTTATTTGCCCATTTCTAATCTTTTCCAGACAAGTTATGCCTGATATAGTTCTCCCCGTATCTCTGTCCCCTCTCCTACAAGGGAAATTAAAAAAAAAAGTGAATAGTACAAGCAAATTGTTCGCTTTTCTTGTCCTTAATCTTCCCAATCCGTACACCTTCCCTGGCCTGATAAGATTGATGTACATTTTCTTTTCAGCCTCTCACATTTAGAATTCACCGTTCGAGCAGTACCAAAAATTGTGTTCAATTTATTCTGTTTTGTACACTCATTTTCTCAATTTGTGCGCTTCTTTTATATTATGAATGAAAATACAGATGCAATTACAAATAATGCGTAAGATATAGATCGATTCGCGTAACCAGCATTAAGCATGGTAGAGGTTTTGTATGTTACACTCTAGAGCTTTCTTATACCTACGTAGTACGTACATAATATGTACAAGGCTGAATGGGAAAACATATGCCACACTTCTACGAAGAAAAGTATACCTTTTTTTGGGATACATGTTCAAAAACTACAAATTGTCACAAACTAGTGACAGCACCTCTGCATTAGTTTCTGTATACGTGGGATTGTCATTTCCCAAATCCTGAACGTTTTCTATTAAAATCGAAGGACGGGGCACAATTTTAGAAATTTAGCTTAAAAGTAGCGCATAACATTTAAAAAGTGATTTTTCCAAAAGCGCAGTAGCCTATGTGTGTGACGTGAATATGTTTCTAAATTGTTACCAGGGCAGCACAAAAATCTTTCTAAATATTCCTATTTGGACCCCTCCCCCCTTGATCCTTAAAATAAGCTACAGCTTCAATATTAACAATACGACCTAAACATTTCATTTTCAAAATAATAAAACTTGGTTAAAAACAATCGATAGTTAACCGGCCGTTACGAAAGGGGTATATCACCTCCGGTTTAACGGTAACCGCGATTTAAGCGAAGTGCTTTTTAACCCACCGAAATTGGCGAGTTAATCTCCTTAACGGATTGTTATATAGAAGTCCGTTAACTAGATTTAATTACACTGGCCTTTAAAGTGACGAGATAGATATCAGGAAAGCAATATATTGCGCAAAAAGGGTATTTTAAAAACGTCCTTCCGTATTTTTTTGAACTTAAAATTGGAAAGGTCTAGGTACTTTTGAGGTCAAAAATTGTCACCGCCTGCTCTTCCGAGGGGAATTCTAAGTCACTGATTTCATCAATCAAGTCGGCCCTGATTTCGGTCTAAAAATCCATAATATGTTATACTCCAAATCGGCAAAAATTTACTTAATTTAGAAGTCGAGAAAAAAAAACTATCTAATAAATACTTTTTTTTTCTTTTTTTTTTAATCGCTGATTCAGAATATTATGTCAGATTTTTCATCCAATCTCGAACGCGGCCCCAAAATTCAAATTTGACACTTCAAATTATCATAAAAGGAAATCGATTACATCATCAGAATAGGTTTTATGAGGTCACTAATTTAGAATTTTGCATCAGAGTTCTGATTTGGCTTCGATTTGGGCTTCTCGTGACCTCAAATCTATGGACTTCAAAACAAAAATGATAACGTTTACAAAACTTGAGAAAACTATCAAAATCGTTTTAATGTTTTCGAATTCCGTATTCTATTTTTGAACTTGCTTCTATTTGAGCCCGAAAATTTAAATTGTATACCTTAGAGAAAAGAAAAGTTACTAAGAATGAAGATTCCTATTCCAAGTTGACTTGCCCTATTTTTTTCAGTTGTTTAGGGACACAAGAGTCTTCAGCCAACTCAGTTATTAAAACTGAGCCAGATTTATTAGGATTGTAGTCATTTTGAAAAAATAATCAAAGAGTATGACAAAAAAAAAAAAAAAAAGGAACAATCTCAAAAATTGAAGAATTTAACAAAACTGGAAATTGAACCTAATTTGATATCAGGAGTCTTCAAAATACGAAAACTGAGTAAAATTCACGGAAAATCGTAATTATCTTGAAAAAATAATCAGAGTTAGAATAATAAATTTTTAATTATCGCAAAAGTCGATAAAATCTAAAATTGAACTGTGGTTCTTAAACAACTCGAATACAAATAGTCCTCAAATAACTCGCATATAAGAACTGAGCAGGCGAGATTCATGAAAAATTGTCTTCATTCTGGAAAAATACAAAGGTTGTTCCAAAAGTAACTCCTCCAAGCCCATATCTTGGGAACCACTCAAGTTACAAAAATGAAACAAATCTCATTTGAAAGAGAATTTTATTACGTTTCTAAAACACTATTCACATTTAGTAAAACAAACAAAGAACTATGACGAAAATTTTTTTTAAATCTTAAAATTCGACAAATTTGATCTGTACTAACTGGTTTACAAAAACTGAGTAAGATCGCGGAAAAAATGATCAAAGAGTTAAGGTAAAAATTTAAAAAAATCTCGAAATTCTAAAAATTTAACAAAATTGTACTTAATTTAATACTAAAAGTTTTCTAATAATTCAGAAAGGGATTAAGAATCATGGAGAATTGTAGTCGCCTTGGATATCGCTTTCTCATCAGAAAAATAGATAAGTCGACATTGACAACGTCACAAATTTCCCAATTTCACCTTCAGTTTTTCAGTTATTTGGTATTTTTAAGATCTTGGACAATTGGGTGAAGCATAGTATCTATTTAACAAAAGTCTCTGATTCAGACTACTTCATCCTCCCCTTTATATCAAGGTAACCGATTCATGTCTTCGGATATTTGTGTCTTTCATTAATAATATACGTCCTACATAATCACTAAACCTTGATTCCTACGAATGACTTCCTCAGAGAGGGAAGGGAGAGGAGTGAAGAAGCCTGAGACTGGCATGCAAAGACACGTCTTCTGTTCCTAAATTTGTTCACTACATTGTAAACCCCGTTTTTCAAACTTTGAAGAAACTTGTCAGCTAATAATTCCTCGAAAAACATTTTCGAAATACTTTTCATTTTGAGTATGACTATCGTGGTTAAATACACCGAAAATCGCAGTCGTTAGAATTATCTCGAATAACTCCAAAGTGACGACGAAGATATTAGGCACAAAATTCACTCGGCAATTGAGCATTATTCATTATACGAGTACGATTTGGTCTACTTAGAAAACGAACATTATAATAATCGAGAATTTATTTTTCAGTTGTACGGAAGTACGTGGAGGGGACTCCGTCGAATTAATGGAAACTGTAGATCGTGATCCGAATTATTTCTACGAACGCCACTGCGGTCAACGCACAAGTCTCAATGCAACCGTAAACGGAACGTCTTTCTTTATTGTCTTCAAAAGTTCGCGAGCTCTCGTGAACTATTCACAATATACGACAGATCGTAAATTTATCGGATTCCATGGTCTTTACGAATTCACAAATGATACATCTTCGAATGCAAGAAGAACAACGGTATCGGGTAAGTTAATGACTTGCGTAATTTACTCTGTTCTGCATAAATATTATGTATACTACATATATAATATATTATGTTCGGGCAATATTTAAATACGAGATTTCCCTTCAACCAGGTGAGCAAGCAACATATCCTGATGAGATGTAGATAAGTTTGCCTACTCTGATATTTGAAGAGGCTACGATAGGAACATAAGAAATTACGCGTAGCATTAATGAAAAAATGTTTTCTCAGCACTGTTAACAAATTAGCCTGGTGGAAGTTTTTGGTTATGATAGCAGAGAGTTATGGAAACTACTGAAAAGTATTACCACAATCAAATCGATTACCGATGTGACTAAATTAGGAACTGAAATTTACTATATTTGTAGTTTCCAAACGTGGCCATGGCCACACGTGGACTATGTGAGCAAAATTTCATCGAGAAATATTAATACCTATTAGGTTTCACCAAAAAAGCTGAAACCTTTAAAAATGTTAATTACTGTACAAAATTCCATGAAATTTCACTGAAAATCTTTTAAAATTCCATCAGACTTATTTAAGACCCTTCGAGACTTTTCTCCGAGACAATTGAAGCGGTGTTGTAAATTCCAGACGATTCTTGTATCAATATTTATGTAACCCTCGTTCTTTGCTTTTCATAGGCCGCAGAGTTGAAAGTTACTTGGGGTTAACATCATGTTACATTTCTATTTGGACACTTACATACATTTAGAACACTCTTACAGACATATTTTTTGCTCTTGAATATTTCTCCGAACTTGTTCAAGATTATCGTCTACGGTTGTTTTAGAATTTTTAGAACATTGCCAACTTTGTTCGAAACTCTTGAAGATTCTTCGAGACGTCTTTCAAATGAACTATAACAACACGGTGAAGACTGTTTCATATCATGAGCTTAAGATTTTTTTTCTGACTTTTTCAAGCCTTTTTGACACTCATGCAGACAGGTTGAAAGCTGTTTCCTATCAGTTTAAGACTTAGTCAGACTTGTTGAAGTTTTTTTCATTCTCATACGGACAAGTTTTTGAGTAAGACTGTTTCAGAATTGATTTATGAATCTTTTAGATATGTTCGAATCTTTCTGAGACCGGGCTAGACTATTTCAACGCTATTTTGGAATCATTAACATTCCTTTGAGTCAAGTCTTTTTGAGACTCGTACAGACCGATCCAAAATGTCTCAGATCTGTTCAGCACTCTTTCAGACTTGCTTTTCAGGCTTGTTTGAACTTTGATAATTTATTCAACAACTACTTTCTGATGAAAAGTTAAATATATGTAATTCCGAAAGGTAAGATGAAAAACTGATAAGTAGACGTATACTAAAAATTCAGGTCATCACTTTAGGACTGCAGGTAGCTGCATAAGGGATGCAAATGGCCAGATTAGCGTCGGAAGTGACCACATAAAGCACATCTGCTCTATATGTACCTACTTATGATGAAATCTTGAGTGGTAATATTAGGACTGCCCAAGTCATCGCATTAGGCAGAGAGTGTCTAAATTAGAGACTTACACCATTTTTTGAATTTGCTTGTTGGTTATATTAATTCCAAAGTGTTTGAAGGTAGGCGACATTGATATTTTTTGAATCTATAGAATTTGCAAAATGAATAAAATCGAGTAGCGCTGCCTGTGTTTTACGAACTCGAATTCACTTTTGAAAATAGGAAATTAGCTCTAGCGGCCATATTTAGTACACTCCTTGCCAGAGGTTAACTGGACGCTATTCAGCGTAAAGGAACCAACCAACTTTTGTGAACGAAATGAGTTATTAGTATCGTTGAAAATAGCGTAAAAAGTAGAATTTTTCAAAATTAGGCCCCCTATTCAAAAATGGCTTATCAGTAAACGCTATGCCATATAGTTTCTACATGGCTCTTGAACTTCGAATCAGGCGTTCTCAAAAAACAGATTTTACTGGTTGGTTCCCTCACGTTGAACAGCGTCTAATTAAAGTGAACAAATATTTGCAACTATTTTTTTCATTTCAGAACTAAACCTTCCGTTCCTGCTGACGTATCTGGTGGTAAAAACGAGTTTCCTCTTAACCGTTTACTCACCCTGATGTGAATTCCGAAACGCGAACTTTGTTTTTATGCAATTCTGGTGTTACTCTATAAATTTTTCTTTTTCGCTAAATTTGCTCATTTACGTGTACTCCATTGTATAATACCAAAAAGAAATTTATCTTTCAGCCTTTTTCCAAATTAAAAATTTTTTGCGATTATTCATTATACACGCTTCCATCATACTTGCTTCGCAAAACATTTTTCCTATATTTTTCTTCGACTTTGTTTGTATACAATAAATTTGTACGATTTAAGCAAATTTCAAACAGTAATCTTCGGTATACGTCAAACGCGAAGAAATTCGTAAAAAAAAGCAATTATTACATTTTTTGTTCTTGTATTTCTACATATGTATAGAGTTATTTTGAAAAGAGGTTACTAGACGTGAATTTTGTATATTTTTGTATATGATCCATGTCCACGAGCGTTACCGTTAATAAAGTCGACAATAATATTTGTTATTTATTTTTTTTTTTTAACAGCATTTATTACTATGAAATAATTATTGTACTTACATTATTTTTAGACCCATTTGAGACTGTTTTGTTTTATTCTGTGAAACAGAGTGTCACGACAATGTTATCTTTCTTCGTTGCAATAAATGTGATTTTTGTTGTTCACTTGTACCATGTTACTCCACCAGATATACTTACCAGAGGGCTGTTGGAAAAACGAATTTATAACCGAAGGGTCACATGAATTACAAATGCAGGAATATTAAATAAATTTAACTGAGGTACAAAAATTTGGAATTTAAGTTGACGCTCGAGAAAAAAAATCTTCATCTTCCAAAAGCGGAGTTAACAAGCAAAAGAACATATAAAATATTCAAAAATCTTTTGAAACTCGTCTCAAAAATCTTTCAAGAAATGCCTTTTTATTAAGTTAATTAATAGTTTTTTAATTTTATTTATTTTTTTTTGGGGGGGGGGCAAATGTATTTTTGTGCTCCCTTGTTCCGACGATGCTATTATTTCAGCTTATCTTGATGTAAAATTTGAAGTGAGCTAGCTCTAACCTGCAGAAAAATACAGATTTATGATTTTGATACAGTAGAATAAAGATTTCCAGTGTATATTAGAGATGGAGGGGGGAAATAAAATTCCTATTATTTCTAACATTTCCTCAAAACTGCGTACCCGAGGATGAGGTAAAAGTTTTTTCAAGCAGAGAGATTTTTTTCCTTTCTTTGAAGGAAACAAAAACGCGGACGTTAAAAATCTATCGTAGTTAAAAGTGATAAATAAAATATTTCAATCAGGTAAAAACAAGCTTTTTGTTTCAAAAAGAAAAAAACAAATTATTTTCATTTAGGAAAGCGCTTTTCTCTTTCCTCGAAGACTCAAAGACAAAAGAACCAACTAAGTTTTTCGTTCATTGAGACAGAACAAATTCTTTTCCTCCTTAAAAGAAGTGAATGGAGGTCTTACTTGGGAAAAGGAACGAGCGATATTCTGTTTCCTCAGAGAAGGACAGAAAAGGGAAGGATTGGGTTTTTCTCATTTTCACGATCGAAGTTTTCCTCATTTCAGAAAAGGAAAATACGATCTTCTTTTCTTTCCCTCCAGGAAATATGTGCAATTCCGTTCGACCGCTTCTTAAAGAAACAAAGTTCTTCTCATTCAGGAAACCGAAGAGACGATTCTGTTCTCTTTCCTTAAAGTAGAAAACGAATTCTTTCACTAGGCAAAAAGAAAAATTAACACTCATCTGTTCCTTCGAAGAAAAAATAAGTTAAATTGGCCTCAAAATATGAAAGAAATTTTTTATCGTCACTAATAGGAATGAGCTAAGTTATTCTGTCATTTAGCAAAGTAGAAGGAAGATTGATTCGTTTTTCTTCAATATTCAGTCTCAAAAGAAAGATCCACGTTTTTGATTCAGGTAAAAAGGGGAAGCGGATGGTTTCCTTATCGTTCTTCAAAGAAAGGAATACCTAACGTTCTTCTCATTCTGTGATAGAAAGCGATGAAAGAAACTCGAAATCGGTGATCCAAGAAATCCATATATTCCAATACGTTATCCGATTTTTTTGTTCGGTTCAATTTTACCTTATTCGAAGAAATGAAATTAGGATTTAGGAGCCCAAAGTCGGGTTGTATAGAAATTCTGATTACATTATCAAAATCAGAGTTCCAAGAAACTCGTCATGAAAGTTTATTCAATTTTGTAAGCTACGTAAAAATGTGGTACCCGAGAAAGAGAAAAAGTCAAATTCGAAACCGAGAATTGTGGTCAGAACAAAAACTTGAATGGATTTCTAAGGTAAGTGACCTCAACAGTTCTTATTCCGATAGTTTGTTTGAGCAGGTTAGTTTTGCTTATTTGAAAAAATCAAATTGTAGATTTGGAGCTACAACCAGGCTCGAATCAAAAATCTGATTGAATTATTGAAATCAGTAACATCGAAAAACCCTACACACTAGTTGGTATTTTCTTCAAACTTTTCAGCAAATCCAGTACACTTCCTTAAAAGGAGGAAAGGTCAAATTTAGGGCTGGAATCTCGATCGGATTAAAATTCAAATTGGAATTTTGAAATCAGTGACTCTCAAAACCCCCTATTCCGATATTTGCTTCACTTGTCCCAGCTGAGTCAACTTAGCCCATTTAAGGAGCAAAATCTGCATTTTGGGAACCTGAATTGGAGTCAGGTTAGAAGTTAGATCAGATTTTCAGAATCAGCGATCCAAAACCTTCTAATCTTATATTTTGTCCGATTTTCCATGGGGTCAGCTGTGCCAATCGTAAGGGATGATCTTTGGATTTTGAAGCTTAAAGTGGTGTCGGATCAGAAATACGATCAGATTTTCGAAATTAGCAACCGAATAACTTTCATTTTGATACTTTGTTCAATTATTTCAGTAAAGATAATTTCGCCTATTGGAAGATGGAAAACTCAAATTCGAAGTCCTGATTGGGATTGTAATTCCTCCCAAACCGACTTTTCTGAAGTAGGTATGTTTTCCTGGGACTAGATTTCGTAAATACTAGGCTCTTACTGTTCCAACACTACTTTATCTTCCACCACATGCTATTCCAAATTTAGCTAATCTGTATTCACATCACTCCATCACTCCTTTTTTGTTAGTACCAGTTTTCCCAATATCAATGTTCCAAACAAGTTTCTACAAGACTGGTCATCTCCAAGCTGTAGTTTCCGAGACTCATTTCCAACGATAGTCTTTTCATTAATGGCTTTTCCCAAGGATTGTGCACTGAAAGCTATATATTCTACAACTGCCTTTAGAAACATTTTTCGTGTCGGCTGTTCTTTAAAAGCTAGTATATTTTATTACTAGCGCTATTTCTTTAAAGTATTAAATTTATTACTTACTTATATAATTTTGAAGTTTAAATAAGTTTCTTGCTAATGAACGTTAGAACAATTTACAAGAGTGGTATCTAGTGTCAACCAAGCGAACAGAAACAAAAACATAGTTCACAAAGATTCACATAGATATCGACACTAGATACCAATATAGCGTTGAAGGTATTCGATAAATAGAGGAAAAATATTTCGGAATAGCGATTGGGTTGGTGTTTAAAGCCGAGGCTGTAGTTCTCAATTTTTTCGTTGGGGGAGGTGAGTGGTGAACAGCATAATTTTTGAGTTGAAACCTAAGAGTCCTTATGTTTTTAGTTTAGCTGAACAACTACTAAAATGTGTCGAGTGCCAACTTTTAAACATTATTGGAAGGAGGGGTGGGGGCTCACCCCATAGCTGTCCACCACTACTCACCGATTGAACTATCAGGTATTTAGAAAGTGGACTAAAGGGCAGCAAAACATCTCGCATGAACGAAGGCCACAGAGGTACATAGAATAATTGCAAGTATAAATTTCGAATTAAAATGAAAAATTAATCCAAAAGGGTGTACTTGACTGTAAAAACGAGCATTTTTGGATGTAACCGAATTTTCTGAAATTTCTTAAAAATTCAGTTTTGAACCTAGGAACTTTTTCTTTCTGAAAATATTCAAAATTTCATCTACTTTGAGAACATACTAGTGAGAATCACCTCATTGTAATTTGTAATGGTGTTTTGGGGGGTAATGAAGGGTTTGTGGAAAAATCTTTATGTAAATTCCATGTTAAGTTTCAAGACTCATGTTGTACGGTTAGTATATTATACAAGATGGTAAAAATTAAGTGGTGGTATTTTTAAGTCATAAGGATAACGTTTAGGAGGGTGTAGCGACCAATTATGAAAAATTTTCAAAATACAGAACACCCTGGATGGATATGTAATTATCATGTCTTTAATTTTCCTTCGCCTTGATATTTCCTCTTTTTCATGATTCTTCAGCCCACTGATTTGAAAAAAGGCTGGTATCGAACTTTCAGATGGCCACATTCGAAAAACCTTATCAGGACTATAGTCATGTCGTCATCGCGAATTCGAAACAGTCGAATTCGGGACTCGCAAATGGAGACACGTCGGAAATGCATTGAGATGTTGACAGACGTAAGAACTGATGATATACATCATTCTGCGTTGTAACTGTCGCACATGTGAAATCCTGTCTCAAGTTCCAGCGGTTTGATAAGAAATTCGCTTAGCTCTCGGATCCGGGAGATGCCCCAAAGGCCGCAGTACTCTGTAATCGTCCTTACGCAAGAATCAATTGTTTTTCTCCCCATTGATGTACGTACCGGTTGCTTCATTCAGTGCAATTGCTTCCTCATGTTTTTCCTTTGCACAAACCAAGATGCGATTCCTTGCCGGGTTTTGGTGTTCCGTATTTTCTGAAAGCAGTTTTCTTTAGACGTTTTGACTCGTGTTCCTTAATCTATGTCGTCGGACAATTGGGTCCGGGGGAGCATTATTGCCGTCCTTTTGAACTTATCAAATTGGAAATCTGTTTTCGATGTTTTAGCGTGTCACGTCCCCCCTTTTTTTCTTCTACTTGAAAGACCAGGATTTTATTTATTTCTTCCAAGTATATGCACCTACGTATATAGAAAAATAATAGTGAAAGCGTTGCGTGAGCTTCGATAATTAGTCTAAGGAAATTATATCAAAAAAGTTGAATTAAAAAAAATTAAGAAAAGGGAAGGAGCGAGAGTTTGCTGGAAATTGTCGAGGCTGGGGTCCTCTATCTAACACACTAAATAAAGTTTACACCTCTACCAATTTTCCTAGTTCTTTCAGAGGGATTCAAACGTTCCGAAATTGTGTCTTTTTCAAACGTTTCGAGTATTATGGGATAGAAAACAAAATTTCTACCAAAGATTGTTCCACACCTAATTTTTTATAACTTATGAAAATGATCTCTAGTATTTTCTTCGTAACTATTCAAGACACATTACCAACGTGGGACTTAAAATAATGCTTCTAAACAGCGCACAGCTTAATACAGACCTTTCGAGAAAAGCAGTTTTTGATTTTTTTTCATCGTTTTGTAGGATTCTGAGAATAAGAGGAGTTTTCAAGTCTTACATACACTTGATTCCTTACCTCCAGAATTTACCATCTCGGGAGTTTTTCGTCTCCTCTCGCACCCTTCTTTGGATACAACACATGTGAAATATCGGGTGTTTTTGTATTTCAAAGGTTTGGACTGACAATATTTTGGAAGAAGTTCGCGAGCTGATAAAGTGTACAAAAATTCCATCGGAATAATGTTTGTGGGATGATCGAGGACCCCAAATTCAATTCTTATATCGGTTTGCTCATAAATTGAAAATTATGGCGCGTATGGGTGGATTCCAAGGTCACAAATATCACGAGTAAAAATATAGATATAAGTTTTCAAAGTCACTGAATTCACTTTTTATTTCAGTTTATCCAGAAGTTGAAAATTGTAACAGCCAAAATGTCCTAAAGTACCTACAGTACTGTTATCAAATATAAGGTTTTCAGGGTTGCTTAATTCAGTTTTCACATTATTATTCGCATTCTGTTTTTGATTAAATATGTCATCTGAGTAATGGGAGCGGAGCCAAAATTTTAAATATCGGAAAATACAGCGTACGTATTTTAAAGGAGTTTTTGGGTAATTGAATCCATATTTGATGTCAGTTTCACCCAGACTTGGAAATTGTAAGAACAGGAGCAGCCCGATACGCAGTCAGTTGCCCTAGTTACCCGCGGAAAAGTTGCCCAATTGCAACCCTCAGTTACCCGCAGCTTACCCTGAAACCCGTCTGTTACTTTTGGTTCCCCTTTAGTTACCTGGGTAACTGGCGGGATTTTGTGCATCGGGAGGGGCCACGATCGAAAATGTCATTCTATTGCTCGTTTCAGAAATGACGTCACCGACATTCAAGTTGGTAGGAACTACACAAGAATGACCCGCAAAAAATAGTTCTAATCGGACTTGGTCGCGATTAGTGTCATATTAAAGAAGATTTAAAATGCTACAAATGATGCTCCGAGGATATTTTCATTTTTTAACTCGTGATTTTCGAGAAATAATATGCATTGAAACGGTATTCCTCCTCCATATACTTCTATATTAAGCCTCCTAACCAAGTTGTTTTTGGCTGTGACGTCACGGTGTCGTCATTTCTGAACAATAAGGGTATCAAATAATGTAAGGTATTCGAGGTAGCTAAAATCGTTTTTAATTATCATATAAGTACAACTGTGGGATTGGAGGAGGGTGTAGGAACCGATTTTAAAAAAGATTATATGTTTACATATAATATACATCGTACACGAGGGTGACTCTTATTTTAGAAATTTTTGAAATCGAGTTGACGATCGCTCAGATCTTTTTATTCTGATCTAAAGAATTTTTAACCCATGTGTCGCATTGGCCTTGCAGTTTAACATGGGATTTACTCGAGGAATTTTCCAAAATCACTTTATCACTCAATACGTAAAATTTAAAATTACTGAAAATTTTGTAGCGATACTGGGTACCTCGTGACATGGAACCAAATAAGGAGATGGCTAAAAATTTTCGAAACTATGGAAAATAACGGACACCCGAATCTATATGTTGCCAGGATTAATTGTCTGTTTACTGGATTAAAGGAGGATCACTCAGGCTGCGACTCCCTGTTTAGAATGAGTGAAATCATTGTTACGGCTACGGCTACACACTGAGCGGTTCATTCTCACTCACCGATCACAAATAATAATCGAATTCGCGCATATAAGTGTCGGTAAAATGAATTTTTCGCCCAAAACGGAAATTCGAATTTCCGCGATGTTGTCGAACGCGAACGAACGCTACTATTTTTTGTCAACCGAAAACTGATTTTCAGGAAAGACGAAAATTTCGTAATATTATGTTCATAATGTGAGAGGCGTTTTGAGCACGCCAAACAAATGGCAAGCCATTAATTTGGGTGTGAAACCATTACAGCGTGTTTATGAGAATTATATTATCAAATCGGTGGAATCTGCCAGCTGGGCGACAAAAAAACTTTCCGGCGTTGTTCCCCCATTGCTGGACTGTAATATATCTTACGACAAACAACGCACCTCCTCTCCCGCCATTGCGCTTTTGATTAAAGCCGAATAAATTCCTTTTCAAATATGAGGCGAACGTGTTTTTTGATTCATCATTCATTTCGCACACACCCGCGAGTGCCAGTCAGTGTTTTCAAATAAAAATTTATCCTCGTTGCCAGCGTTTACCGTTATTGCTCGTACTTTGATAATGCTCGGTTGTAATTAATTCGATGGCACCGACGAATTAATCGTCGCACACAATACAGTAGAATCCTTTTACTCTGAATTGTGTATGTAGATGCTCCGAGTAAAAAACAAGATGAGGTGTTAATGCTGCTGAAGTTTCAACTGTAGCCTTTCGGTAATGCGTAATACATATTATGAGTACGCTGGATAGCAATGTCGCATGATGGATGAATCCATTAGGGTTGAATTTGTTTTGTTTCTCCGCCTGCTCGGATATACAATTTCGACATAGCAGTTTGAATAAGGGAGCAATTTTTTTTTTTTTTTTTTAAACGTTTATCAGACAACCTACAATATCTTTGTGATACGTAGAACGTTATAGTATTTTCAATATCTTCGGTTTTTCTAATGGTTGTAGAATTTTCAGTCTTTTCCGTAGCCTAGTAAAATTATATAAAGATGGAATACAGTCCAAATTCAATCTTCAAGCTTCTTTCTGACCCACCTATTGAAACTCATGAGACAACAGTAGCCTCAAAAGACAGCTTCAAAGAAGCAAACCTTTTGATCTAATCTAATTACAATCGCTTGGGTATAGGACGTGCGTAGATAATAAAAGTATATGTACACGAACTTAATATCCACAGGGATATAAAACGTAAGTACATAGGATGTATGAAGCGCATTAAACTCGAAAGGAACAGCCACTGAGGTTTCAGTCTCATTCACGCTCGCAGATCAAAATTAGAAATACGAATAGATATATTCTCGTACCTGTGTACATACTCGTATAGAACAGGAGGACCAAGGGAGAAGAGGAGAAATGGCATCGTGTCGGTCCTCCTATACGGGGAGCCAGTATTTGTCGACGCCATCAAGTAGATTCCCTACAGAAGGGCGGAGATGGAGAAGGTTCAGCGAAAAGCCGAGATGAGGTATGTCAATGCGTACCATACTGTTTCTTCGGAGGCAGTGGGCATGTTAGTGTGTATATCGCCGATCTACCTCAAGATCGGCGAAATAGCGGAGGTATACGGAGCAAAGAAGAGAGCGAAGACGAAACGGGAGGCACTTCGGGTCAAATGGGACACCCAGCAGTCCACGCTTCCTAAGTAGAAGGATGCGCTCGCCCATCTGACCAAAGGCGAGTGGACCCGAGCGCTGAATGTATGGGTAGGAAGATCTCGCGGAGAGCTGAACTTACACCTGACCCAAGTCCTGAGTGGCAACGGGTGCTTCGGCACGTACCTACATTGGATGGCAATAGCGCCGAACCGCGCGTGTACGTACTGTGATTGAGGAGCGGAGGACACATCCCGGCACACCCTGTTCGAGTGTGAGGCTTGGGAGCAGGAGAAGCTCGAGACGGCAACAGCGATCGATCCCGGTAGCGGAAATACGAGCGACGGCGACGGCGTGATTACTCGTTTTGTGCCGGACACCTTGGTTTCGGAAACGTTGAAGAGCGGAAGATTATGAAGAAGGAGATGCAAACAGAGTGGTCGAAGCAGAGGGCCGACGGACAAAACTCGGCCCACACCATCGAACACAATAACTCTGTATCATCTTAAAAGAGCTGCTGCTGCTGCTGCGGACCCCCCGGCAGGGCTCACCCGCCGTCACCACCTTCCTGCATCGCCACACGTACCATGACGAGGAGGGGAGGGGTGAGTGAAGAAGAAGCGCATCTGGCTGTGGTGAACCCAAATTCCAGATTAGTGCTGGTAGCGTTTACCTTGGTCACTAGGGGACCCCATGCTGACCCTCATACGACAGCGCGCACCGAAAGCGGAACGGCAAATGGGGGCTCGGGCCGGTTTCAAAGCGTCCCTCCATCCACTGATGCAATACTCGAAAGGGTAGTTTCCGGGGCTGGGGGTGCGGTGTCTCATGAGGCCACTTTGACATGCGTGCATCGCCATACGTCCCACCACACCACCTATGTAGAATAGGAATTCATAATGAAAGAAATTCTTCGTTAAAGTGCGGGTGCATCATATTGATGCCCGGCTGATTCTTGTTCAACCAACTGTCAAATTACCGACATTAATTTGGCATCCTTCGACATCGATTTTACATTTCGATGTTAACTGAACGTTGATTTTACTAAAACATCAAATAAACGTTGGTTTTATGTGTAAAGATGGTTTTGTGGGTAGGGGCGGGATCCAGACTTTGATTTCGGGGAGGAGGGGTCATGAAGTTTTTTGTAACCGGGGGGGGGGGGGGTATCATAAAGGCGGTGTCAACTGTTTGCTGTCACGGAGTTAGGGTTGCGTTTTTCACATCATGCATCCGTGCGGCTGAACTGCAACTGCCGCACTAACATGTGTAGCATGATAATTTGATGGGTCAATTTTTTGAATTAAGAGTCTCGAGCTAGGAGTTGGGGCTTGAAGGAACGATGGTTTTCGTATATCACAGTACATGCATTCGGACATTTTCGACGTTTATTTTAAATCCGAACTGCATGCTGGTGACGTTATCGGAAAGGAAAACGATTTCTCGATACACATTAGAACATAGGTGTATAGTGGATAGACCTCATCTAGCCTGTACGAACCGGCCCATCGCCGAGTCGCTTGTACAGTGCTACAGAGATATCAAAATTGCGTTCAAAATTAAGCTTGGACAGGTAATGCCTATTCATTTCACTGCATAGGTAGCCAGTTTAAAGATTTCACCGGTGATAAGTACGACGCTCCTCCGAAGCGAGCACACGGTCTTACTTGAAATCACCATCGACAGGCTTTCTCCTGAAAGAATTGGCTGTGCTGGGGACTATGTTTTTCGACATAATGCTATCAAAAGTCGACGTCTCTTTCCATCTCTCGGATTGTTACTATTCTGCAGATGGTACGAGGTGGAGGGATGGAATGATAAGTCAGTAGACTAGTCGGCGGAGTAATACAGATAACGAAGTCAGGCACTGAGCTGAAAAGTGCAGTTTGGTTCATTTCGTTTCCTGAGTTACTAGGTATCAATTTACCGTTATGAATCTCGCTGCAGATTTTCGTATTCGTGAAAATTTCGTGTATCGTAGGTACTAATTCAGTTTGAGAACGTGCCACTCAATTTTGGAAGTTATATTCGTTTATTTTGTTCTCAAAATTCGAAATTTGACGGCATTTTCGGTTGTTTGAAGTATTTTATAGCCGTAAGTGACAGAACTGAAACGCCACAGGCTCATTTTTTGGATCCATTCACTGAGCCAACCGCATGGGGAGATGAGAAGGCATGCTATAAGCCTTGTCCAGCAGTGACATTTTCGGTTTCTTTTTGATCAATCATTAAGATCTGGGTCTCCACAAAACGTTCGCCGTGTTGAGAAATCGTGTTTCCAATTCCAGGATCCGAGTCCAGAACTGATCTATGGTGCGATTCGATCCAGATCATGTCGCCACAAGGCAAGACCACGAGGCCTGTATCGAAGCTGTCATCATCGAATTCGCGGACAATGGCTCTAGGACCTTCCAGTATCGGCTAAGCATTACGTTTCATTTGTTCATTTTTATGTCAGATTTCGTACCTTAGTCCGATAATTTTCGATCATTATGAGTTTTTATATTGTGAGCCTAGCTCCCCTCATTTTAGATTTTGGATTTCGTATCATGTTTTCGAATCAAGTGGGCAAAATTGAGTTTCCTCTAGGAACATTCTTTCCTAGGAGGAACCAACCCAAAATTTATTGAATTTTCGTTTTAATAGGGTGAGCAGCTTTTAGTAACTTGGGTAATGAGTCTTCCATGTGATAGAAACGTGTTGTAGGCCATTCACATTCGCATCAAATTGGAGTTTTGGGATAAGTTACTGTGCTGTGTTATTTTTCAGTTCGTTCCTGCAATTATTCATCTAACGTCGAGTTGCTGGAAGATTTGTAGCAGTGGCGCCACTTTGCGGATCTAGATCCATCACCTCGAGATGCAGACTATACGCTTGGTAACGTTTCAGTTTATCCAGCATTGGATCACGTAACTCCAGTTTGAGTCTTTTTTGGTATCTTTAGCTGAAATGCTAGGTAAAGTACCTTATTTTTGGTTTTTATGATCGACCCGTGGTATAGTGCGATTCGCGAGTGCTAGCCTTAAGATTCGTGCTTACCATAAGGAGCCGACGCCCTTTCAAACCCGCGTGTATGATCTAGAAAGGGCGCGGAATAGAAATTCCCTTTACTTTCGATTTGGGTTTATCAACATTTTCAAATCTAAATGTATTCCGTTTTAAATGTATTTTATTTTTGTTTATTTCGCTCCTCCTTTTCTTTTAGTTCTAAATTTAGTGGAAAGCCTGCGTGAATTTCACGTGGAGGCTCAGCATTCTTATTACTGTGTGACTAAAAATTTCAGGTCCTGTGAGACCAGTATCAGATCAAGACGCAGGAACCGTCACTAAATAAGCTGTGACCATCGAAAGCGATCATTCCGAGCGCTCTTAGGCTCCTCGAGTCCTTAATTCAAGATTTGTAGCCTGAATCTCCAAATTTGAATGTGTCCTTGTGAGAAGGGGACTCCCTTGTGAGTAGTATTTCGGGTTTCATATTTTCCTAGTCTAATGCTTTTGGTCAATTTCATTTGTCAGCCTTTGATGCTGAAGTTTGTTATTTATTCTAAATTTTAGGGGAGGGAGGACCCTATTTCTACATTGTTATTACTCAATGCAGTCTGAGTGTGATATTTATTTATTGTTAAATTCGAGCCCATATTGGAGGGCGTATATCTATCTTTGATCGCATACGAACTGGACGTATCGCGAAGTAAGAGCCACTGGCTCCATGTTTATTTACAAAGCCGTCGAGTATCTCCGTTGTGTCTCATTTCATTTTTTAAATCAATTTTTATTATTATTATTATTTTTCTTAATAATTTTAGTGCGGTGAATTTGGAACAACTTTATCTTTTTGTTTATTTTATTGAAAATGCGTGGACGTATCACCATGCAAAGTATTTGATTTATGGTACGTGGCATCCCTGGACTGGTTTCTAAATTAATTTTCCCTTTCGTGGACCTCTTTTCATTCAGGGACATGAAGAGCGGGTTCCCAAGTACTCACGTCCATTCTGGTGGTTCAGGTCTTTAGCATTACTTCGTTAATGGAGTACACTGGGGACAGGGGTCATCGTGGGCTCGCTCAGACTCCCGTGGGGCTTGGTGGTAGTCTGTGGTTAAACACCTATGAGTATGGTGATAGTAGGCTGAACGTTCGTTATTACGAGTTATTAGCCCCCTGAGTCGGCATCAACTATCGGCAGTTTCCTACAGGTGAGATCCCTGGGAGAAGCTCGTTTTCTTCTTGGGCTCTTATTCCGAAATTTGGGCGGGACATCTGGCTTTTGGGAAATTTTGCTACACATGCGGTGTAAACGAGAAGTTGCAGTGCAGCCGCGCGGATGCATGATGTGAAAAACGCAACCTAGAACGTTTTTAATTTTTATCATTGTACCTAACTTGAAACTATGCTACCAAGTATCTTAACTATTGGGGCCGTAATTTTAAAAAAGTTCATGATTAAGGAGGGGGGAGGCTCCCTTGATCTGCGCCTGTTTGTGGGTAGTCCATAAATGACTCCAAAAAACACCCAAAATGCCACTTCGAGAGCTTTTTGCAGGAAGTAGCTGGTTGAGCATTTCTGATTTCAGATTCGGTTCTAGCATGAGGAAATGTACATCAGAATTGCGGTACATTAAAATCTCAGAATTAGAAAAAGGTTGAAATCTGTTCCACAGCGTAATGGGTGAGATTTGGCAAAGTTGGCAAATTCATGGATCTGAAAAGCTTTTCTTTTTAATTTTCTTTCTCTTGTGCTCAACAACTGAAGATTATTTCGTCCTCCCCGTCCCTTTTCCTAATAAATCTTCTTCGCCACTTGTGCCGCCCAAAACAAGATGCAATCGTGTATCCGGCCCAGAGACCGCCAGCGTCGTTGGCGACGGCGGCTGCACAGCCCAACAAATCGCTATACATACGATAAGAAAGTTGGAGTTTGTGACTATTAATTAAACACAAAAGCTTTTATACTTTTGTTACTCGCGCAGAATTGCATCCGAATAAGCGGATCTATTTCTTCCGCGATTCGCGTTTTAACGCCAGCTTAATTGTAAATTCTCAAAAAAGCTATTTCAGCGTATTTAACGACACACAATCTTCCTATTACAAAGGGAAAAGTTATAATTACGAAAGCGAATGAATGAGCCGCGGCGAACTCGTAGAAGTCGTCGAGATTACAGAGACGAGCAAACCCGGTGGAGTACCGATTTCAACGGTACCTAGCTACCTACTACCTACCTACGAGTAAATCATTATTTTATTTTTTGATAATTGTAGGTCAGAGGGGAGTGGGGGGAGGCAGGCCACGAAGGTAGAAGAGCCGAACCGAAGGTCGAACTAACGTAATTATATCGTAAATAAAATGCGTTTTCCGATTGTTCGAATTCTAACGCTTCCGAGAGAAAGCGTTGTGGCAAACGGGGAAGATACCATTTTCCGTTCCCGACCACCTACCTCTCCTCCTCCTCCTTCTCCTACTCATACCTAGAATCACTGCTCCAGGTCAGCGGGGGCTTTCCGTGTATGCGGTTTGAACATAGGTGCAGCTATAGTCTGTTCCAAATAAAAGAGACTCCTTAACAGAAAGAGAGCATCACACTGAACGCGCTTTGTGTGTTGTGACGTATCCCCTCTTCTCAGTTATTACGATCGCAAAAACACGATGAAACATTTAAATAATTATTCATAAAAGTAACTTCTGAGCAGAGTATCATGAATACGATAACAAGTGAATTTCCTTTTGCACACGCGTCAATGCGCTTCAGTCGCCTCAGTGTGAACATTTTCTGTTTCCTCTCCCCTGTGCCGTCGAATCGTGCAGTGACGTCGTTTCGTTAAGGAGTCTCTTATTTGGAACAGACTATAGGTAGAAGAACCATGCGTCTAATTAATATTCTCTTGCAATGCAAAATGATGTTATCCTCGATTCGTCGCCACTTTGCTCTACTTAGGCGTAGAATTTTGGCAGTTTGTACAAAACCGAGGAAAGCAGCAGATTATGCGATGCAAAAAACAGGCGAATCATACCTGTCGTAATAATAGTTGGCGAGATTTATTACATCTAGGCTCTCGTATTATTTGCTGACTTTTTTCAATTAACAGTTGTCCTCGGCGGTGATTCTGGGAGTGGCTTCGGTATCAACTTTTCTTGACGTTTTATGACAAAAGAAAGCGAATGGCACTAATTTTCAATTTTCATAATTCCTTATTTACTGTCACGTGAAAATCTGTATAAATATGGAGTTTCCACGCTAGGACCTATCCGGGACAGATACGAAAAAGTGTCAAGATAACTTTCTATGATAAATTTAAAAAGCTTTAATTTTGGTTCGAAATATTTTACGTTTGTAGGTCATACTCGACTAGCTAAAGCCTGAACTCTTTTGTTGACCTATTTTTCTACAATTATGAACTCGCGGGGTTCGCACGAGATAGCTCCAAACTTAAAATGATTCTTACGTCTTTTGACAGTATCGTTGGTTAGTATGAAAAGGTGCTATCTGCAAAAAAACAAATTTTACAGGAGAGAGATGTAAAAATTTTAAAGCAACCACGACGAAGCTGTTAAAATGGGTTTAACTAAAAATAGTATAACGATGCTTCAACATTCAACTAGGAATACACCTCAGAGATGAAAATATTCCACTTTTCTTTTCCAAAACCTTTTCATATGATTAATTTTGTCAGTGGTATATTCTGAACCCATTTTGTTTTTAGCGTTTTCTGCTGAACCGAGGCAATATTTTACCATTTACCGCGTGGTATCTTGTAGATAGTAAAATTCCCTATCCATCGATACCAAAAAGTCACTTTGTGAAAAAAATTCAGATAGTATCTTTTCACACTAACCCAACGAGCTCGCAGTGGTATCAAATTCTAAGCATTCATAATTGTGCACTATTTTTCACCAGTTAGTCGTCCTGAGGGGTCCTCAAACTGTATTAATTTATTCTTTAGATTGTTCTTCAATCCTGCAACAAGAAAGAAAATTGAAGAGGATATTATAGCTTCGCATATCCCGTAATGATGAAAATAATTTACAAGGAATAAGAATTGAGTAAATTCTATTTTTCAATATCTATGTAGGTAGGCTGGTGCTAACATAATCTAAAGGAAAGTTCCACGCCAAGTAGCATTTCTCAAATAATTTAAAAAAGCTTTCACCAGCTGATTAACAAATTACCAAGTTCGACCGCATACTACTGGAAATTATGCCTTAAAGTTTTACGGTAAGTTCTCGATGTGCAAAATTTCGATACGTTCTACCAAGGCGACTTGGAGTAAATGCTTCATTGTTAATTTCTCGCCAGCATATTCAATTCGCGTAAAAATTATTGTATTCCGAAGATAGGTCCGTTTGTGTACCTGTTTCATATTCTATGTATATTAGCGGCAGCGGAGTTCTTTGCAAGCCAGATCATCTCTTACGGTAGGTAGGTAGTAGGTACATACTCGTATTTGTACATAATATTATGTAGTATGTGAGCCTGCATTGTAACTGAATAGCATGAAAGTATGCGCTTCTCCTATGTCGCATATGACACGCCGAGTGTTGAAAATTCGCTACTTCGGAGAGACTTGTGAAATGAAGTACACCTGATTAAAATATCTCATCGAGGATCTCCCTTGTCTCGCCGTAAAATAACCTTTTAATTAAATGAAACCTCGCTGCAGCACACTCATCGTCTGAAAAAAGAAAGCGTACAATAGAATATGATCCGTCAGAGTAACCAACTCTTGTTAAAATATGCAAAATCATTAAGCAAGGCTAATATTTGTATTTCAGTGATTTAGTCTCATCCTGCTTCTTTTACCCTTTCTCTTACTTTTTTTTTTCCTTTCTTTCTTTTTTTTCTAATCGTCCAGATGCGTGAAGGATTAGTAGTTAGTTTAAGGCAAGAATACACTGTTTCCCAGAGAGGACGGCAAAGCAAAGGAGGTGGCATAGAAAAATTAACTGCTAAGAGAAATAGGTTATACATATAACCTGCCCTTCAACGAAAGACTGCGGTTCGTGGGACAGATTTAATTTGCGTACTTACCAGAGCGATTCACGTGCAGAAGTTCTAAAATTCGGTCTGAGATGGAGAAAAACGTTGAGTACAGGGAATAAGTTATTTGTTTGAATCAGAAATAAGTTACTTAAAAGTTAATGAATTCCTGACATTCGCGTCGAAATCAACTCTGAATTATAAATCGTAATGTCAGATAATAGGCCAGGCTCGTAGGAGCAGTGAGACTGAGGGGGTCAGTTCTTGAATATGTTCGCTGAATAATGGATAAAATGCGATAGTCTTAGTTATCGAAGTTCAAGCCTACCTAGCTTTTTGATATTTCTCTACGAAAACTTTTGGTTATTTATGTTAAATAACAACGAAGTTTAACTTTACCGGTAATGTTACCCGTCCTAAAGTTTAAAAACTACGGATTTTGACATCACAGGCTCGATCTTGTTCAGAGCATCCAGTTTTGCTGGGCTCAACGTCTATATTGTATTACAACTACGTACAACAGAATATAAGTTCTTCCATATAAAGTGTAACAATTCGCGAAAATATTGACTCGATGACTCCTCCAATTTTAAATCTCCCGAAGAAGAGGGTTTATAAATAGAATGCGGCAAAATCAAAACGCAAATAGTTGAAAATCATTTTAAAATCGTTCTAAAATATTTCAAAAATCACGATTTAAAAATCGAAAATTTTTTCCAGTGGTTGAAAATAGATTTTTATACGATTTTTGCGATTTTCAGATAAAAAAAGAACAAAGAAAAATGCACTAACTAAAGAGGAACAAGGGTAATCTGAGGGTAATCGAGGGGTAACTGATTGCGTATTGGGTCGTTCTGTAGTATAATCCCTTACATAAGCATAAATGACGGACCAGTGGGGACTCATGAGGAGGGAAGCTGGATCAAAATAATGCTGAAATTTTTTTCGCTCCCATAATTTCTCATTTCTTTGACGAGGGAGGGGGCTTTCAGTGGAGGGGCATATTTCTGCCTCAGTTCTGTCAATTGATTTTTACTCTGCTTGAACAATTCTATAGTGCGTATCTAACTGCGAAATAAAAATGGAGAACGGAAACATGAGAGAGATGCTGAAGGAAGATGGGGATGGTATCTGAAAAGGATTTGAAACAAGCAAGAGAAATACACAGTTGAAGAGTTGAAATCATCTCGAATCAGTATTTTTGAATGAATCTGTGTCGATAGAGTTGCTCAAACCACTAGATCTTATGTTCTAAATTGTTTTTACTTTTCACGTTTTGAGCTACCAGCTACCACTCCTGCTTATTATCTCCATTACAACTCGTTAGATTCTACTCAAAAGTGTGAAAAATAAATCTTGCCGCGAATTCGTTTCGACTTAATGAATTTTACGCGAGAGCTCCGTCGTCCATGGCCCCTCACCTAGGTCCTATTTTTAATTAGGTACTAGGTATAATCGTATTGGAGGTCTGGTTGGCCGAGTGGATAGCGCGTTGGTCTCAGAATCGGGAGGTCCCGGGTTCGAACCCACGTAGCGACTCGCCAGAATTTTCGACCTAGGCCGGTTTTTCGGCCAGAAGGGAAAAGGGCTAAGATAGCCCTAACAGCCTCCCCGACGTCTCTGAAGTAATGCTCGAAAGGGCGGATTCCAGGACCCGGATGGAGAGCAAATTAGGGGGGGGGGAATAAATAAATAAAAAGAGGTATAATCGTATTGATGTAAGTAATAGAAGATAGGTGTGAACGACTGTAACGAGCAGAGGACGAATAAAAAAACTGAGGTAGAATAATACCGCATTTCTCTTGTTGGATTTACAAAACGATATGTGTCGACAAAAAACGTAATTGTTTCGCAGCCATCGGTTAGACAGTCGGAGAAACAAACATATGTTCGTCCAGCATCCGAGAGAACAAATCAGCCACATAACCGTGATTTGGAACTTGGCCATTGTGTTACAAATATGTTTGGATCACCGTTTGCTTATGACAGGAAATTTGTTCTCTTACGAAGAGTAGTTTATTGCGTTCGGTTTTTCTCCCAACACGATTTTAAAGGTTTTTATTTTTACTTGGCTGGTCACCAAATCGGATCGGACCAGATTAATGGATGATATTAATGTCGTGTTTGGTACTACTAAATACCGCTAATATATGTACCTATCACTTGACGTCGAACTAGGCAACTCAAACTGGAGGCTGCTTATATCGGTTCCAGAATCAAGAGGACTTGACTATGTCAGTCCGGTTATATCGTTTGAGTTGAGCCGATTTGATTCGCTAACACGGAAACAAAACTGAATATCGAGCTTTAACGAGACTAGGTAGTTACTGATACACTTTTTAAATTATCTTATCAAACTAGTAAGCCAGACACTTGTGAGAGTCTACTCAGTCCTAATCCAATCTCGGAATTAATTCAGTCGCCTACATTCTCTCACGTTGTAAAATTACAAGTTCGCTGCAGGAAACGGAAGCGAGCCAATTTTTAACTGCGACCACAACACTTTCTCGTCTTTTCTAAAATATTTCTAAGCTCGCCGCATGGTGTGAAAAACTACACCTAAGCATCAGTTTGAATTAAAATGTGACGAGATGGCTTTCAGTATTTCTTGCCGAACTAGAATTTGTATTCTGCAGGACCATCAGCGTTTTAGTAATTAGACTCAACATGCGGCACGCCACTGAGTGCAGGATGTTAATTGTGCTCCAAAAGTTTTCGCATGGTCGTTGACTCAAGGTACCTACATAGTGTTTCAAAATTGTAGGTATAGATAAATAATGACACTGCACTGCTGAAAATGCGCCTACTTTTCCTCATTAGTTCTCGTATAATAAACTGATTTTCAAGAGAGGTCATTCTGTTTCAATAAAGCTGAAAAATAAGTCACTTAATCCTCGTTAGTCTTATTGGCCAGTTACGAGTAACACATTAGTTTGCTCTCGTTCTCTTTTACTTCACCTCTCGTAAATCCGCTTCTTCTTTAATGTTTATAATTTAATTTTTACTTTTGATAATTGAAAAAGTTTTAAAATGCTCGACGGCGTGCGCTTCGGCCTTCTACGCTGTCAGCGCCAGCACTAGATGAAAAAGTAGAACTCCAGTTCCGAACGATTCTCACAACAGTCTTTGTAAACTGCTGAAAGTACTGAAAGTAAAAGAGAAAGTAGGAACTCTATATCCTTTGAGCGCGATCATTTTAAGACGGATAGTGTCTCTTTGTCAATGGTACTTAAATGTAAATTGAAAGCGTTTTTGTTTTCAAATTATTTGAATGTGCAGATTAGTTGACCACCGCAAAAATCCGTGTTAGAGCTAGCGAACTGTCTGTTTCGTAATAATAAAATACTACGAAGCGGGGGAAAAAGAAGAAAAAATAATAAGAGAAAAAGGAGAGTAGTCAGCAGAATTCTAATGCACAGAATTAAATAAAGTACTAAAAATGCTCGAGACATTCATCTGTTCCTAAGCACCCAAAACAGGGTATGTAAAATAACCTCGCGAAACAATTTCATTGTTTTTCTCTAAAATCGAACATAGTAGCGTAGACACAATCCAGTAACCACATAAGAACACATTCCTCAAGAGCCAGTGAGAAAGTTACACTTTGTGCGCTTTTGCGGTGCGTTATCGAGCTTTGAAAATAAAGAGAGGGTGGTGATCGGTCTTGGGCACGCCCTCTATCTCTGTACTTTTCTAAACCTCGGGGAAGGAAACCACAAATACTAGATGAAAACCAATAAATATATAAAACCGCTAATTCAAGACTTAAGAAAGACTGAACAAAAACGACCGAACTCTAAAATCAAAATTAATTTTAAAACGTCAACATCCATCGAAACAAGACGCAAGAATATGAAAATCTAATAAATCAAAATCGGAGCAAAAAGGACCGAAATCGATCGAACATGAAGATCAAAAATCATCGAACATTCTAAATTGAAACTACAAGACTGGAAGACCAACAAAAAAAGACCAAATGTGCGAATCCAACTCTAAAGAAAGAGCAAGAAAATACCAAAATCCGCTTAACTGAGACAAAATAATAAAAAAATAAAAATAAAATAAATAAATAAAATAACTAATCAGAAACTTAGGTGAGGACCAAAGAATGCCTAAATAGCATTTAAAACTGAAAGATCAAAACCAGGCTACAGTTCATTAAAATCAACTCAATCAAGAACGAATAGAAAATACCGGATCAGTCACGTCCAAAAACAAAATGTATAATATGATACCCGATTTTGCCTCCTACACTAAGATACAAGATCGGAAAATACCAGAAAATACCAAGATCTACCGAAAATATAGACAGACTACACAAAAGCCAAGACAACTGTAAGAAATATCTAGAACCACAAAATAGGGACAAAAAAGCACAAATAGGCTAAAAAAAGACACATGAACAGCAAAAATCAACAAATTTAAAACAAAAATAAACGAAAATAAGATCTGAAGGTAGAAAAAGAAATAAAGAAATAAATACATGAAGGTAAACTCTACCAGATTCGGGCAAGTCATCTGGTAACACAGTAATATCGAATATTTTGGGATCCCATTATGTAGATGAACCAGTCGAACCCCTTCAGGGACGAGGGAATTGATAATTGATGACTTCTAAAGCGAGGAACCTAATGTGTGGGAGGTGGTTGAAAAGCAAAAATTGACGTGTACAGTGTGTAAGTTACCTATCATTTCTTATAAGGGTTCTAAAGTCGCTGTACTCATTTTTGGTAATAGGGTAACACTGAGCTGAAAATGATCAAAAAGACAGATAACCTGGAAAACCTGCTAAAACAGTCCCAGCTGAGGATTGCATACCCGCTTGAAAAAATTGTTAGAGGAAAGATAGTCCTGTCGTTTCTACTCTTAACTCCGCCAAATACACTGAATCAAACGTCTTAATATAAGGACGATGTTTCGTTAAAGCACTGATAACTGATGAATGGGAAACTAAATTCATTATTTCCCTTTGTTCGTCATGAAACGCATGCTCCCTTAAATATTCATATGGATGCAGATCGCGTTCAGTTGATCAGATGCCTCCTGTCTTGTCCTCTTAACGCTCTAACATAATTTTCTTGAAGATCATTTCAACTTCACTGAAATTATTCCCGTAAATGCAACCAACCCTTATTTTTTATGGCTTATATATATCATTAAATCACATTAATGCGATCAATTATTTAGAATTTTCGTTATAAAAGTAAAGCTAATTGGAAAATAGTTCGCGATAGTACTGATTTACAACTGTAATCAAATTTTAATACATAAATAATATATATTAGGTATACTTGGTGGTCCTTTTGAAATACTGCTAATTACATTATCCTTTTATTCGACGAGCACCTTCGGTAATTATTATAAGTTTCGGGTCAGAACTTACCTTAATTTGAAGGCTTAAAGAAAATTTATTACCGACGGCTTACATAGCTCGGTTGTTCGCCGTTATTTGGTGAAACTTTTATCAATGCTCATGAACCTACTTCATATTATCGGTGGAAAAAATGTTCGAAATAAAAAACACTCGCTGGAATTATATTATTACAACTTGAAATCAAAGGCGGTTACTGATGAGTATTGAGAGCACACGCAATAAACTTTTTCTTCCTAAAGGGGATTTCGTGCGAATAAAAGGAGGAATGAATAACCTATGAAGTATCTCTATGATTATAAAGACTGATATAGTAGAATTGTATATTTGAACTTAGCGGCCGGGTACGCTATTATCTTGAAATTCAAAATTGGCCATCTTCTTAAATCAGTGGTTGAAAATGTCGTACATTCAAAAACAACCTCTAGAATTAACGAGACATGTTTTAACCACCGCTACGTGCAAAATAACATTTTTATTTCCCATTCGTTTAAAATCGAACAAATTAGATAATTTTGTAACGATTTCATACTATTTTTTATAAGAGCCGAGAAGACTTCATGTGTTTTCTTCCTTCTCATAAACAGACGAGCCGTAATAACATATTCTGTACAATCACACCTCAAGCCGTAGACTTGGAAATGCATTGATAAGAACATTTCAACATACAGAATCTGCTGATAGCACGTCTCAAGAAATGAGTGCAACTAGTTATAGAAAATTTGAACGTCTGGCATGTTCACCGAATGCACCTTGCTGTACTATTTGACGAAACTTTAAACCTTAGTGTGGCAAACTAAAAATATTGACCCTAGGTTATTTTAGTACTAAATAGAACCCATTAAAGAAAACAACCATCAACTTTTCCAAGCAGTGTTCCTCGTTTCACCCTATAGATATTTATTTCCAGGAAAAAGTGTAACCTGATAACTTATACAATGCAACTTTTGGCACGACTATGCTTTATATTTTCCCTGTAACCATCCAGATTATGAGGAAGTGGCTTCACCAAAGCATCATGCTCTTTTCTATTCACCGGTTGTGCACATAAAACATTTTTGACATACCATGCGAAAGGGGAAAATTTAGCAGAAAAGGCTCCCCCGACACGGAGAATGCCGAACGAAGCCGAGAATGGCCGACTAGAGGAAGCATTGGAATTTGTGTAGTGTGCGCGCCTATATGCCTATATGCGCTTCAACGCGGTCACCTGAACGACATCCATGTAACAATGTTCTTCTGTGCAGCAATCGGACTGTTTCTGTAATTTCTTTCTTTATTTTATTTTACATATTTTTATTATTTTTTCACTTCAGCCATAATCAGTTGTTCTTTGCCAAATTGATAAATTTGTGGTTATGAGACTGATTTTCTATCGAGACACCAATATTATCATATTGAAACTGTTGCTAGGTATTTGACGCAGTGAATAAAATTCTAAATCTAAATCTAGCCGCAGCTTATTTTTATATGAAAATTTTAATTCTGGAATGTAGTATAATACTTACGTGGGTGAATAAATCCCTTGCATTTAACTTGTCTAAGCAGGAAGTGAGCTGTAATTTTGAGTAAGTGTCAGTACCTCGGATACATATTGAAAAAAGAAAATAATAATAATAATAATTGAATAAAAAAATCCTTTTTCAAAAAGAATTTTGTATAAAACTTTTGCGCGTGCGCTTCATAGTATCATTTAAAAAATCACATTTACTACCGCAAACACCAAGGCAGAGATATTTTGACAGGTCTTCGAGAAGCAGTCGAACAGCATATGTCTGCCATCCCCTCATCATGCTATTGATAAGTTCTTTTGAAGCCACAAAAACCGTATCTCGATGCAGATAACGAGCTTGTTAACGGTATTGCGAAAACGAGCGCCTCGAATTCAAAAAACCTTCTAGCACTGAGCACGCACACAATATCTTAATTCTTCGTTTTTTGGTGTATTTGAAGTTCTGAACACACTTTGATTTCGACGAACAGTCTGCAGTGTATTTTTCTAGTCTACTCGTATACAATAACATGGCTTTTCAACTATGCGTCAGTAGTTTGTTTATTCTGCCAGTTGATTTTTAAAAGATTAAAAAAGTTTCACGTTCGTGAATTAGGTATTGTGTTATTCGTCTTGTCTATATAAATGCACTCGAATGAATTCCGCGATCATCCTTTTGGAGAGTACATCCGTCTGATCTCGGGGGTTCGCTCGCAGAAGTGCGCTAACACCACACAATTTAACGAGGCTTTCATTAATGTATGTAGTATTTCTTGTGTGTACATTCTACGAATTGTTGTACCTACCTAATTTGTGTGAAATAACATTCCTCAACATTTTTATGTTGTAGTGCCGATGGTATTTTTACGGCTCCAACCGTTACAACCGTGATACATAAAGTTGCTTATAGTATATAATATGTATTTTTGGTTGTAGGTACTTTTTTCCTAGAGAACGCTCTATATCCACAGAATTCATTTTCCCTGTAGTCAAGTTACCTATCGGTATACCTAAGTGAAGTGAAACACGAATCTTCAACTTGTGAACCTTAGATTACAAAAATTTTGCAGATAAATCTGATTAGAAGAGGGTGGCAACCCCATTGCCTGAAGGGAAGGGCTGTTATCGCTTGTTAATTCACAATAGTTGCCTTAGTAGATCGTGGATGAATCTCGTATTTTATCATGCCTCAACTGAAATGTGGATGACATGCTGAAATCAAAGTAGATAAAAGTTTTTTCCTTAAGGAATCGTACTACAGGAGCAATGTTTCGGTAAATAGATTACTTACTAAGACCAACTTCATTAAATTATTGAAATAATATTTACACCGATTAAAGGTTACATTACATTTTTCCTATGTACGCTTCAACGTGCATTTTCCTATGTACTTTACCCAATATGATTTCCTACACATATGTATCCTTCCTCTTGTCATTTCTGTATGCATCACATTACCAATAATTAAACGCGTATTCAGTTAGGCATCAGTGGTGATCCAATCTTATGATCGTCAAGTGCCCAATTATAGCCCAGCTGATGCAATGTATACCGTAAATTCGTACGTTCACTGCGACGAATACTCGGTAGTGTACATTCATTATTCAACTCACCCATTAATCTTGGCTTGATTGAAGTTTAATGAATGGCCACATAAATTAGCTATAACGAAGCAAACTCAAATAAATTACGTACGAAGGATTCCCCGAAGATATACCTACAAACTTCCAGTTCTGCCGTAACGGAGAGCGTGAAAATATTCGCCTTATTTTTACCACTCAGTCGAACAGAAATTTAAATTATTTTCCGACGTTTCGTAATTCCAGTCAACTCATTTCGGCAGCTTAACGTTTCTTAAAGGATTGAAATGAGATGAAATTGGAAAGTGTTACTGCAATGTAGACCGAGACGGCAGAGAAATTCGATGAAATTCACCATCTATAGGTATAGTCAAGGACATACTGAAGTGACTTCTCGATAGGGTGAGGGGGTTCAATGTTATCAAAAATACAATTTACAAAATGTGCCGACTGTAAGAATTTTGACCAGTGACCAGTAGAGAACAGAAAACGTAAATTTGCTTTATACATGTTATGGTAAATACCGAAAATCTGGTTAATGTCGTCAATCACCGGGTTTCCTGGACGTTTATCTACAAATTTGCTGCAATTTGAAAAATTCTACAAATGCGGTGGATATCGACATTCGCTGCCTGCTGTCGGAAAATGTTACTTAACACGCGATGATTGGCCCTGTGGAATAAAATTCATTCTGTTTCAAAAGAACAGAGATTTCCACGAAGGTTTATACTTAACAGTTACTTACATTTACAAGGAGCCCATTCCTCATCAGAAAAAAAAATTCAGCAAAAATCGAAAAATAATCTACAAAAGTTTTTTCTTTGCGCCATCACGTGAAATAAGTGAGACAAAATCCTCAATACTTCACCATTTTAAATTGTATAGGCCTATTTGTATTGATAAACTCAACATTAGCTGGACATTTCATACAAGAATAGTAATATGTAGACCTATTCGCCTATATATTGACAAAAATAAAACATTATAAGATAACAAAAACAATATAATAATTATTATTAGTTTTTAACAATTGCGAAGTGTGAAGATGAATAGATAATTTCATTTTGAAAATTATGACCGAGATAATTCACTTTTTTCCCGCGTCAAAACGGGCAAAATGCTCACGCATAATAGGATCAAATTTTGCCAAGAGGAAGCAAAGGTCAATTAAATTTTTTCTATTTTCAACTAATAAATTTTCGCGATGACCACGCAGTGGTAAATTATGAGAGACCAAGTATTCAATAATTATTATTAGTCTTTCAACAACTTGCCGCCAATAAAATTTCTTATTCATTAGCTCCTTTTGCTGGTGGTTATCTATCGTTTTATTGAGTTTAAGCCTCTTCTCTAATTATTCAAGCCAATCCAACATACGAGAACAAGAACGATGATTGGATAAATTTTCATGATCCTTCAATATCTGAGCTATATTTTTCCAATTAGCAATTCATCAGCAGGGGGCGGATTTATATGAAATGACATATTTGTCTGTGTTGAGTAAGACGCAATATAGGTAAGATACTTTTACGTTTCAAATCTTTCTAAGCAAAATTAGCCATATTTGTTTCCGCATATTTTACATATTTTACTTATAAAAGCATATTTTTGCATATTTTGGCCGTTTTTAGGGCATATTCAACTATTTCAGAGCATATTTCCTTATTTTTCCTCATTTTTAGTCCATATTTCTGCAATTGTTGCTATTTCCTTCTTAAAAATTTAAAAAAAATCACTTTTTTGGATTTTTTACTTTTGCCTTGAGAAAAAAAAACACGTTTTCTTTATCTAGCTCTCCAAGCGCAGTCTTCCGCTACTAATTTCGCTAAATTTAATTCGCAAGGCACTACTCCATTTGGATTCGTTGTATCATGGCTATAATTATCATCACATCATCGGCTCTTTGCGCTCTTTAAAATGAGCCCCATATTGATACCGCATATTTTCGTGTTTTTATCGCATATTTTGGATTTTTTTAACTTATATATATGTGTGCATATTTTCGCTATTTTTAACGCATATCTATTTTTCAATATTTTAACCGGTTTTCTGTAAATTCCAGTTTCAGGTCTCCTGATGAAAATTCCCTTAGAACTTCCAATTTTCCAATAAATACTTCTTTCCCAAAGTCCACCCGACTAACATTCGAGTGACCTTTCACAAATATGTAGATACTCTGAGACTACCTTCCACTCATGTGACGTAAATGTGATCAATGAGAAAGTTTCTAATCACTTTTCAGTCACCTATCAGTTACTTTTTCAACATTTTTATTGAAGAATTGCAGTCTTTTCTATGTGACTGGTTGACCAAGTTATAGTCAGTTATTTTCCATCACCTTCAAAAATGTGTGAAACGAGCGGTCAAATGAGCAGAGTTGAAAAAATATCAGGAAACATACCGGCTGCTATAACTTTTCTTTTATCAGTGCGTGGCAAGATACCAGCACTGCAAAAGGTTTAAACAGTGCTCCTACGTTTCTTATTAGCTCCCAGCACACCGGCATTAGTGTCATGATGACCTCATGTAGTAGCCTTGAATAATGGTTGAAAAAATGCTGTCATCTATTTCACAAGTAACATACAAGGTGTAGCACGAAAATCCCCTTTCTCAGTTTCTTTTAGATTGAGAATTTTCCTGAGTGACGGTAACCACCTTCTTTTCTTTAAGAAAAGAGAAGAAAATGATACCTTTTTTTTTACGGAATGAGACGAACTTTATTCTGTTCTTGAGAACTTTGGATCTCAAAATTCAAATTTATTAAACAAAGTACCGGAAGTGTTTTTTTTGAGTCATCGATTTCGAAAATTTCGAATTCGATTTCTACGACAAGATTTGTAAATATTGCATCGAGTTTTAAAATATTTTAAGAATCAATGTTTTTGCAATCTCTCATGTTCTCTCATTCTCTTTATGAATTTCCGTCACGTTTCTCCGATATCAGTCATGTTTTGCAATCTTCCGCGCTCAAGTGCTTGTGACTCCGCCTCTCTGATTAACAGGAGAAATCGAGTAATGTTGATAAGAAATCAAAATGCCGCCGCCTCCTTGACGATATGTTCTCATTACGAGAACCTCTATTTTCAAAGTGTCGCATTCTGTACCATTATAATAAGCTGTCTCGAAGGAATACCTTTTAAATATACCAATTGTATTTCAGTCGAACTTTGTTATAGGCCACGTCCTCTAGTCCTCTGATTCTCGATTAATACAGATAGGGATAAATATTTTAAATAATCTCGTCGAATCCAGAAAACGAGCTCAATATTCCAGTCAACTAATTAAAAGCTGTCGTGCGAAAATACCAACAAGGCGTAAAATATGCACGAATTCCACATCAAAGCGCGATGGCCGTTGTAAAATTAATGAAATCATACGGAAATTGCGCGAATTCCCGATTGTATCCGCACTCGTCCACAGTTTGTGCTGCGATCATCTGCAGCAGGTTATAAATAAAGAATGAATTCGTTCTCGCCGTATTCCAGTTCGAAAATGACGACGTTCGGCGCGGTGCGGTGCGGTGCGGTGCGGAGCGGTGCGGAGCTTCGACGTTTATACGAGTACGAGTACAGAGTACGAATATACGAGTACAGAGTACGTACGTAGACTTTAATTCGCAACTCGCTCGCTTTTTACACGTCGTACCATTCGCCGCCGCCATTCGAGAGTTCCAATTTGGGGCTGAAATGCAGCGAAAAGTGGCGGCGGCAAACAGATATTGTGGGTCGGGAAAAGCTGTGTGTGTACCTACACCTAGATGGCAAGAAAAGACGAAGAAATCTCTCGGAGTCTTCGGTACAGAAGAAAAGACGTATATAAGTATGCGTGTATAGACGTATAGTTTCGTATTCTCAATGGTTGCGATGTATACTTTACGAACACGCCTGCCGCAACCACCATTTTATTACTTATACAAGCCATTTTCCACGACGTAACTAGCAACATTAATAATTAAAGCCTCTCGTGATTTAATTCTGCTCTTCCTTTCATTTCATTGATTGTTGCTTTTATGGTCAATTTCGTGGAAACGAACCGCAGGTTATGCAAATAACTAAATTTATAGCGATGCTCGGGCCGAATTGAAAGCTTTTTCTTTCCAACACTCGTGTTCGTGTTCTTCGATGCCGACAGCGTGTTCTCCTATTTCAACCCGAAAGGCGAATTCAGAACGAAGGATTTTCGTAGTTCCATAAGCAGAAAGTTGAGAGACGACGGTATTAATAGCGCGCTTTGTATACCAGAATTGATTGTCTTAATTAAGTGGCCCGAAATTAGAAAGCGAGTATATCGTACATTATTCTGCTGAAGATGAGTACCTCTAAAGGTTTACTTAATGTTACCCCTATATGTTCAGATATTACCGTTTTCCTCTGCTATCGCGGAAGTGTCAAGATTACTTATTATAGCAGAAAGGTATGAATTTAGACGAGCAAATAATAAAAAGCCTTCGTTCTAACAATATGCGCCGACCTGAGTGGGTGCGCAGAAATCGACGCACCAACATAAAATGCGAAAGAGGAACAACGTGCCCACATAAGTTGGTGCTTTTCTTTTTCTTAAAATGAGTGAAACCAAACCTACTGAGACTCAATACAACAATTATAATAATGATAATGACTAATCCATACCACTTAGAGTATCATTTACCGTTTATTTTGCTCTTTTTTCGCTCTCAAATCAAATGCACTAAAGATCTTTAAATTCTGCTCATATTTACTATACAGCCTAATAATTGAAATAATATATAATGCGCAGACAGTAATGGTAGGGCTTCGTGACCGTGATGGGGAAGCAGAAGGTGCCGAACCCTCTTGGTTACATTTGCAGTTGGCAAATTTTAGTAATTAACGTCCTTATTAATTTACTGATTGATTAATTAACTTATTTATTTGCTCGTATAAGTATGAACTTGGCAAACTTGTGAAACTTGGCAGATTTCGAATTCCAAATAGCCTCCCAGCCACCTTATGCAAAAATACTCTCTCGAGACTTCTAAAAGCGGATGCGCGTACGAGTATTTAGTACCGACTATTTTCAAATGGAATATTATGTTAGATAACACTAAAAGTAGGTGAAGAAAGGGAATATGTAAGATTGCTAATGGTAAATATGTAGCATTCGGGAAAAAATATCATAATGCAATAATTTTAGATTTAGATCGCTTCGGTAGGGCTCATCTTACCTCAAAATCCCGCATGCAACACAAAAAACTACGAAGCGCGCTCACATAGACCACAATCGTGAAAATAAAAATCAGGACACAGGCAGAACGACATTTTTATCGAATAATAGACCAGCGCTTAATATTAATTAATATGTAAGTTTTCAAGATTACTGAATTCCTGTTTGACAATAAATTTTTTTTATTCTTTATGCTGGTGTCTTGAAGTATGTGATTCCCCTTTAATCGGGTAAGTAAGCAATTCATCCTACCAATGGGTATATACTTTTATATATTTTAACTTTTTTTTTCCCCCCCATAATCCAAAATTATTCAGCCAATACTCAGCAATGACGGATTTTAAGAATAATCCTGAGATGGGCAATGTTAAATACGGGTAAGAATTGTACATCTTATCTCCATTTCCCTTTTCAGTACTCGGATCATGTTTTCGCCTTCGCTGTTAACGAGTTTGTCACGTTGCGATACTTCTCGTAGATGAAGTGTCCCATAGGTTCCCCTTTGATGCATGTTTTCGCACTCACGTTCCGTCGATAATTTCGGCCTGGTACGAAGTATATTTTTATTTCTGGTGAAAATTGAGACTTCTAAACTGTCCCACGAGTGTGAAAGAGCAATACTCTGATAGCGTGAGCGAGAAAATGAATTTTCCTCACGACAGTCGTCAATTAAAAGCTCGTTCTAAGAAATTGGGAAAGGGTGTTTTGATCAGTTTCAGATGTCAAAAATCCTCGTATTTTTCCCAAAAAAGAGGAAGGACCGGGCACGTCAGTTTCTAATCCGATCAAGCTGAAATTTTGCTGGCATTTTTTTGTATTTCCTTAAAATTGATGGGGGGGGGGGGTAAGAAATTTGAAAATATTAACACCGAGAGTAAATAAGAATCACCCTGGTGTATATGTGACAGTTTCTATAAAAAGGGGTAACTTTGTCGATCCGACGAATTTTGAGTTACGGACAGTACGTAATAGAGGAATGAATGCACATTCCAACGAGCGATCGGCGAGATTTGTAGCGACTTTCGTTCCTGAGATACAAAGGGTCAAACATGAGTGTAAGGAGAACACGCAAAAATACGTTTTCGGGAAAAACTCGTTTAAAGTTAGACACAACTTTTTCTCCCACCCCGTCAAGCGGCCGTAACTCGCCGCGGAATCACTTTACCAGCCTCAACAAAAGCTTGTTGGAAAGGTAATTTTTCGCTCTTATACGTGGTAACAGTTCAGATGTTCAGAACATCGAATTTATTCGTGAGCTCCGAAAAACCACGAAGAAGCGAACGTAGACATTCGCATTCCATTCTCATTCTCTTTCATAATTCTCTTTCTCTCTTTCCCTCTTCTCTCTCATGCGCGTAAATTTTGTCTCTTTGTTATTGCGATGTTTCTTCTATAGAAATCAACCAAAATCTTAAAATTTTTGCGTTTCCTGAGACTTCAATCAATCGACAAAGTTACCACTTTTTAAAGAAACTGCCACATATACATTCACTTTTTTTCATTTTCTAATTTATTCAGCAAAAGTGCGATCATAACGACCGAATGTTGGACGGAGAGGAAGCTCCACCAGGCGCGAAGGGTGTAAAACACCGTGATGTGAAGTTTTCGGCGAGTGAGACGGCCTTTGGCTTGGTGGGACTCACTTTCCGTACGACAGCCTTGCAAACGTTAACGCCGACTCTGACTAGTACCTACTACTTAGGTGAGCTTCGGAGCTTCTCGTCTCCAAGTTTTAACATTTAATCTGAACAAGCTTATAAGCTCACTGTTCATTACAAGAGAATTTCCACCAAACACCAAACACGGAAAACGGTGATGAAAAAGGTGGAAAGATCATAAAAAATCCTCGCTGTACCAATTATGCCGACTGATTGCTAGAACTGGCCGAGTGCCAACTTTTTAAATATCTTGGAGGGTGAGGGGTGACCCCCTCGCTGCGCCCCGGCCAGTAACTGGGTAGCAGTCCCCTAGTGATAATTTTCGACCTGCGAAGACGGAAAGCCAAAGGCATGAAAAGATATAATTTCACCTTGTGCATGAAAGTCACTCGAGTGAAAGTTGAAATCATAATTGTATTTAATTTCGCTGCCAGAAACAAGAAATGAATTTAAATGTGAAATGGCCTGTTGGCTGTTGGCGTTTGTTTTATTTACAAGTTGCGACATCCGTTAGAAAGCGAAGAGAACACTCGGGCTATTGCTGATTTTTTTTTTGTTCTTTCTTTATTCCGACGTTGTTCGTCTACGCGGCAAAACTTGAAAATACACTGCGCTGTTTTGTCAGCTGGCGTGTTGAAAAATTAGGACTCGCAAGTTCTCAGCTGAACGAGCTTCGAGCAGAAGTTTTTGAAAGATATTATGTAAATTATTCCCTCGTGCTCGATCTATTATGGGCAGTCGAGTTTAAATTTAACTTATAATTATTACAAGAAGGCGCTTTCTATTTGAAAACGTTTAAAGTTTGGTTAACTTTTCGTTAATGTGTCGTATTTTCGCCTCGTATTGAACCACTTTTCCTCCGTATGCTTTTCGTCTGCCAAATTGTTACTACATACTTTCGTATATAACGATATCACGCTGGCAAATTATTAGCTCAGTGGCAAACGGTGTAATTTTACTGTTCAAATTTATTAACTCACTTACCTTAAATTAAATTCGTGAAGATCAACTCGATGGACTTTTTTGGCGTGTCATTCTGTCGTATTCGTAATTAGGAAACTTTTGGAGTCGGCAGCTACGGCTCGCACATCAGATGTGGTATCTCTCAAGTAAGAGCAATGGCTCAATCCGGGGTAGATTACCAATATTTATGGTGAAATAAATTGAATTGAATCTAAAGTAAACTAGCCAGTGTTTCAATGATCAGTGAAAATTCATGAAATCTCTATTACAGACGATAATAACTAATTGTACGTGAATATTGAGCGTTTGAGTGTGTGAACCCCCTCTCCTCCTCAGCCAAGTAAGTAGGCAACTCATCCGGACAACGTGTAGATATGTTTACTCACTCTTACTCTTGAAAGAGCAAAGATGTGAGCTTTCTAATAAATTATGTACAATATTCGTGGATTTTTTTCTCACGACTGCGAACAAATAGATTGGCGAAACATTTTGGTAAAGATAGAAGACAGTTGTGGCAACCACTGATACAAATTATCGGAACCGGTTTCATAAGGTGTTCACAAAACCGATTTTGGTAAAAACTAGGTTCTTACAAAAATTTTTAGTTTCTGCCATTTTCCGCTAAAATTGTCCTCCGATGCAATGTTTTTTTTTTTTTTTCACGGCACATGATTTCCGCTTTTATGTCCATCAAAAATACGACTTGTTTTACGTTCCAAACCATTCTAGTTCTCGAGCTGAAAAATTTTAAATCAGTGCCGCCCCTTACATAAAAAATTATTCAGGATTGCTTGTATGATTTTTTTTTTAAATAAACTGAAGAGATGTAGATATTTCTTTAATCGGCCGCCATTGTAGTCTAAATAAATTTAACACTGCATAATACATTGCCAAATTTTCTCATTCGAATATCTAGTTAATATTTCAATAGAGTAGCGTAAATAAGAGTGAGAGCTTACGGATATGGCGACAGATCTCCAATTCCCCTCCCCTTCTTTCGAGGCAGTAAAAACTTTTAAAATTATCGACTTCAAAGCACTTAGCTATTCGAAATGCTGATAAAAATTTTTCTACAAATAATATTGAACTGTGTTTTTTCAAACGTTCATATCTGTGTCCCTTAAATAGTAAGAACGGACAAAAATATCTACAGAGCTATAAACTGTTACTCTGTTTGAAGGGAGATACCACACTTGAGGCACCCCGTATTCAACAAGGAAGACAGAATTTCAAGTTTTGAGTTCCCTTCCCTTCGTTTGTTTGGACCCAGGAAAACAGCCTCGTTATCAAATGAACGTCCTTACTTTCAGAAAGATGAGATTCGGTAGGGACTATTGTTCTATATTTCTCTTCTTTTTTTTCGCCCATTAATCGTATTATATTTTTCATATTATCAAAAATAAAATAATAATAAAAAAAAACAATACTCGTATATATTATTCTGTCTTCATCATTTTATTCGCAGTTGGGTTCCTCTTGCGATTGTAAATTGTTTTTTCTCCTCTGCTTGCATATGGCTTCCGTTGAAAGAAAAATAGGGAGGCTTTTATCGTTATTTGGAATAAAAATAAATAGGGTTTCGTTTTCTGAATTTTTAGAAATGAAAATCGTAGGTCTAAAACAGGATTGCAGAGATTGAGCTGAATTCTGATGGATATTACTAACTACAAAGTTGTTATCGAGCTAGCAAGAGTGAGAAAGTTCGGATACTTGTGTGCGTCTTTTTTCTCGGCTTATCAGTAAGCTTGTATGTGCGAGAAAAACTTTTTACACTTACTTAGAGCTATGCTTTTCCTTTGCAATAGAGAGATACCGCCTGTCTGTATTAAGTTTTGTTTTGGCATTACTTGCAGAAATTCGGCCAAATGTAAAATAAATAAGCGAAAATTTTCTCTATTTCGGCAGCAGATTTGGAATGCAATCCTGAAATGAACAATTCAGATCGTGTAGGGCCTGACGTACGGCGAAATGCACGCTAATTTAATCATTTGCCGGTATGGCACTGTGTGCCACGCACATGTATGTATCTGCATTACGTGGGTAAATGTGAGTGAAAAACTTGTCACTACAGATTGAAAAACTATTATTTCACAAATGATGTCAAAAACGTGTAAAGCTAAAGTGAAATTGAATAGCCCATTTCCTATCTACTCCTAGGGTGTTCGAATTGGTTTTATAACCTCGATAATGTGGTAATCGAATGGATATAGTGCAGAGTTTAGGAATTTTGAACCCTGGAGAGAATCGTAATATTATGTATCTCCAAGATAAAGAAAAGATTTTCATTGTTTTTTCTTTTTTTCTTATTTTGTTTATTTCTTACTTCATTCGGTAGTTGTGCACTTTGAAGGTATATCTATACAGCTCTGAACACGCTTCTTATTATGAGACTCTTGAAGCCAGCGTAAAACTTTTTACATATTATTTAAGATTTTCCAAGACTTTTCATCTCCAGGACTTGCGATACGTTAAGACTCCTCAAACTGCTTCAAGACGCTTTCAAACTTGTTCAAATCTCACTAAGACTCTTCACGGTAAATGAGAACTAGCCAAGTATGTTGAAGATAATTGTAACTTTTTTCCAGACTAGACTAAAATCCACCAAGACATGAGACATTTGAAGATTCATTTTAAGTCTCTGTAAAACTCGTTCAAAATTATTCTGTAAACTGCTCTAAACATATCGACAGCGATTTTACCTCTGACAAACTACTTTTCGTTCTACTCAGAGAAGAAGACCCTTCTAAGTTTATTTTAAGATTCTTTAAGAGCTATTAAAGCTCGTCTTCAAGTCTTTTAGAAACTTGTTAAAAGAAAGTTATGAATTTTAAAGGTCGGGCAAGATTTTTCAAGACTCTTCAAAGCTCATCAAGTTTCATCAGTTGCAAGCTATATGAAGACTGTTTTGAAACTTTCTTATAAACTCTGCCTGGCTTGTTCAGGACTTTTTTTTAAAGAATTAATCTGTATTCGCTCAAGACTCTGTAATACTTTTAAAACTTCTTCATGATTATTGAAAACTATTCCAGATTAAGATTCTTTAAAAGCAATTTAAGCCAATTCATGACTCATTCAAGATTTTTTAAAGTTGTACTTCAAAAATGTCCAAAACGTAGCCGAGGCGCTTTATAAGACCAACAGAGATTCGTTCAAGACTTATTATAATTCAACTATGATCTTCCAGGGATATTCCAGGCGTGTTAGAAGTCATTGCGATATTTCAGCACTATTCGAGAGCAGTTTAAGATATTTTCTTCATGATTTTTCAAAGCATGTTAACAATCATCAAGACTCTTTAGAAAAGCTTGATTAAGACGTGTTCAAGGCTTTTTAAGATCCTCAATAGCTGAATATCTGAGACAGATTTTTTTAAAATTATTTAAACTCCTCCAGACTTGTTTAATATATTTTTATACGCACCCGCAAATTTTAAAGTTTTTTAGAATTCTCTCAAGATGTTTTTAAGCTCCTTACCGTTTATTTAGGACTATTCAAGACCCTATCAAACTTTTTTCAAAAATTTTCCAGGTTCTATCAGGCTTTTTGTTTTAGAAATCATCAAGACTTCCGACTTTCTTATCATTTGAAGAGTTTTCCTGATTTTAGACTTGCTTGAGATATTTTGAAACTTTTCCAATTTGGTTTTAGGCTCGCTAAGACTGTTCTAAAATTTTTTTAAGACTCCTTATGAAGCTTTCAAACTCTTTAGAACTTGATCTCTTGGTGTATATTTTTCCTCTTCTACTGAAAAATCTAGGCTAGGATCCTCCTCCCTGTGCCAATAACATGTTCAGTATTGTTTTTTTCTAATCAAATTGTTCTTGGCACCGTAAATTTTGGATCCGAAAGTTACCTATGGATTTGTGTTTGACCTTGAAAACATATACATGAAATACCACCTCAAAAAATGTCTTAATGTTTCATCTCGACGCTCCTCTTCCCGTCGATGGTATTTTGGGCGGTGTGTAACTACTCCTAGAATCGAATATAGTAACATTGAAAACCTATAAATCGAGCGCAGTTGGAGAAATGACTATTCAATAACTTAATTCCTCTTAAAAGCATACGGAAGTCGGATCGAGAATTCAATCCGACTTCTTCAGATTCGTCGACTAGAGCATTTAGCGTAACACTCTGTGTCCACATAAAGTGACAGGAGGTCAATCAATGCTGACTGAACGGCATAAAATAAGTTTTCTCGATTGCTACCACTCCCTCGAAATTTCTGAAAGGGACGTATGGAATAATTTCTGTTACGTATAAATAAAATGCAGAACGGGAATTCCGAGCCAACGTTCACGTATACAACAACATAACTCATCGCGAATTTATCATTCTCTGGGAAAATGGGAAATGTGATTTAAGCTCATAAAGTTATGTTGAAAATCTCGAATAAAAAATTGGGTCAAAATAAAACGGGTGCCGACTTTTTTTCGCAAATACCCATCGCGTTTCGCAGATCTTCGTTGTAGCCGCAAAAATACCTATTCTTGATTCGCGAAATATCTGAACACGGATACACGAAATGTAATAGAAAAGCGAATGAAAAATTCTAAAACCGGAAATTCCACCGAGTAAAATTGATTTCGGCGTTTCTTTCTCAAAAAGCTCCCAAACAATACGAAGTTCGCTTGAACAGTGAGAAGGCTTGAAACGACTGGAAAGCATCTTGAAAACTTTTTTTTTATCCCTCAAACAGAGTGAGAATGCGAATTTAAGAGGAAAAAATGAATAAAAATCTTCTTTCCTTTTTATTAATCCAACACTCAAGATATTGGCCAGAAAGTTGAAGAACCTTCATTTCGAAGAAACTTATTTTTAAAATATCGGCACGTTGCTTTATTACGAAATAACTTATAGATATGACATTATTCCTCTCAATTTTTAGTATTAAACTCGAGTTCATTTCAGCGGGGCTGAGCATTCTTTAAGTGGCTTTCCAGTTTTTAAACTGTCTTTGAAAATCCGATTATGAGAGTCCGTTCTTTTCTTTCGAGTTTTCGGCTGTTATGCGTAATGAGTTTCAGATCATAATTCCAGAAATTTGTCGAATTTTGGGAAATGTAGAAATCGAAAAGTGGTTTTCTAATTGATCGACTTTTCTGTTTTTGTTTCTTCTTCTAAATTCAATTTGATGCATCGATTTTCTAATTGATCGATTTTTCATTTTTCATTTTTCATTTTTTTTTTCTTTCTTGAAAATTGGATTTGGTGTATCGGAACATCAAACAAAATAATAAAATTATTCGGACGTATCCTCGAGAAGGAAGAGGATGGGAAAGTGATTGAAAAAACTCTCCGATAAAATGTAATTAAGGATGAAACTCATTTTTCACCGAGGAGAGTGGACAGTAGAAAGTGGAACGCATTTCTCAGAATAGCGAATCATCAGTCACCTGTCCAGTTTCTAAATCTCTACTTAGCGCTTCAATTGTGGTTCCTTGTTTTTTTCCCCCCTAGATATAAGGTTATTCGTATATTTATGTACAGTATTATACCGGCTTGTACTGTCAATTTTGTGAAATGTTCCTCTGTTAAATAGAATAAGGATATAATATCGCAGAAAAGGGAGGATTTTTGGTATAACTTATAAAGAATGGGATCATTTTCGTTTACGATGAAGGAAACTATTACGAAGTAGGGGTATCAGATGATATGCCGTTATTTTTATACGAAGGATTTTGTCTATAAATTGGTACAACTGTCGAGAACGCTTCTGATGAATTTACTTTGCTATTGTATTATTTTTTTCCTCTTCGTGTCTCCGTTCTATCTCCTCGAGTTTTCAATAACGCAGAAAGTTTTCGAATCGGTATTGACTCGAGAGTGACGCACTTCACCATCTGTATGGCTTCTTGAGCTGAACTGATAATAAACATAATTCATTTCATGTCTCAGGCATGATTGGCGAGTACTGAATTTTCTCTTCGTCGGTCTCGTTGTCTTTTTGTATTTATCCGCTCACTGGAATTTAATACCCATCTCTCAAGCTGATATTTGACACCGTCATTGAGCCTATAGTCAGCTATGATGCTGATAAGGGGGGGGGGAGATTTTCACAGCCTCCAAACATTTTTTGAGTCAGTTTACTTATGGGATACCTCTTTGACTTTTCAGGTCTTACGTCATGAACAAATATACCGTAAATATTAAATATCGATAAAGAAATCATACACGTACTTCTCCAGAGCACACAATTACTTCGTCTAGATATATTCAACAACGGCAAATTCACGGGGAAATTCTGTTAGGAACAATTCAACGCGTATACAAACTATACTTTTTACCCCCCCCCCCCCCCCAAAGAAATAGTTTTTGCTAACACACATTTTTTCGTTTCACCCTAAAAAAGTCTCCATTCAGCCTTAAATGAAAGAACACAGAATAAAAATAGTGGGCCCGCAGTTATACGTGATAGTTTCATCTTTCAAATTAAAATCGATTTTGCCCCGATTCAAAAGTAAATTACGGATTTTTGGGTCCAAATCGAAGACGATCAGAAACCTAATTGCAGTAGGGAAATCAACGACTCATGAACCTCTACTCTGATACCTTGTTAAATTTTTTCGCAAAGTCTTACTGGTTCATGATGAAAGGGTTAAATTTGAATCTTGTGGCTTAAGTCGAGTTTGGAACAGAAATTTAACAAATTTTTCAGAAGCATCGATAAGAAACCTATCCCGATGCCTGGCTAAATATTTTTTTGGGTAGTGAATTTAGCATCGAATTTAAATTTTGAAGTGTGAATAAGGATCAGATCAAAAATCTGATTTCGATATCAGCGAGCTAAAACAGCACTATTCTTTAGATTCTTGGAGAGAATGAAAACTGGCCCATTCGAAAGGATCAAATTTGAATTTTGAAATCAGAACTGGAGTCGGATAGAAATTGTGATTCAACCGTGGAAATCAGGTACCCAGAAATACCACGTTCAATTTTTTTCTACGAATTCTAGTTAGTCCTTTCGAATGGGTTGAATTATGAATTTTGGGGTCAATATCAGATTTAAATTCAAAATCTGATTCAGTTTCCGAAATCAGAGAGTCAATATGCTCTACTCGGATACTCAATTTTTTCGCCATATTCAATTCAGCCCATTTGAAGGGTACATTTTAATTTTGAGAGGCAAAATTGGGATAGATTTCAGATTCGATTGGGTTTCTGGAATCAGCGACCCAATGAACCCGTATTTCAATAATTTATTTAATTTTTTCGACTAAATAAATTTGGCTCTCCAGAAAGGGAAAATGTTACATTGGGACCCAGATTAGCGTCGATTAAAAATTTGATTGCATTTTGAGAATAATTAGAGATCAAAAATACCACGATTCCAATATCTTTTTTAATTATTTCAACAAAATCAATTTGGCCCCCCAGAAGGAGATAAAGTCGAATTTCGGGGCTAAAATATGAATCGGATCAAGAATTTGATTGCGTTTTCGAAATACGTAATGAACGATCCAAATAATTCCTATTTTGATATTTTGTTCGATATGTGTCCATTCAAGATTCTAAATCTCGTGGAACAGGCCAGTCCCGTTTTTGGGGAAAGAACATTTCCCCCCCCCCCCACACAAAAAAAACAACAAAAAACCGGACCTGAGCCATCGATGATTTATTTTTGTTTCACCTCAATCTGACTTCACATTAAAAGAAGAAAAAAAAAATGTGAGGGTTTTTTTTTGTACCACACCCTTATATGTACACAGTCAGAGGCTATAAAACGAGAGAGAGAGAGAGAGAAAGAGCACAACGCACCCTGGCTCCTTCTCCCCCCCCCCTCAAAAAAATCTACGAATTGATGCATGAGGGATTGCGCTCTTTCATTAAATTAGTCTTCAGGGACAACATTTTTCATTCTTTCTTACTTGTGGACTCAAATTTTTGTATCCCTCTCTTCTATAGAAAAGAAAGCTTTCCAACGCCTCTGTTCCCGGTGTCCAAAATATCCCCTTATTTAACGGACCAAGGACATCTAAAAATGCTTTCTCTTTTCCGTTTTTTTTTTTTTTTTTTCATAAGTGGTTATGAATTGGGATTCGATAGAACTGTGTCTAGGTATGCGTCTGTAAAGTTTTTTTCTGTTTTGCCAAGCCCTTACGTAGGTATGAATACGCATTATTGCGTAGCAATGTATTTTGCTTGGAAGAAATTCACTCGGGGAAATGGTGGTTCGAGTATTTTTCATTCTGGGAATCGGATTCGGGAAATCAATCTTCAGGGGAAAAGTATTCGTGAAATTATTCATTCGGAGAAATGGTCATTCCATTTAATGGTAATTCGGGCTAACGGATTCGTGGGATTGTCTTAGAATAAAATTTTATGTTGTCAGTTTCAAGCGCAATAACGGGTGGTCTTTAACACAATTTTAGCGGAAGGTTTAAAAGAAAAACTTTTCCTTTGCCAAAATAAGTACCACTCTGATACTAGGGTACAGATTCTCTGCTGCCTTGAAACACCACGAGTACTTGATTTAACTTCTGTTTGTCCTTTTCTTAGTATTATACGCGATAACAATCATTTATTACCAGATGTATAAATTATTTCAGAAAAGGCAAATGAATAAAACAAAAAAGTATTGATTGTGCGCCTGAACGAGGATTCATACACGAAAACAAGGATGATTTCCTGCGGGTCCATCAATCACTTATTCATGTATTCTTGCTGCTGTATGTAAAATGCTACGTCTTCTATGAGCCATACATATGTAGCTTTCAAGTCACAAACAGATGTTCGACGACTTATTTGTTTCCCAGACGTAACTCAAATCGTATATGCGATGTTCTGAAATAATTCGAGAATTTTTTGTACGAATGTGGAGCGTATTCGGAGACTCTCAGAGCTCGTACGTTGTACAACGTCAACTCCGCAGAATTGTGGTTTGTATTGTTTCGTTTCCACTTCTTGTCAAAAACATACCTGGAATTTTACAGATTGCGAGTTTATAGGTAAAATAACTACTTGCGATCCATTCGTACAGTTTGTTCGCGATCATTCGACTACTTTCCAACAGGACTCAATTAAAACTTCTGAAGCCCATGAGCTATGTACAGAAATAAGTCCCTTGCAATCCTTTTGTAACTGCTAACTCCAGATCCGCATCTCTACACCCCATCAATCAAGCCCTGAAATGTTTCTCTCCCTATACCGTCGAATAAAACTATGTATTTTTTTTTATTATTTTTTTTTTTTCAGTGTTCTTCAGTTTTAGAAATGACATTTTTACTACACACCTTTAAAAACTTACGTTAGTACGAATGGTCGAATCGCGATACTATAGTTAACAAGAGGAGGTTCAAAATCGCAGAATTCGATTTCGATAGTCGCTGTAAACCCAAAATTGTGGTACATGTCAGGAAACGGGAACTCAGAATTCAATTTTAAAAAAATTACAATATGGAAGTATGGATACTGTTTCATAAGTTTGAAGGGCCGCTAAACTCATTTCTAATAATGATTTGACCGCATTTCAAAATTTTGGGACAATTAGACGGCAATGAAAAATGCAAAATAATAATATAATATGGAGGTCGTCTTATGCGTTTCAAGGGTCACTCAACTCATTTCTAGCAACAATTTGACCCTCGTCTCAAAATTGTGGCAATTGGAAGGAGAGGGCGAAGAACCTAATACGTACAATGCAATAAGGATACCTTTTTACTCATTTGAAGGGTGGCTGAAATAATTTCTAATACGAATTTGCCTCCAATTGGCAAATTGTGATACCTGGGAGAGGATCAGAGCCTAATATTTTTATGATAATTATAGATATAGTTTTATAAGTTTTAAGGGCCCCACTCTGATTCATTTTCTAGATTATTAGATTCGCTAAATTCAATTTCAATATTAGTTTTACCCCATCTTGATAACTGTGGAATAAGGGGGAGAGGTGGCTTGAATTCACCACAATCGACGATCAAAAAAATTATGACTTTTTCAATTTTGCCGACGAATTTGGGCAAATTGCTAACTCCGGCCAAAAGAACATCAGGAAAGGGACCAGCTATCCTCTTTACCACCAATGCTTTCGTCCTAGCAAATATGACTGTTTGTAATTTTTGTTTGCCAATAATAGTGTAAAAACTTCCTTACACAGCTTAGCAATTTGAGTATCAAGTTTAGTTCATTTTACCGGAAATAATTTAAAAAACTTTTTCTATTTTTATTAAATGTTTTTTGGAGTGGGGGCGGAGCACACTCTTAAAAGGAATTGGACGTTAAAATTTTACACCATAGGCCATAGCCTATTCTATATAATGGTAAATCCACTTTTATTGAGGAATGCAGGTAGATAGTAGAATTGAAATGCTTTTTTTTTTTTAGAAGTTCATTGTTTTTTCTTGAAACTAAATTCGCTTAAGTTGACACTAAATCTAACAAGTATCACGACTCAGGTTCTGTATATTCACAGAGCAACTAAAGTAAATTCGGTGAACTTAGTTTTTTGCACATCAAGGTCTTCTTACGTGTTTTAATCTTCAGAGTCGGATGTAATTAATATTAAAATTGAATTCGGCGACCACGAAAACCTGCAAAATAATATTCATTTAGGTGCTCCAAAATTTGGCCAGTTTTGAAAATTTTTTTGCTCCGTTTCTTTTGGTTTAAAAACCCACTGCAATGGGCAAGTAGGAGTGAATCGTTAACAGAAGTAAATCCAGGACCAGGAGCCATTTAAATTATAAAAGGTCGTCTATGTATATTGAATTTCATGAAGTCCCATATTCCATCATTTACAAATTACAGGGAAATTATTTTCAGAAATGAATTCACCGACATTTCTAACTCATAAAAGCGAATCCATATTTTATTTTGCAAAAATTTTTAGCCTCCGCCTCCTCTCATGTACCACAGCTTGGAAATTAAGAGCGACTCGTTATTAGAAATAAATTAGGGACCTTCGAAACCTATGTAAAACGACATCCATTTCTCGTCCTCTCCAGATACTCCAGTTTGGGATTTACTGTTAAATCAATATTCGAAATCGAATTTTGTAATCTTGAAACCTCTACCCGATCTCTCGATTCGATTATTTGTGTCAATGGTAGGTGTAAAAAAAAGTTTTAATAAAACAGTCATATTAATGTTATTAAAAAACATCAAATACACGAATCTTAATTTGTGGTGTCTAAAGGCAAACGGAAGGGAGTTTAACAGATTCCAGAACTGAATGTATAGAGATATGCATAGAAAAGGATTCGAAAGTGATTTACATCCTTTTTGTTCGCTTTATAGTCAGTGGTACAATGAAAGGTCAAAAATTCTGCATTTTCTGACGTGACATTTGCGTACATGTGCGGTGTTGAGTCCACATGTTTGCAACTGAGGTTGAAAAATGTGGTATCATATTGTCAGTAATTATAAGAACAACATTTTATAACTGAACTATTATTGCTCTAAGGCTTTTAGTTTTTGAGAAATATGCGAAAAATTGATTTTGGAGGAACTCTGCACCACCACTGAGGAACACTAGAGCGAGATTATTTTGTGTTATTCGTGGTCATAGCCTGAGAAATGATCAAAAATAAAACCTATTAGAGAATTATATTCGAGTAATTCAACTACCTTAATTCGACTAGACTAAAATGACTCGAAAGTAGTAAAGCACTCGTGTAAGTTCTGTTCGAGTACTTTTCCGCCGCAATATACTCGGGTCAAGTTCAGTAGATAGACCTGCATGTCACAAACTGTGATACCATGACCTTATACAATATTTCAAATTGAAATACAGCCAGCAGCACCTCCGCAGTCTTTACAGGCGTACACGGAATATCATCATCTAGGTGTCATTTAATCAGGACAGCAATGTCGTCGCCCAGTCACGGAATCAATTTCCAATTTCCATTTCCGCGAAGTACCTACTCGTGAATTCTTTGGCATGATGCACGCGAATTTGATAAATTCTTCGATATAGGTACTATACGTATGTATAAAGCAAATCGTTCGACTGGAAGTCGGTCGCACAGAGGATGTACTGCTGCTGCTGCATTTGTACGTCTGAATGGGAAATATGTAAAGGTCGTGCTCCATGTAATGAGCGTTCGAGCGGAATTTCAAATGCTCAAAACCGAAAAGAATATAAAAATTTTCGTCTCCTCTTGTCTCATTCGTATGCTCGACGCTCGCGGTCGGCGTTCTTCAAATTGAAGAATAATTTACATTCTCAGTTACACGATTTTCCGAAAGGGAAGAAGAAAATATGTTTCAACTTTTATTTGACGCTAGTCTGGATTCCGGTCGACGTAAGCCGCGTATTTACAAACGCAAATTCGCTAGCTTTATTGATAACAAAGTCGAAATAAAATGAAGTTTGTAGTTACGAGCCTACGGTGCGATAAAAAAAGGCGTTTCTTTTCATTCGTTCGGCTTATGTTCGCTGGAAAATCAAAGCGCGAACGGGTAACAATCGGGCGAAATGCGATTGAACAGGTAGAACTGCCTGTGAGAGTATACGATATCAACCCGATGTGGGCTGTGCGGGTCAGCTTTATGAGCATGAAATAGATGTGTGGCGATCAAGTGCGATACGTGTGTGTAGCTTTTGTCCGGCTAACTGCGTATCGAGCAACCGCCGACCAGATTAGATTCAATTAAAATGGAAATACGTTACAAGAATAGACGGTTAAGTCGGCTGGCGAGCGATTCTTCAGGTACGTATTCGAGCCGGCTTACGGGCACTGAAAAACCACTCCAGTTCGAGTCTGTCACGTGAGCAAAAATGATGATGCTTAAGCCGAACGTGTCGAGAAAAGCTGTATTTAATAAGCCCTGCTGCCAGCCGAATGAAAAGTGATTCCTCGTTTCTTTGTTGTTCGTGGGCGATAATCAAGAGTTTGACACCCTCTCCGAATTCTGTCAACTAAATTAATCTTCACCTATAGGCAGGCACGCGTAGATCTGAATTTATTAGAAATGTACTTCGTGGATAATCATTGAGAATCACCGCACCTCGCCGCAAATATTCTTGTTTGATTTTCTTGGTAACGCAATCGGACTCTTTTCTTCTCTTTTCCTTCCTTTGCTCGTTCACCCCTTTCCTCGAACGTTATTACATTTTTTCTGACAGCTACTTACCTAGCTAGCTGTTTCCGCAAATCTGACTCTGGAAACGACCTAGGTAAAACGTGAATGAAAACGGCTAGAAATGCCCTAAACGAGGAATTTTGACCAAGCATAGCCAAAGAAGACACAACAAAAAACGTAGAAATATTCTAAATTAAATAACGTAATAGAACAGGACTAGCGATGGTAACGAGAAAATGCTCATTTTCAAATTCTCGAGCATTTCGAGCATTTATCGAGCGATTGTTCAAATCATAAATATACTTATTTATACTTATGTTAGCAATGCTTGCGGAGCAAGTGCTCTGGATTTATGGAGTATTCACTCAAAACTATCGAGCAGTTTAAGTGTAACAGTTCTTGAAACTCACAAATATTTACCGATTTAGCTCTCAGTTATGCTCGGTTTCTGAGCATTGCTCGGATTGCTCGGATATGTTAAGAATTTGCTTGTTAATAATGAATGCTCGAGCATTTGGCACATTCTCAGTAACCCCGTTACTGAACATAACCATCTTGTCTTTTCCGCCATAATGAACAACGTTAATTCCGTTTGTCAACTCTACAACACTGTTCCTATTTCCACCAGCTCGCTTGCGCAGGTTCGGATAATTAGACCAGCTGTCTTCTGATTCTATTAGCTACTAACATATGTAATATCGTCTTCTGTTACAAAACTAATAAATATTCTTCTCACAAGTCCCCAGGTCATTTAGGTATACTTCTAACACAAGTCTAATCTAAATTGACAAAAATAATAGAAAAAATATGCAAAAAAATTACCAAACGCAATCAGATGCGCAAAAAAAAAACAACAGAAATGACTCATTTCAGTAAACCGTCCAAACTAATAAACAGACTGAAACTGACGAACAGCCAAAAACAGATAAGAAGCTGGAAACTGAAAAATGTTCTAATATTTGTGAAAATCCCAAAACTCGAAAATCACTTGGAATTGACGAAAGTGGTTCAAAACTAAGAAACACAAAAACGCCAAACAGTCCGAGAATACTGCAGAAAAATTTGAAGTATAGCCCAAAAATAATAAATGACCTAAGATTCAGGCACAAACCTAAAATGACAAAAAAGCCGGCTCAATGTCATATCTCCACAATTCTGAAGCCTCTTAAACGTAATCTAATGGACTGCCACCGTGGCGATTTAGCAACTAAGCTCAGTAGCCCATTAAAGTTTTGAAATGGTTCCGCAGATATTCTGTTTCGTGATATCTCTCTTTATCAACCTTTTCCCCACTTACCCTACATGCCACAATTCGCTAGTTTGGGTCAAATGGCTACCATAAAAAAGTCAGCAACTATTTAAACCAGAGAAATGATACTCATATTGCGCTTATTGGTATCCTCAGAGTTTGATTTCCTCGCCCTTTTTAGGTACCTTAATTTGCCGATTAGAGTCAAATAGTTATTGAAAATGAATTCAGAGGTTTTATAAACCTAAAAAATGATACCCGCATAGTGCTTTTTAAGTTCCTCAAATTTTAGCCCCTCTGTTTCTCTTTAGTGCCTCAGTTTGCAAGTTTGAGTCAAATAGTTACCAAGACTGAGTTCTGCGACACTGTAAACTGACAAAACAACATCCACATTGTAATTTACTTATATACACATTTAGACCTCTCATCTCTCTAGGTATGGTAATTAACTTATAGTCAACCGAATGTCGAAGTTGAATTCTGTGCTCTTGAAACCTCCATGAACAATATGTCGATTCGATAATTTGAGATAGTGGAAGTTTTAAAAGTTGTAGGAAATAAATCATTGTTAACACTGATGAAACATGGAAAACAAACTTGAAAGTGTAGTATCGAAAGAGGGGGGACGGGAGGCAGGTAAGAATATTAGGGATTGGTAATTGTAGAATCGAGAAGCTGGTCCGGAAAAAAATAGTAAGTGTCATTTTTTGCATTCTCCTCCTTGGGGGGGGGGTGGGCTGTGTCGTATGGTGGTATAAGGGGTTACTTCTAACCCCTGATCTTCGGCTTTTGCGGGATTTATGAAATAGTAGAAAGATGACTTTCTCAGGCAGAAAAATGGACAACAATTTTTGTTTGAAAAGTTTCCGCCTCAAGTTGATATTTCTCGAGATTAGTTTGAAAACCAGTCTCAAAAACTTTACCAGCACAAATGAACATTGCTTCATTCCTACTTCGATTTCTACTGTTTTAAAACTCGATGAGCAGTTTAAGGTCACGCACATTTTTATACTGGTGAATCCCTTAAAATTAAATATATACATTCAAAATCTGTAAAATGACCTTAAACTAAGAAACAGTCTGGCAATACAGTTCAGAAGAAATAAATGGACTAAAGCTAAACCCACATCCGTACACTATGAAAAGCTCCAGCTTAAAGTTTAGTCCAAGAAAGACAAATAACCTCTACAACTGATACATAATACTATGCCGATGAAAGCAAAGAAACAAAAAAAATATAACCAGAATTCATCAATAGTAAACTTCTCACCTGGAAATTGAGATACTAAAAATGCGCCTGGTAATGCCGACAAGGGGGCCAGTAATACCATAGAGACCGAATAGCGCCGAATGGTGGCACCAGTGCTAGCTGACTGCAAAGGATTCGAGCTGCGCGCGCAGTTGGCGCCCAAGTGCTTAATGGGTATTCAAAGTACGAGTATTTAATGTACATTTGACACAAACGTCAAATAAGTTTTACTCGACCTCGAAGCTTATCCTCGACGCTGCAGCTTATCCTGGGTAAAAGTGTGAAAATTGGTCAAATTCAAGAATACTGATTGATTATATATGGTTCAGCGCTCAGGAGGCTTCGGCTTTTGTAACTTGATTCGTCGTTTCTTCGATGTTTCTTAGATGGTTCTATCATCATTTTCATGTTTCACCATAGCGCAGTTACGATTTCGACCCTTGAAAAGAATGTTCTAGTTTTTTCTAGCAAATATTGAGCTTAATTTTCACTTGTAATAATTGTCATCAAACTTTTTCCAGCATATTACTGTCGCATCCATGATTCCGTACTTGTTTTTGGACAGAAGAGCCGCAAAAAATATACGCTTCATTGAAACGATAAGATTGTTTGCCCTCGCCATATGGGTAAATAGTAAGTGTGGAAGCAAGAATTTTCAAGAATAGCAAAAATTTACCAGTTTCTATCCCTCCTTTTTTGAAGAGGGGGAGGGGGATCTGGTTTGCGCATATGAATCCCACTCTATTCCATTGATCTGTAGTTCTTCCAGCATTGTGTTTATGTTCTTCGCCACGAGACGTGGAACCTAACAGGCAACAGTTAATGTATTGGAGGTCAGATTCTTGGATTCTTTTTTTTTTCATAGATTCTTTCTTTCAATGATTTGTCGGCGCTGATTCAGACTTCCTGCCACAGGAACCCTGTGGAGGAAGTTTGTGGTAGCTACCATCACAGTGCTGAGTCAACAGTCTGTATGTTCGCATAGGCGCGCGTAACTTCCAAAAATTATTCACAAGCTCGGCACCAGTGAATAATTTAGGTAGATACATGAAATCTAGGACTAGAGCGAGAATAGGAGTATACGTACATACGTACATTATACATTCCGTCCCGGCGACATTTGAGTTTGACGATCAGAAAATAGGTAATAGTGAAAGGTGAACGATAAAATTTTAGCTTAATTTAACATATGTATATTTGAGTACGGGAACTCAGTTATAAAAAAAATATATATACCTAATAAAGTATTACACGTGTTGGAACGTCTCCAGCGCCAGCGATGGTTCGTATAGTATACGAAAAGAGTAGCACGAGCACTTTAATACTCCGGCAACGAAATGAACGTAAAAATGTTAACAAAAGAAGAAAATAAATATTATATTTAAAAATTTATAACATCAGTCTTTTCAAAATGTAGGATATTACATTAACATTGGTAACACTTTGTGTTAATAATAAAAGGAACGCGTGGAATATAAAAAAGTCTTGAGGTTCTGAAACACACCGAGAAGTACGAAAAAAAAAATAAAAATATCAGCTATGTGTGCTAGGAAAGCAATGCAGTAAGAGTGATATTAAAAAAGTTGTGTTTTATATTCTTCATTATACGCCACGCAAGGTTCGCGACCCCGAAAGAAAACCGAATCATGAGGCGTGCTTTAACTAAACTTTCCTTATCACTTGGCTGTATGTGGTACAACTCTTTGTTGCCCCCTCTAGCCTTTCGGACAGTTGACTGTCGAATCATATTGAAGATTTCCGTATTCCCTAAGCAAAATAAAGGTACCCAAATAAGTAACAGACTGAGGTGGCGCAGAGGTTACAGATGCAAATTTTTCCGACAAGTACGGAACATCTTTGTGCAACCAAGTCCGTGAATCTTGAGATATCGATTCATTTCAAACATTTAACCAGGGAACCTACAATCAAGCAGCAGGAATAGCAATCTTTTTGAAAGAGGGATGGAAGAAGTTCAATTAAATTTTAAGCCTGCAGATACTGAATTTTAAAATTTTCAATTTCGCAGAATATGAAATACCCGATTTTTATTAAGAATATTTTATAATTCTTCCAAATATAAAAATTTTTGTCATTTTACCAACAACCAACATTTGAAACTTCTCTCGATAAATTTTAATTAATCAGCAATAAGGTTCCATAACTTGATCATTATAAAATTTTGAAATTTTGACTATAACATTCTCTACCTGTACTTTTTCCAGAAGAGGGGAGCGGAAGACATTTTGACATGACTATCTTATCGCTGGCCTTCTACGAAAAATGTAGGTATGTCACGTTTTACCGACCGATATGATCGAGTAACACGATGGACATTTTTTACTCGTTTCTATTGTGCTTCGACTGAATAGCTGAATAGAGGACACGTTGTTGGTTTTATATGTATTATCGAGATGTTCCAATGTATGCGTTTTTATAATGACCAGCTGTACCCATTTCGCAAAATGATACAAAATGCTACGAAAATGCGAAAAATGAAAAGTTCGTAGAAGTAATTTTGCAATGTTTTTCGCGACACTGTTTTTGTTTTTTGCATTCCGCGCAGTTTCGCTAACTTGTCGGAACTTCACGAAACCTCGAATATCCGCCTGGACAGACGATTAGCGGCTATACATTTATCTTGAGTTTTTCACGCATTTTCGCTCGTTTTCGTCGTTTTTCGCTCACTTTGTGACGAAAATCACACGAAAACGAGATAAGTGTACACAGAGTGTTTTCGTGTGTTTCGTCAGTTTCTCGCAAAAAAATTCACAAAATACCTATTGCAAACCACGAAGTACGATAAGTGCATAGTTAGCCACACGGCCAACTTTCGATTTCCTGTAGATTTTCTCGGATTCATTTGCAATTATTGCCAAGGGTTAATCAATGTCGACATTCCTATGTTTTTTTAAGCATAGAACGTGTTCCACAACCATAAGACATATCCGTGTACGATACGTATAATATTATATTGGCATGCAATGTAGATACTCGCGTCATCAGATTACTGATAATAACTTCATCTTTTATTACTATTATTCCTTTCTTTCTTTCTTTCTTTCTTTCTTTCTTTCTTTCCAGATAACATAAAAATTAATTTGAAGTTATGTTGATTCGAGTCTTCCACTTGAAGAAATCTCGTCACGTACACAGTACTTACGACGTAGCTGATTTATACTAATAATTTTTGTCAGGGCTATAATAAATTTATGAACTTCCAAGTTTCACGTTGCCGAGCAATTACATTTCGGATTCGGGCTCACGTTTTTTCGTTCCCACCTGAAGAAACCTGAATCACATGAATCTGAATACAAAACTGTGCTCGAACTCCGTCCCGAATCCTAGTTCGAGCTTCAAAAACCCAAATGCAATCGAACTGTGTACACCCAAAATCCTGTTTTAAAAGAACCGGAACTTTTGAAACTAAAAAAATGAAGAACATAATCAGGTCCCTATAAAAATCGATGTGTTTCAATATCCCTGAAAGCGTTGATCATGCTCTAGTCTTCTATTAAAATTTCAAATGAACTGAAACGGCATCACTCATGACTGATTTACGGCTTTTTGAGTATGCAATTTTATTAACATTTCAAAATAATTCGAATATTTGCGGAATATTCACGGCGTAGCAGTTATGCAATTATATTAACACTCCAGACATGTTGTTGTTGCATTCGAATTCAAGGTACAACATATTATTTCAAGATAATATGTTCAACGCTCTTCAACATTCTTGCAGACTCCTTCGAGACTATTGCATGCTTGATTGAGACGTTTATAAAAGTTTTCAGATTTCTTTGAGACTCTTTAAGATTTTCCAGATTTTTTTGGAATCGCAGAGACATTTTCTTAAATTAACGCTTTCAAGTCTTTTCTAAACTTCCTTAAGAATCAGAACTTCTCCAAAACTCTTCGAGAAGACTCGTTTTAAAACTTTTCCAAACTCGACTGAGACTTTTTTATACGACTCTGGACGTGATTCAGACTTTTTAACTATTTCAGATTCTTTCAAGACCCACTTTGAGATCTGATGAGGCGGGTGAGCCTCCTTAAGGCATTTTCAAATATATTACAGGTTTTCTAAGGAATATTTCTTTAATAACCTTAAATGGCCTCGAACAAGTTCTAAATATGATTGGCGTGGTGTGACCCCCTCCGTTTCAAAAAATTTCGACTCAGTCGAGAAAATTAAGCGGATCATTTTTTGTTTTTTTTATCGCTTGCTATAGGAAATTTTGTAACGTTTCAATTGTTATTTATCAAAATATCGGTAACGCCGAAGGAAAAGTTAATGAGGAGCTATTTTTTTCTTTATTCTTATTCGTTTGTTAACGGAATTCGTACAGTTCTGGTCGTGATTTTTCGTTTCCCTCTCTCCACCCTCCCACGGTATAAAAAATGTTAACGAGTCTGCAACATCTTTGGAAGAGTCTGAAAATGTCTCCGTAGAGCTTTAAATAGTTTTACGCTAGTCAGAAAACGTTCCAAACGAGTATGAAAGAGTCTCGAAGAGTCTAAATTATGTACGGAAAAAACTTAGAGAAGTCTTAAGTTTGAAAAATTTTAACGAGTCTTTGAAAGTCTTAAACGAATTTTGTTACGAGTGTCTTTGCGAGTTTGAAATATGTAGATCTTGAAGAGTATCGATAGGTTTCAATCGAACCTGGATGAATCATAAAAAGTCTAAATTAGGTTTTAAATAGTCTTAAAATTTTTTACGGGCCTAGAGAAGCGTTGAAGAGCCTGACCATGTCTAAGAGAGTGTTCGAGAGTTTCGAAAATTATTGCATTACAAGTTTTGATGAATCTAAAATAAATCTGAAAAACTGGAAGCGTCTTAAAGATTTTCAATAAATTCGGGGAAAATCTCGAATGATATTCAAATCCTCTTGAACTAAGGCGCTTGATTATAAAGGTATAATGATCCGCCATTTTGTGATTAGTCGGTCAGGTGATTTCATTCACATTACGTGCAAATGTGCTCATTTTCAAATATTATTTGTTCATTTTTACGATATTATACTCGTATATCACTGAACATTTTTTCGTTTAAAAAAAAAAATCAAATTAACTGTAATTGGATGTGGAAAGGAAGGAGTCCATTTTTTCTTTTTTTGGAAAAATGATCACGTCGCATGTGACTCGTCACGACCACAGGTGCTTAGTATCCGCATGAAAATTTATTTGTTTACAATTTTTCGCGATCTCCTGGCACTGACGGAGCGGGCCGATCGAATCGTGAGTCATGTCAGCAGTTAGCTGGTGACGCCACCTGCTTAACCTCTGGTATGGCTAACGATTTTACCCGTACCAAATTTATCAGTGTCCTGAGATCACATACAAATGTGAACATAGAATTTTTCATGCCGACATGAAGGATTTTCCGCTTTAATGGCCCACACACGTCTTGAATATTGAATTTTTCCGGTTAGATCTGAGTCCAAGTTCCTCCTGACCAAGGCTGATTATAGGGACCAACTCGTTCTTAGTAATATACCTATAATTTACATCGAATGCGTACTTCGGGCGAGTTCTAATGGATTAAGAATATCTTGCAGCGGCAAGTAGGTCGCTTTCGAGAATTATATTTAACATCAACTGAACATCGACACCAATAATTTCTCATCTATTCGATATCTCATAACAAAATGTAGAACGAAAACAGGTCGAATGTCCTTCGTTTCCAAGTATCACACTTCAGATCGACTGTACGTAAATATCCACGTAGTTTTCTCGTTAGTTCGACAACTCATCATAAAATGTAGACGTCGAAAGTAAGTCTCGTGTAAGAATTCTATTTTGAACTGAATATACATCGATGTCGATTCTACGTTTCTCTCTGGAATTTCCAAATCGATTTGAAATCGTAAAAGAGTAAGGAATAAAGTCGAAATTAGGTCGAGAAGACCATTTTTTGAAATGAAAGTGATATCAACTTTCAGTCAAAAAAATGGTCAAGGTCAGTTTGCTGGTCGATTTCATGTCGATAATGCGTCTAGTCGACGACCGATTGTAGAAAATCTGGTACATCGAGTAAACGATGCTACTTGCGAAAATATTTAGAAAATTCGAACTTTATCCACAAAGTTACAACCATGTTAAAAGTCACAACGTGTTTTGCTCATAACACGGTTCCCCCGATCCGTCCCTCTTGTTCTGGCAGCCTCAATTTCACTCATTCTTAAAGTAAATGCATCTACGCATCTATTGAGCTCTTGTATGTACTCACTTCGAATATGAGCTAGATTTTGATCGGAAATGTTTTCACGACTTGAGCTGTCATTCAGGAACTGGTACGTGGCTCGAAACCCAAGTCCGTCTAAAACGTGGTTGCTTCGGAACGAAACCCTGAAAAAATTTCTACTCGACGAAACTGTGAACGCCGACAAATTTCCGCAGTACCTGGCGTAATTAATATCATGCGCCATGTAATTCGAAAATTCAACGTAATCGCTTTCCGAATGCTCGTCACATCTGAAAAACGTATAAGAGAAAAGGAGAGAGATACTCGTAGAGTTACCAGCTGCTCATCTGTAAACGAGAATGGGAAGAAAAACCAGGAGAAGAACAAGAAAAAAGTTGGAATGGAGACAGCCGGAGACACGAACCACACGATATAAAAAATAAAATAAAAATACGACATGACAAAGTCGTTACCTTGTATACAAAAAAGACACACAGTCACAGCCGTAGGAAGAAGAAGAAAAGTACATGTACGAAAAGGTACTGTAAGATAGTATTTTACTTACGGCGATACTCCTTCAACGTCGAAGTAGGCGAAATTTATTTTGATTTTTTCGTTTTCCCTAGCGTAGAAAAAATAATGGCACTCCGTGTTTCGCGGATACAGACCCGGAAAATTCGGACTCGTAAATGTACTTGTTTCGCCGCCATCGCCGTCAGTGCTGTTGTACTGGAAAGCACACGGCAATATCGACAACTGTTTACCACTCTTGATGCCGAAATCTTTATCGAACAAAAATACCGCATTAATGGTACGAGGACTTATAGAGATGAATTGTGCATTTTGTTATGAAACAGTGAAGCCAAATCTGGGTGGCAGGGGGCACTTACCCGCCCCCTTCTCGTAAAGCTACGGGGCAGCATTATCATTTTGCCCTCTATAAGTAAGTGGTCATATTGGTCTACGAATTTTATGTGGTTTTTTTCTTCTTATTCTTTGTTGAGGATTATAGTGGTCCAGAAAAAATCCAGGCTCTGATAAAAATGTACGATTTCCCCGGGCCCTTTTTGGAAATTACGATTTTGCGCTCGAGGACCCAAAACACGTATCAAACAATTTAGGGGGGAGGGGAGATCAGATTATGAGAAATCCGGTCCTCAGAAAAGTCCGAACTCCAGAGAATTTCCTCTTCCATGTTGTCGTGGCATGTATAAATTTTAATTTTTCACTGCTAAATTTATTGCTTATGTTGAAGATTATCGTCAATAATTATCGAAAATACTGACGATGAAAAGGTGCGAGGTTGTAAGTTTCATTCAATTTTCCAGGGAAAGAGACCTAAATTCCAAGAATATGTTCGAACTATACGTGATTTTAAATTTAAAAATTGAAATTTGGCGTTACCAGTAGGTTAGAACTAATGCAAACTTCGTTGAAACTTGCTCGTTCTCAGACTCGAAATTAAAATTTGGAAGCAGACGATCGGCAACAAGGCACTTCCTAATCATGTTTTTGAAGGGGGAAAACAGCTCTCATTTCACGTACATAAATTTTTGTAATACTTGGTAATTCCGAGTAAGTGGCTTTACATAATAAAATTGCTCCGGACTCCGAACTGGCCGATGGCGTCGTTACTGATGGTAAAGGTTATCCGACAGATTCAGTTTTGTATTCGAATCAGAAATCACGGCGCGAAAAAATCTTTTTACTTATGCGTATGAATTGTGTGTGTGTGTGTGAGTGTGTGTGTTCAGATGAATGAAATCGGAAGTTTGTCTGGCATGCCCCAGTTGTCGTGGCAAATAACGATATTTGAATGTCCAGAACGTCATTTTTCACGTTCACAGACGTAAATGGAGCGAAGAAAATGTGGAAGCGCTGGCTTTTTTCTTCTTTCTCTTTTTCTTCGTCAATTTCTATGTATTATACGTTGTGCCATAAAATATAGCGCGATTCTGGCCGCGCATTTAGAGAAATAGTCGCTTTTTAAAGTTCGGCTTTCAAAGTAGGCCTACCTCCGAAACCGAATATACGCGGTAGTTTCCGGATTTTAGTCATTAATTTGATGAGCAGCGCGATGGGGTAAGAGGGCGGCCCGAAAGCGTTATAACGTTCGAAATTACTCTCGGCTTTATTGACGAGAATCATCGAAGTCAAATCGCTTATTCCAGCGAGTGCCGCCGCGCGTCTCTATTGTTACGAGGCGGAAAATTTTTTCCCTTTTTGAAAATCTTTTTCGTAAAGTGTAACCGTATAACATTTTAAACCGTATAGTGTATAGGCTGTCGTTAAATCAGCAGCGTCGCGGCTGCGTGCTCAACTTGACTGTGTTCATTACTTCAGTAGTCGTGTTCCCATCGTTGTTCTAGTACGTAAATTTAATGTAAACTTTTACACGAATAGTTACTGTGTGTAAGTTCAGGAAGGCGTGCGGATCAATTCTGAAATTGATCTTACGCTGAAACCTTTTCTTGCGGTTATATACGTACTTGCGAGAAAACGTGCAAAATTAAGAATTAGGCTTTAACTATCCAAATATGGACTTAAATGAAAAATGCTTCGGACAAAAATTAAAGCTCTTTAGATTCTCGGTACAAAAGGTTTATATTACCAATTCTACCCTAAAAATGACCCCCTCCGCAATAAATTTTGAAATTAAGTTTGCTAATTTTGTATGAATTAAATGAGTACGTGAATGTTGTGATTCTTGTTGGTGTTCGGGAAATGATCGCAGTACCCAATCGCCACCCGCTGGTTTCACGTTGTACAAATAATTCTAGGTAGTTCATCTTTTAATGCGTAATTTTTCTTCGGTTGTGAGCGTATAAAATATTATCTTTATAATGTTATTTTCTATAAGCTATCTTCTCCGATATGGTGAGGCGACTTCTCAGACAAGTTTTTGGAAGAATGACCAACATGACCTCAGTTCTTTCTGCATTTAAATGACCCTTCTAACCTATAAATAGAAGAATATACGTGGAAATGTAACCTATACAATTCCCGATGTGATGGTGTCAATAAATCACTAATACGATCATTCAGTGGCATATAATAGCAGATTTTCAAAAGGCGAGGCATTTCACCGGAATTATCTTACTCCAAATACAGTTTTCGTGGAAATATTTCCCTCGGTCTTCAGTTTTTTTAGTCTAAAGTGATTCCAGTGACCGCATATATACTATAACCGAACCAAAAATGAAGATAACCATTACCTTCGACGAAGTTATAGAACGCCTTGAATCCGGTACTGTACGTTGACGAATAGATTCCCAAGAACTCGAACACCAAAATAGGTCCATTGGACATTATCGGCGAGGCCGTATCTCGACCGCAAAGTGTCATAATTTTCTCCAAACGTTCTTCCATTTTGCCGTAAACTACGATCGAATCGGTACCTGAACATCTGTAATGTAATTCGTGTTCGTAAATATGCGAGGAAATATGTAAAGAAAATACGAAGCCGACTTCGCCGCGTACGATAATTCGAATTCGATTTCCGGTAATCGAACAATCGAATGCGAATAAAACGAATTTTTTCGTCTCCTAATATTTTCCCAAAGAGAAACAAAATCACTTCGCCGACCTTAGCGTCCCCTCCTCCCCCACCAGTTCCAACAGTCTATGTCGCGGTCCGCGATATGTCGCAATATTAGTTTTTCATTTTCACGAAGGTATATCAGCCTTTTGAGTTCCTCCTGTTTCGTCTTTTGTCTGGCGTGTTTGCCGAAAATCAAATACCGAACCGAGAGCACGGCATCGTAATATTCGTATTGTACGACGACTGTCGAAGTAAAATCGAATTTACGATTAAACGATTATTAAACGACGGCATTTACAGCAGCCAGTCGTTCGAGTTAAGTCTGAACAATTATTTTATTTCGACTTGTAGTAGAACTTAGCCGGTGTTCTAACTGTTTTTTTTTTTTTTTTTTTTTTTTTTTTTTAAATAAACCTAAGTGAAATTCCTTTTTCAATGAAACTGTGCCATTCCTAGAGTTTATTTTGAATGCCGCGATTTATGGCAGACCTTATATGTACTTCCCATTAGTGTTCCTAAAGACACCATGCCCACCGTTTGAGAGCTAGAAGAGTAAATAATATTACAGTAATCGTGGAAGAACGGCCAGGAAAATTTTTACATAGGAAAATACAAACTACGATACGTGTATTTGTCGGTGAAGAGATATACTTTACATTTTTGGTTCCTTGTTATTGTAATAAAGGTTGAGATCTTCGAAAATTAACTGTATCCGTTCTCTACCGTGTGCTTGGAAGACGAACAAACATCGATTACTTCCGGGATACGGTCTCGGGTACAATGGAGAAGTTAAACTTCCGTTTCTACTTTCGGTGCTACGGATATAACTATCACAGGAACCTGCCAAAAATGATTTAATCGGGTAATCTCTTCGCTTCGCAGGACATGAGCAAACGATCAAATCGAATGCACGTTTTAACGTTCACACTCGATATAAGGTTATAAACACGGCAATATACGCGGCATAAATGAACTGAGCCCGGTAATAGTCGAATGCGATTAGTACATAGGTATTGTATAATGGGATACGACAGACTATCAGAGTCGGCTTTAGTCTTTGAGAAACCTTTCTACAACAAAAGCGGTGAATCTCAGTTGCGTCCCGACCACCAATTTTTGTCTCAGTTGCGTTCCACTAGGAGAAAGGGCACATCTTGATGGCGTCCCAGACATGTCTGAATTGCGTCCCTTCTTTTAACAGCTCAATTGCGTCTCATATATGTATTTCCCTTCCCACTTAACCAGACTTAGGACTGGCCGCAAAGTACTGCAGGTGCGGTTCATTATATCTGGTGGATGTGAATGTTCCAGTTTCTGGAAAATCACTGCGTTTCGCGCGTCAATTTTCATGTAGGCAGTATACTCCCTTTTAGTACAAGTCCATCGTTTTACATCGTCACGTAACAATTTTTGAAAGCAAAAATTATAGCCGTCGACACCCTCCAGATTTTTCTGTTTTTCACCGAACATTTTTTTTGCACGCACCACAACTTCGAGGATGAACTAAAGATGAACTGGCGATTACTGAAGATCATGAAAGTGTATTTCAATGGGTATTCATTCTTGCTTATTCTCATCAACTTGTACTATGTATTGTAGTTACGTGTCATGTCATCCTCATTCGCGTTGTCTATTTTTAGAGGAAAACGCAATGGGGATGCACTTCGCACGAAATGGAGACATGTACATTTTTTATTGGGACGCAATTGCGATATATCCTTTTTTTACCCTCGTGTATGGGACGCAACTGAGGTGCAGCCAACAAAAGAATACATAGGCGGCTCTAGCGGAAAGCAGGCTCGCAGCTGGGAAGTTTCTATTTTTTTAGATGACTTACTGGAAACTCATGTTTTAGTATTCACTCAACTGTGGAAGTGGCATATGCCGCATTCGCGTAAACAAAGATGGATTAGCCGGCCCGCCATCCTCTGAAAGGCCCCCGAAAAACTTAAATACTATACGAGCAAATGAATTTCAGCATTATTTTGATACTTGTCGGCCTCCCTTGAGCTCCCCCCCCCCTTCTATTTCAGGTCGGCTGTTTGCGCTTATGGAGCGGAGTGAACTTTTGTGGATCTTAAGGAAAGTAATGGCACTCAAGTCAAATTTTCATTGGTTTTAACCCTTACCTCAAAGGGCTTTACCAATGGGCCAAAACAAATTCTTCCCTACTTTTTTAAATATTTACACGTCGATAAACTTGTCGCCATTGGAATAATTGTGCGTATTATCTTATCACCTTATAATAGGTGAACACTCAGGCTATAAAAAATTTCGGTATATAAGTTTAAATGTCCGTGTTGTGGATGTCAAAACACTATAAATATTAGAAAAACACGTTTTTGACCTGTTGTTGTTCTTGTTGTTGTTACATTCCTTAATCTCTCGACAAATACGTTAGGTCTCTCCATTTTCTTCTCTCTTGTACTAATCTTTTCATCCCTGAAAAGGATTTACACTTTGTATCCTTTATTATCTGCTCTTCATAGCTCATTCTTTACCTTTTTCTCCAGTTCTTTCCCTCAGCCATTCCCTGTAGAAATAATACCTGTGTGTCTTATATCATAACCCTATTATTTTAACTCTTTACGATTATATTCCAAATTTTCTCTTTTCCCTCTTATTCGCCTGAATACTTCCTAATTCCTGATCTTTTCTGTCCGTTTGCTTGCCCCTGCTTTTTTAGGGATCATAATTAACCAGTTTTTTTGAAAATCTATTGACATTTCTCCTTCCTCATACATTCTGCAAATTAATTCTCATAAATTTTTACTTCTCCTGCATTCCTCAATAACTCACTAGCAGTTTGATCCAACTGTTTCTGCCTTACCTGCTTTCATTTCCCCCGAAATATTTTTTCACAGCATTATATGCGTAATAGGTTTTTCCTGCTTTTATTTGCTTCTCAGTTTTATCACAATTCTAATTAATCTATTTTTTCTTTGCCTTCTTACATTCTCTCTTCATTTGATTTTTGAAAACCTTATATTTTTCTTTACTTTCTCTATCATTGCTTTATTTATACGTTCTGCTTCTTTCTTCTATTAACTTTAGTATCTCATTTTCCATCCATAGTTTTCTCCTTTTTATTGTTTGAGTAGGTACCTAATTTCTTCTTTGGTGCTAGATGTATTGCTTCTTTAGGGCTGTCCATTCCCCTTCAATATCATTTCCTTTCTGTGATTTACAAAGTTCATTCTCTGTTTCTTTTTCATACTCTTCTCTTTTCTTTACCTCTTTCAATAGCTCCGAATTCCATTTTGTTATTGCTTTCTTCTTATTCATCTTTTTAAATTTAAACCTACATTTTATTACTACTAAATTGTGGTCACTATCTACACCCGCTTCTGGGTATGTCTTATATTCCAGTATTCGATTTTTGTATTTTTTCTCGTCATAATATTATTCACCTCCTGCTGGACTTTTCAACATGTATTTTCTTCTCTCATGATTTTTAAACAAAGGGTTTCCAATAACTAATTTATATTCTTTACAAAATTCTATGAGCCTCGACCCTCTTTCATTTCGCTCTCCTAGCCCATGCTTCCCGCATACCCCTTCTTTCTTTCTTCCTCCTACTCTGGTGTCCCAATCTCCCACTATAAATAAATTTTCCTTTTACCGTGCTTAATACTTCATCAATTTATTCATAAATTTTGTCTACTTCTCGTTCACTATAATTTCCTGTTGGCATATAAATTTGGACTATCACTAAAGATACTGGTTTTGCAGAAATTCTTGCCATTAATATTCTTTCACTATGTTGGGTACAACTTTGCACTTTAATTCCTGCAGTCTTATTTGTAATAATACTTACGCCAGCTTGTCCTCATTTTTCTGCTGTATTAATTATTCTGTACTCCCCCGTCCAAAAATCATTTTCTTCTGGCCATCTCACTTCACTAATTCGAATTATCTAACTTTAATATTTTCATATCTTTCTTTAAGTCCTCTAATTTGCTTATCTATCTAATTCAGTGTCCTTACATTCCATATCCATATGGAAATTTTGCCGGAGGAAAATACAGTAAAAATACATAAAATTTAGATACACTGCCCACTGCAAAGTTTTCTCCCTAGATCGATTCAGTTTTGAATAACAACCACGAGCACTTGGGTGAACACAAATACCCCACTCACCCTTACCTTACCCGATATCATCTCGCCAGGAGCACAATTTTTCCAGATAAACGTAAAAATATGAAAAAAAAAGTATCAATTAGTCCTGTTTTACGGTACCTCTGTCGGCCTCATGTGTACACCCAATGTTCCGTAGAATGTGGCGAGCCAGTCATTACAATCTCAGTTTGCAAAAACTTCTCCTCTGGAAATAAATACTTGTCTTGGTGTATAAATTAGCAGGAAATGTTGCGAGTACCCTCAGATATTACCTTTTATACTATCCTGATTACAGCTGAATAATACGGCGAGGAAACAAAATCACAGAGAAGACTGAGTTTCCTTTGCTACACCCCATATAAATATAGGGTAATTAAAATGACCGAGTTCTCATACCGTTTACCAACGGTCCAAAATCACTTAGCTAAGCCGGCGTTAAGATAACAACGGTTTCGTTGAAGTTATTTCTAAATTACGTTATTGGCACGCGATAAATCAAAAATGAACAAAAGCTTCGTTGAGTGGCTGTTCGTCCTGTTCGACGAATTAAATTATCACAAAGCCACGATCTACTCAGTTACTTACTTCTGGTCAAAGGATATGATACGGGACGACCCGAAGTAAATTTATTACTTTGCGGACCGGATCGTTGAAAGTTATTTTGAAAATTACCACCGCGCATATTTCTTCTGAAATCTGTAATTCGATTAAAGATTAGTCGATGCTCGATGGGCTTTCGAACGTACACGAATATGCGGAGTACAAAGGTTATCGGGCGCGATTGTAATTATTGAGAAAATCACCGAAATCGTTGATTTTAAATATGATCTTAAATTTTCAATCAAATTCCGATTTATTGGAGCCCAAAATTTTGAAAAATAGACAACGAATTGGGCTTAGAAGTCAAACTGAGTGTCAAAATAGGCGTTTATTAGGTCGCTGATTCCGAATATCGTATTAGATCTTCTTTTGAATTCAAATTCGGAACCCAAAATTTGAAGAAAAATAAAGAGAAGAAAATTAGGCAACGTATCAAAGGGGGTATAGCATCAGATGTTGACAGTTGGCTCAATTCGTGATACTAAGTCACTTTTGCCTAATTAAATTTTAAGACCCAAACTTAGAGGTTTCATCGAAAATATGATTTTGAAATTAGTGACTGAAAGAAGTCCTATTTTGACACTATACTATCGACCTTTAAAACCAAGTCATATTGCTTGACTTTTGAAAATTTTGAAACACAAATCGGGATCTGATCGAAAATCTGATGCTACATCCGGAATCAACGCCCCCCCCAAAAAAAAAATTAAAAAAATTAAATTAAATAAAAAAATGTTTTGATATGTTGCTCGATACTTTTCCGTCAGAAATTCCGAAATTGGTGCTCTGATCCTCTTTTAGGAAAAAGAAAATTTTTAGTCGCCATTATGCGCAATCATGGAATGTTAGACATGTCTTTTGCCGTTCGTCGATCCGATTTAGCGTACTCAAAATTACCTTGGGGAGGGAAGGGGGCAGCGTATGTAGACAAACACCCTGTATAATGAAGACGAATTTCCTGGCCACAGCTATATAGACAGGGGTTCCTCATATACCTTGAGATGGGCAGCAAACGTAAAGAATCAAGGTTTGCGCCTAAGTCTTATTCACTCGCTATAATTTATGGAGAAAAATGGGCAGGACTGTAGTTAAGAGGATGATCCTTATTTTAACAAAGTCAGAAATTCTTTGCAATCCCCCCTAGAAAATGGGCTACATCTTATATTATGAAAAAAAGAGCTTAAATTCCAACATCATCGAATAATTTTAATTCGACCCTTATGATCATGTTGCTAACTCTCTTTTGGTTTCAGGAAAGAAAGACTCGAAAAATCTCTTGGATATCTCTCGAATTCCTTTCATCCTGTTAAATCTTCTGAATTGCTAATGTTTTAAAAGTTTTAAATTTTCAAATATATATCTAGAATAGATACAGATCACAGATTTTCCCCATAAAATGCTGACTATAAGACCACATACCCCACCTTTGAAAATTGCAAATCCTAAAAAATTATTATTAGGTACCACTATCAAACAATAAATATAACTAAAAATCAGATTTCGTTTCTTTTTTTAATAGGTATACGCACATATTTTAGCTCTGATGTTTGAATTTTTCTTCTGCCATGGGGAGAGGCTTCCATCAAACTGGAGTCTTAGAACCCAAAAATCTTAAATTCGGCCCTAGTGGGTTCTTTTGGAATGATTTTGAGCAAAATTATCATTTTTACCTACTTTTGGCTTTTAAGTACTCAGTTTTTATTTATACGACTCAACTATTTACGTCAATTACATGTTACACTTGAAGCTGTTTTGCAGTGGAGATACAACATGAGTTTAAGGGATGCAGTGAAAAATTTTTGACTATGCTGTAGTAAAGACTACTTCAGTACTTGGCCACTGGTATTAGGGGGCAAAATTTCGGCAAGGAAAGAAGGTAAGAATGGAGTTCCTCTTTTGCTACGGAGAGGAACAAACCAGGTTGCCGACCCCTTGGCTACGGGCGTATTTCGTGCTCTTAGTTGCTTAAGCTACTCTAACTTTGGTTGTACTATCAAGACATCTCACCGGCTTGTTGTATTTCGTTGAAATTTTGCAGTTCGTTAACGTGCTGAAACCTGTAACTCGCTTTGAAACCTTGTCCTGGCCAATGGTCGTTCGCGATAAACTCGACGTACAGATTCGACCCGGTTGAGAAGATCTCAACGCCCGAAACCTCATTACACAATACAAGAATAGTCATAGCAGCCGCGCTGTACCCGTCGTGGACTTTAATCACGTCTTCTCGATTAATACAGCTAGAAAAAAGGGGAGAAATCGTGGTATCCAGTTTTTATTTTGGTATAAAAAAGAGCGTAACCGAAAATTCCCTCAGGTCTTTACCTATCGTCTCCTTTCTGGAACATCAACTCCTCGAACACCAGCTTGATTCGTTCTTCTGGCCTGCAAAACAAGAAACGATCTGTGTTTAGTTTCAGCGCTCATTATCGCGGAGCTAATTAATTAATTTCAAATTAATTATCAATCGGGACATAGTCCCTGACACGATAACACGAAACATGGCCGCAAGAAATACCGAAATGCCCGTTTGAAGTGCCCCGGCACTTCAAATTAAAATTCAGTTAAAGAGTGAAAACAAAATCGACTTCGCACCGTTTAGAGGCAACAATTTCGAATTCATCAGTCGACAACGCAAACGGTAGATCTGAAGCTCCACGAGGGAGTAATCGAGGTAGGCAAATTAGTACGGACGAGCACTCTCCAACGAGCAACTTAAATATACATTTGAGGAGTCGTAAGGATAGTCCGAATTAGTTATAACGTCTCTTATCAGAATCTGAAATGAGTTGGAGAGGACCCAATGAGTGAGAACCAAGGACGAGAAAAGGACCACAGTCTGAGAAACGGAAACTTTCAAGAAATCCATCAGGTAAAAACTCAAACTCTGGCGAAAAAACTTTCTATTAAGAATAAACATTGAGGAAGAACGGCGATGAAACTTCGAAAATAACTTAATTTTATGTATTAGAATCGGGGTTCAGAACCATTCCTGTTTTGAAGACTTTAAGAGAAGTGGAAATGGATAGCAGATAGGAACCCGTGGGCTTCATATCAAGTCATAACAAGTCGTAAGGAAATCTTAGTAAAACTGACCGTGAAAATCCCAGTTGAATCTGAATGAGACTGCACCACCTGAAGAAACAATAATGTCCTCTAAAGTAGTCTTCGTTCTTGAATTTTTTTCTCGATTAGGAAATGCGACAGTCCTAAATTCGTTCTTATTGAGAAAATAATTCCCAGAAAGTTCGAGGAGGATAGAACAGTGCTACGCCGTGTAACACCCAGGGGTCAAAGTTGGACATTTTGGATCAAAATCGGCGACATGAAGTAAAAAATTATTTAAAATGGAAAATCATACGAATTTTCACGAAACTCGAGACGATTATCTGACAAAGGTAGTACATATACGATCATCAACGTTGCCACCGCAGCAATTTAAATATTGAAAAACGTGTGTTTTCTTGTCTTCATAAACTTTGAGAAAAAACTTTTGAGTTTTAGTTGGCGAACTGAATGACTCACTTGACTCACTCCTTGCACCATTTAACTGAAAAAAGAAATATGTACAATTTTTGTTTATACAAGACATTTTTCGACCCCGACCACAAGACAGTCACTACTATAGCAACTAAAAGGTACAAAGCGAGCCGGTTTAGTTGCTAAATGCATACCTATGTAGAAAGCAATACAGAAAACCAAAAGATCCACCGATTTTCATGAAATTTGCTGGAATCATTTTTCACAGGAAACACATCATGTATGCAACATATTGATCACTGTTATCCAGAAATGTTACCGCTACAGTCATTTGTATACTGAAAAACGTGTTTTAATTTTAATAAAATTGTTGGAGTTTTAGTCATCGAATAAACGATCCGTTTTTTTTACGCAGTTGAATAAAAAAAAGTGTCTTTTTTCAATACATGCTCGAAAAGCGTCTTATTTGTAACCACTTTTCAGTGCAAGAAGTGAAACTTCTGAGTTTACAATGGAGTGCACTATCAGTAAACCCAAAAAGTAAGCAAAAATAATCCAGTTTTACTGTAGTGTGAAAAAGTGACGTCAAATCATATGTTTCCTTGGCAATATTTACGAGAACAAAAAACACACGGTTTTCAATACACACATGGCTATAGGGGCAACAATGCTGGATAAAAATTATTAATGCGTTGCACGCATGATGTACTCTTTGTGTACAAAAATTCCAACAAATTACATTACAATCGGTGAATTTCTTGGTTCTTGGTACTGCTTTCTGCATACGTATTTAGCTATCAAAAAAGCTCCATTTTTATTTTTTAGACTCTAGTAATGACTCCCCTGCGGTCGGCGCTGAAAATGTTTCTTAGAAAAAATTCGTATTTCTTTTTTCTATCTCATGGCGTAAACAAAAATATTTGATTCGCCGACTGAAATTTAAAAATTTTTCAAAGCTTATGAGGACATAAAAAAAGTTTTTCAGTGTACAAATGGCTGTAGTGGCAGCATTGGTGATCATACATGACTGAAATTTTCAAGCACTATCTGCTACTTTTTTAAGATAATGGATCTCGAGTTTCAAATAGATTCATATATTTTTCAATTTTCAAGGATTTCTTGCTGCAGTTTACCGATTTTTACCCAGAATTTACAAGTTTGACGCCCAGGCGCTACGGGTCAATATAGTTTGATCGTCCTCAAATTTTCAGGGAATTATTTCCTCATCAAGAGGAACAACTTTAATGATCCGAAAAAAAGCAAAATCAAGGACCCTTCTAGAGGACGTATTAAGGTTTCTTCAGACGTAAACTCATTCAGACTCTGCTGAGTTTATCAATAGCAATCACTAAGGCTCCCTCACGATTTGTTACAACCTGATGTAATACTCAAAAACTCCTACTTGCCATCCGCTTTCAGTTCCTATTTAAGACTTCAAAACAGAAATAGTTCCTGGCTCCGATTCTTATACATGGAAGTAATTATGTTCGGAATTTCTGTCCCAGTTCTTACTCAAAATCTAATATATCCTCTAATAACGTCTGGATCAGTCTTAACAAGCATTAGAATACTTGAACTATGAGTTATGTAATCAGGAATTTCTAAATATCAGAATGAGCTTTAACAACAGGCAGTCTGAATTCACTCTACATGGGTCTGTCTTTTAATCATCAAAAAGGGTTTAACTGACTTTCACGAGTTGTAATAAAAGCACTCTCATCCGTCTCCATATTCATATGATTTATCCGCGCTGGCTAAACGGCCTCTCTTCAGCTTTTAGCCCGGTTAGGTTTTCCCCACTTCCAGCGGACCTTTTAACCTCTAAACACCTGTAACTCGAATTCGATTTCTACGAGTACATATAGTGTTCAGGAAGGGAACATTTTTTTAATAATTAGTATTATAGTGATGTTGACGAGTAACCGCGGTAACGACGAACACGTCTGCCATATTATACTCGTATTCTTTCATTAAAAATATACTTAGGCCTTGATGGCACACTACACGATCAGTCACTGACAAAAATTATAAATGTTTCGCTTGGAAGCAACGGAAAAAATATTCGCGGTTGTTCTTTTTACCGCCTGTAATGCTTTATCTCGTCGGACGTTGTCTCTACGTCGTTCGAGTAAGAAGTCGAGCCGGCAACTTCAACACGAGCTATCTATTCAGAAAATGTTCAAATTGAATTTCACGCGGCTGGATGGAACCAAAAATATTAAAAATGATCGAGTGCTTATCACGTCAACGGAAATAATCGCGCCTGATCTTACACATTCAACTCGAGGCGATGAACATGGAGAAGGTTTTCATCTAGAATCCCGCTGCCAGTCAATTTATAATATATGTATGTAATTTCGGAAGCCAAAAACCGAATTGACCCGCATTTTGTAAAAGCATCTCAGAGGTACTAAACCATATCGATGTGAGAACGCTGACGGAATCGGATCTTCTGCTGGCAGTTATTTTTCACAACTACCCCCTTATAACGGGTAAAATATATATTTCTGTTAGTTTTGAATAGCCCGTCGATTTTCTAGAACTTCGATGCAGTTGATGGCCGAAGGAACTGTAGACCTAATTTCAGGGAAACAGATACATAATCAAAATAAATTTTTACAGCAATCAACTGATCTGATAATAGATTCTTAAATATCAATTTCTACGAAAAATGATTAAAATGCACTATCGAGGGGAAAAAATGAAAAAAACATAAAGGTATAATAACCATAACATCAAATATGCAGCCTAAAATACAGGCAGAGATAGCAGAATGTTTAGTGGTTCTATGATTAACACTGTTTTCCCCACTTGGCAGCATCCAACCGCAGAGTATTTTCTCCTACCTCAAAATCAGCTATAAAAGGCGAACTGCTAAATAAAAGAAGAATATTATTAACTAGCAGTCATCTAAGACCGATCAACAACGAATACCTACCATCATGATGCATATTGTAACTTATCTGTATATATACACATTATTGATTAAAATTTGCTCTTTACTGCGTGGAAATCATAAAAGTAAAGACTGGACAAAACGATAATTTGATTAATACAACCACAAACGTTGACGGTGAGACATTTTTCACATTAATAACAAACAAACCAGTATCAAAAAATAAGGGTTTATCTTACCAGATCTTTATCATAGTCTTGGCAAGTCTTAAACTAGTTTCAGAAGGTTGTGAACGAATTTTCAAAAGTTGTAAGGTCACGCGAATTTAAACACTTAAACAGAGTTAGAAAAGTATTAAGGGTCGTAAAAGGATCTGAAAGTTTTCACAAAATCTTAAATAGCGAAAGGGTACCATTTAATCGCCCAAATGGAAAAAAATTTATTCACAGCAAAAAAAATTTCAGCACGCGTGAAGAATATTTTGCACATAAATTTTATAAATCCTGTCATTCTCAGGAAATCACATCACATTAAGAAAATTGCACGGCTGAAACAATAAATTCACAGCATAATCAAATTATCACGGCGTGAAATAATTTTTTGCACATAGGAGGTGGGAGGACGAGATTATTCAAACAGCGGGGACAGTATGGGGGAGAAACGCTAGAAATAGGGAGTCCTGGAAACAGGTAGTTGAGAGGCCTACGCCCAAGGATGGGCGCACAGCGGATATTTAGACGCCAGTGGTGTCGGAAGAAACCTACGGATATTTTCGAAATCAGCGACCTTAATTTTTTATTTACCAAATTTCAAGTCATTTTTTAATCCAAATTAACCTCACTATAGTTTGTTCGATACACACAATTTTTCATATAAAATTTCGAAGCTCCCCTTTTAGAAAGACGAAGGGGGGGGGATTAAACCGGAGTAAAACTGAATTTTTCATTACGATCAGCGGTGTCATTCTACTAATAAGAAAATCAAATTATAAATTACCCTGCACTTGAACGAATGGAGTTGACCACCTTTCGAAAATCAACCTATTAAACTGTATCATTTTATATTATTTGTATTTTTCGTTTTTCTTTATTATTATTTTTATATTTCTAAAATTCGTCACCAGGGAATGGTGAAAATAGTGGAATAAAGGCTAATTTTGATTTGATTTGACATACGATAAATAAATCTAAATATAGAAAACTTGGTACCCGAATTTAATTAAAACCTAAATATACTGCTGATCGACTTTCAAAAAGCTTTTGATTCGATCTCGCGCCCAGCACTATAGGAGGCTCTCTGGAAACAAGGTGTTCCGAAGAAGTAGATTAGAATAATAGAAGAAATGTATAGAAATTCACAGAGGAAGGTACGTATACGTCTGGATAAAATGGGACAACACTTCGAAATCAAAGGCAGTATAAAACAGGGAGATCCTCTATCCTAAAATCTTCTCAATTGTCTGGCGGAGGAAATCTTCCATAACCTAAACTAGGAGGGGAGGGGGGTTGAAAATAGACGAGATCTGGCTCAACAACTTGAGATTTGCTGATGACGTCACCTTAATAGCACAGGCAGAGAGGAACTCCAATTAATGGCCAAAGAACTGAATCAAAAAGGCTACATCGGGGAACTGGATTCAGCATATGCTCGAAATGACGGGCTTGACGTGTACATTGATAGAACAGATGTACGCGTATTGACGTTCAAATTCATTTTATTCTACAGATGATGGTAAAGTACGATTTTAATCACAGTTTTTAGGAGCTAAAGTGACTGTTTAAGCGTCATGATTTTAAAGAATAGAAGCGTGACGTGTCACAAGAAAAGGGCCTGAATATTCATCTACCACTAAGGCCCTTTTCTTGGACACGTCGCAAGTGAGATTTAATGAAATTTTAAATGTCTAGGAAATTAATGCTTTCGACAAAACAGCTGTTCCATAATAATTATTTCCGCGCATCCGCGTTTCTACACTGACAGCTCAACGATAACTGATAACGTGATAACTGATAAGACATTACGTTTTTGAGAACTTTCCGATTTATTTTGTTCGTCGTACAAATACATGTTTTTATGTGTTTCAAACATATTCGTTGTGATTTCTATTTTCTAGTACTTTCCTTTCATCTGTAGAATAAAATGTCGTCATACACAACGGTGCTCGTGCGTTTACTCCATTTGCTTGACAGCTCGTTTCGTAAACTCGCACTCGAACTTAATCGGTCACTTTAGCACCTTGTATAGTAATATACTACTATTCGATGTTCTCCTGGATTATATATTTACAGATAATTTGATGTGCAAATTTGTTCTCCTGATGAGCCGATTATATATATTCCCCATAGCTAAATAGGTCTAGAATAACTAGAAAGAGGACTTGAATAAGTACGGCCAAGTCTTAAAGACTGTACTGTGGTTAACACGTGTCAGAGAAACTAATAATTTTCCGAATTAATTAATTATATTTATATCGATTGATCGAATCGTCAATTAGAAGTGATATACTACATAACACAATACGATTTATAGAAATATTATATTAAAATAAGAGAATCAATCGCTCCTATCATCAATTTTCTCGCCATATAAGATCCGAACCTCTTATCCCACACCCTTCTCTCGCTCGCTGAGCCGACCGTTTGGTGGAGGCGCCTGACTCATGGGGAGTCTTCGCTCAAGACCAACTACATAATATGTGGATTGCGTGAGCTGGACAGATGACAGCAAAATGCTTAACGAGAGCAGGGAGTTTAAAGAAATCTTATCGAGTTTCAAGGTGTCTTAAACAAGTATGGTGAGTCTGGAAATGCAGTCATCAAGCTTAGAAGAGTCGCGTAGAATTGTAAACAAGTTCTAAAGCGCGTTAGAGAATTGAACAAGCTCCCTATGGAGAGCCTTAATAGAGTTTTCATCCAATATTAAAAAATCTACAATCTCAGTGGGGCTGAGAAGTAGGTGCCCGGTTGGAATTTTAGTGAAGCGGGTTCGATTCTCAGAGCGGGTAAGCTAGTAAACAGGTTTCCTCTCACCTGCGAAACATCCTAGCGAACAGAACGGCAGCAGTACCAATAGAGGTGGATAGATAGCGTAGTCTGCAATCTCCTGCCAGTCTCCGAGAACAGAGCATTATACTCGCAGAACACGTTTTTACCAGTATCTGGAGGATTGATGCTGTGTTGTGTATGACTCGTGGGTTGCTTACACAATGTTGTCAGATACGTGATTAGTAACGATTGAGGTATACACACGTCTTTGGCATAGAGACGGAAATACTCTAACCCAACAAACTGCGGTGAAGGAAATGGCAAACTATACCCTTTATTCTGTGCATGTTTCAGAGCAGCCTGATCCAATGTACGTCCCTCCAGATGTAAGTCAATTTTTCATTCTATGAGATACCGTAACAAAATGTTTCCATGTTGAAGCCCCTGTTGATGCTCACGCGTCACGGTTACGACTTTTTCGTACAGAATCTCCTCGCCACCTCACACCTTAATTTTCAAACGAAATACCGCGAACACTGAATTGCATTTCGCAAGATCGTGACCGCCGTGACAATGTTCTCTATTCAATTACCGCGCACTTACAACCCTAACTGACGAAACCCTGTCCTGTCGTGTGCGTGTGTTACCCAATCACCACCACCAGCACCACCACCGAACATTCGTCGTCCACACTAAACCGCGAACTGGCAAAATTAGCGCAATTCGCGTAAATGGCTCGTGACGTTTACGAACCGCAACGGGGCGTGATTTAAAGACGAAAAATGTATCTCCATAACGCGGCACGATTCGCGACGCCGCGCCGCAGATTAGTCAACCGTCTGAAAATTTTCGCAAGTGGAAAATCTTACACCACATCGTGTCGCGGTTAAGCTCCATATTAAATGGGAATCATAATTTAAGACGACGCGACGCGATATACGACATATTAGGAGTTTTTTTTTTTTTTGGCGTGCCGCAGCAGCAGTAAGGAGGTACGGCACGGCATGGCACGATGCGGCTTGGAAAAGGCGAAGTGGCTACCGCAGAATCGCACACTCACACGCACGCGGTATATCTGACGTGAGGTAGCCGCAGATAGCCATCGAGTGCGCACACGCACAGTTCGACTTACGCGTAATCCTGTAGGTGAGAACCGCTGTCGCACCGCCGTCACGCATCCGGCCGATGCCGGCTCGATTACGGATGAATAATATTCGTTTTAGCCAAGCAACCAGTCTTGATACGATACAGCCAGCGTGCAATTTGTTTTCGACGACGTTATGACAATCATAACGACGCACTTACCGTTTTTCATACGAGTATTTCACCTGCCACTGTAAGTGCGTGAAGTGTGTATAACTGAGAAATGAGCACTATTATTATTCGGCTGGTGCGAATCGGCTTCCAAACGTGTATTTTCTCAGCTGAAAGAAGATCTTCGGCAATCCCGAACACCTATTACAGTCCCGGCAAACCAAGAAATAAGAAGGAAAAAGATCCAGAGGAGGTGCAACTTTTGGCTGGAAAGTCGAGGAAAAATAATGTCTAGAAATAAGGGGTCGGGCTCACTGACAAACGGCCTTATTATACTGCTCTACTTCATTCAGAATTTCTCAAAATTCATTCAAACTTACACGGATTGTTCAGATTCTGTGGAGCTCTTCAACCTCTTTTGGAGTCTCGTGACCCATTCGACTAAGTAACGATTCGTTGAAATGTATTTAGAAATAAATTAGACCCTCTCGGGGGTTCTCACTTATTTAGATGTTTACGCTCGCATAAGAGCAGTGGCGCTTGCCTATTTTGAAAATTACCAGACCGACTCACTCTACATATTATATTAATCCTCTCATCGGATTATTTTTAGCTTTTACATTTACTTGTAATTTTTTTGTGACACTGCGAACCACCCACTCGCTCGAGCATCCACTACCCGCCCTACCGTCCCAAAAGTACTCAGCACCTACCGGAAATGTACCTTAGGGTGGGGGTTGCTGTCCGTTATAAATTCTATACTTCACCTTCTCAGTTGAAAGATATAATATCTTTATTCAGTTTTCTTTAGCTATTATTAAACTTTTATTATCATTCAGGAGACTGAAGATTTGAAAGAGAATTTTTCAAGTAACCTCATCATTTTCTATTAAACTAGACAGCGAATCCTCGTTAAAAACTAATTCAGCTGCTAGTGACGAAGGTAGACTTATGCGTATGGATATTATATTAATTGAAAATTTGAAAAACACCGAGCAGGTATTCAAAACTTATAATTGATCCGGTATCATGATACTTTCTGCCTCCCTAACAAAAAAGTTCTTCGCCTCGTTGTTATTAAAAATTTTCGTTTGAAATCTCTGTTTCCCTACACGCGTCTGTTCCACGCTTCTTCGGTTCTGCACCTTTTGTTCGAGACAGCTCATAATTATAATTTTCGAACAAATTCATTCGATCGGAGAACTGAAAATGTAACGAAGCCCTGCGTCAACAATTTAATGGCCCTATTTTAGGAGTACAAAGTTACCTCTTGAAAACTAATCGAAGTTTTAATATTATTCGTTTGAATCACAGCAGAAGCGACAATATTTAAGACCCACTAATCATTAACTGCTGCATTCAAACACGATTATTAACATTCTCTTTTTCAAAAAAAAACTTTTAAAAAAAACAACTAAAAAAAAAACGGTTTGTATCAACGATGTTAGAATAAATTAAGCGATAGATCATATGAACATGCTTTTGCAAGAGTGTTATAAGTCACATTTTTGGGAATTTTAGTTAATTATGGTTTTATACAGTAAGTTAACGCTGCATACGATGGTAACACTGGTTTTTCGCGATCGCATCGCTAAAGCCGAAACTAATGTCCTAAACCTCAATCCGGACATAAGTCCAGCACCTTTATTTCCCATTATCAACTTATCAAACGAGTGAAACGTTATTAAATGGGTTGAAAGCTATCCAGTGTAATATTAATATATATGTTACGTACGATGGTACAAGCATTTTGTACTGTGCGCGAATCGAACGACTCACATTGTACTGAACCCGAGATATCGGACGTGGTAGGTACAATAAATTAATACTGTACCATTCGCGATGAGTGTACCAACTCGTAGGAAATGAATAACGTTGTACAGAATGTTCTTGTACAAACCTCGAAATTAAAGCCCTACACACGGGAGTGTATAATGGGTCTCCATTTGACGCACACAGTGCCCACGGATGCCGAATCCGACTATGCGCAGCGTACCGCGCAGTCAATTCGACATCGACGGACGCGGTGAGAGCCAAAATGGCGGCCCATTATACTTGGGTATGTACTATGTAGGGCTCTACCGAAATAGATTGTATGTAATAATCTCTCATTGCTCTTTACATGCTTCAACATGATAGTCCTTAGTGCATTGGTCTACGTAGGAGGTGTGCATCATCATTCTCATTCAATCACTTTATTCGGAAGGGGTTGTAGTTCAGCCTACGGTTTTCGAAGAAGGTCACGCAAGAGGTCAAGTCGACTTTATTGATATGCAGTCATGTAGAGATGGCCAATTTAAATATTACGAAGTATCAAGATCACCTGATTAAATTTTTACATTTACGCACTCTCAAAACGAAGACCGCTGTAGAAGTTGCTTTCAATTTACTTGACATTTTTTGTGGATTCAAGGTCCCCTCCGTGTTACAATCCGATAATGGTCGCGAATTCGTGAATTCCTTTATCAACGATTTGGAACTGTTATGTCCGGGTCTCAGGATTGTACACGGTAAACCACGGCATTCCCAAAATCAGAGAAATATCGAACAAGCAAACTGCGATGTTGAGGAAATGGTGAGAGCTTTGGATGATTGACAATGGTTTGACTGTCTGCTCTGATGAATTACGGTTCGTTCAGTTTCAAAAGAATAACAGTTACCCCTCAGGAATTAAAAAATCACCTTTTGTGGCGCTGTTTGATAGGAAAGCGAAATTAGAGGTATCAGTCATGCCGCTCTACCCCCCGAAGTTATCGCGTCTGTGCGCTTCGAAGAAGACATATAAAGTATTGACGTTCGCGACTTTAGTATCGGCGTCTACATCAGAAGAAGTCGAAGCGGAGGAGATAACAAAGGCTCACGCAGAGGAAGTTACACAAGGAACTGACTTCGATACCAAAAAGAAAACAGTTCGTTTTCGAACGATAATATCATGCTGGATAAGCTACGTACTTCCATCAAGAGGAATCAAGATGAGAGGTACCAACGCCGTATATCTCCATTTCGGGCTCAGTACAAATATTTTGTACAAAGTCTTTTTTCTTTTTCAGCTTGGTACAAGCTTTCATACATTTCGCAAATGATATAGCACTAATTGTACCAAAGTCCGATATCCCCGTTTCTGTACAAAGTGGGTCGTTACATTTGCGCACAGTAAAAAATGCTTGTTCCATTCCCGATCTGTACAATTTCGGGTTTGGTACGTAACATACGAACACATCGAATTATTTTTCACGACTTATTGCCGGACCTATAACAATTTATACCTCTGCGTTCGCGATGCTTTCCGTAATAATGTTATTCGTCCTGAATTGTTTTACGTTACGCTTCAAATAACCGCGAAAAAAATATGCAGGCGACTCCTGTTTTTCTCAACATATTCTCGAGGCATGTTCTAACTTCCAAAACTATTCTGGTGCTTCGTCGTCTTATACGACACTGGCGTTTTCTACGGCAACTTTGTTTTCCCTCTCCTGAAAAATCGTTAATTTGAACTGATAACACCCTTGCAAAAGCATTTTCATAATGAATATCTGCGACGTTGTCATGTGCTTTTTACTTTTTCGATTTTTTCGGTAAAATAGATAGGGTCACATTTATTCTCTCTCTGTCGCTGGATAGCGATTTTAAGAATCTATTTTTAGAAATATCCGTATTTTAGGCACCCCTTGGCACTGGCCTATACCTCGAAGCTGCAAACTCGTCCTGTCGAAGGAATGGTAGTATTTCCTCGTGCGTGTGAACAATAGGGATAATATTATAGCGAACAGGCAGAGCTCACTCAGTTTCCGCCACGATTGCAGAGGCTATACATGGAACCGTATGGTCAGTTTGTTTTGTGTGACTTCGTGCGCTCGTGCTCTCGAGTAGCGTGTATTTTTTGTATCGCGATTTTGCGTAACTCATTGGCAGAACTTTGAGTAAGCGTGCTCACCTCTTACGTGAGTCCCTTATTGAGTATTCGCCTTCGATAGGTTACGCAGAGTTACGTTAGTCAGTACCTACTTAATGATATGTTAGGTCAGTGATCAATCGACGCTGCGGTCTTGTGGACCTGACAGTACTCGGAAGGTAGTACTGAGGGGGAGTACTATACAAAGTTTGGGATAGCCAGGCTCAGGCGACGATGTGCTTCCTCTGCTGATCTCCCGACCTTGAAGCTCTTTCAGGTGTATGCTGAGGAGGGATACCGAGTGTCCCCTTTATGGAGCAGGATCATCAGGACGACTCAGCTCTGAAGGGTCTGCACGGTGTGGAGGGTGAGTGCAGACCCCCACTATTGGTCTGGCGGCAGGCTGGATCGCGGACAGGCAATCCTAAATTCGTCCAACCTCTCTCTTAAATTATGTTAGTTGTACACGAGTTAGTTAGGGACCTAAATACTCAGCCGTGTCTTCTTCTTCTGAATCACAGGTAAATAGCGCCCGCCACGTCGAGCCGGAGTCCACCTACGTCGCCGGGTAACCATTCTGGATTAAGTTTCAAGTAGAATTATTATTTTAATACACATCGTCTTTTTACTCTTCGTGTCATTTCTTCAGGAAACTTGTCAAAGTGTTACGTCGGTTTCTCTTCTACACCATCCTCGAAATTATCAAAGTATTTTATATTATATCACGTACACATACGCACATTTTATACAATTTTCTTTCGATTTTATTTATTGCTCGTACCTATATTATTTTTTCAGCCTTAAAAATACATCCTTTTGAGGCATTCGTCAGTTCGTTCGCTCAGGGTGGAAACGAGCGTTAATCGGAGACCAGAGGAAACTATAAGAGGAGATATGGATTTTTTCTTTTCACTTGCTGGGGAAGAAAAGAACAACTCCAAGTTTGAGTTGGTGTAAATTGAAAATAAAAATAATTATAAAAAGTGTAAAGTACTATAAGTACACAGAAGAAGTTTACATCTTTACCTGGCTTTGAAATGGTAGTAACAACGAATCGATCGGGGATATGAAGCCGGATACCGTGGCGAGTAAAATCGACCCTGCTGACTGCTATTTCCGCTCTCAAATTGTTGATCGCATCGAGTGCCGCTAATCTTCCGTCCGTCAGTCTCGAAAATTCCTGAAAGAAATATCGAGAACCGTTTTTAAGAAATGTACCGACGATTCACCTCGGAAGCCGATGTTTTCGCAGAGCATTTCATTACGAACGAGTAACACTTTGCCAGGGTATAACTCACGCATTCTCTCATTGAGGGATGCTTTTCCAAAACACAGTATGATTGTATGTCTTCAGGAGGTAGAAGAAACTGTCTTTGTACAAACCTTAATTTTGAACTTTACCCCCTCTAATTTCTGACAAAAGCTAACCTTAACAGATACGATCTAGGAATTTCATTTTTAGGGGATAAACCGATTGCGGCCCATGGGAATTTGATCAAATTGCGTCCCGACGTATTTCGTTAGCTGAAGAACAAGAGTCAAACTGTGTCCTGAAGAGTTCATTTGTAGTTGAAAAAAAAAAATCGTATTGCAGCCCGTAAATACATATTATTACGATTGATCGCGTTCCATAACAGCAAATAAATATGGTGCTTCACGCCGAGCTGCGATAAGATGTCGTACGCTACTGTATATCATACGTACGAGTAATACAGTAAAATCTGTACAAGCCGGAAATCGTAGGGACTGAAGAAATTTTCCGCCGTAGACAAAATTCCGCCCACAAGAAAATTTGTGCTAGCCGGAAAGTTCCGGCTTAATTTTTTCCCCCTTTATTCTCTCTTTCTTTCTTTCTTTGCAAGCCTGATACATACATTACGAACTAGGCAAGCACACATACAGTAGTTAACAATCGTATGTACTAGTATTTTGAAGTTATTTTCAGAAAAAATCTCCCAATTTTTGACTGATATATTTAACGAAATCCTAAATACTGGAAAAATCCCTAAATAATGGCTGATAGCTGAGGAATTAGTACATGTGTTTTCCGGCTTAGCCTTTAGCCATGTTCAAAATAGTAATTTTCATCATTCACCTTTTCCGTTTCCGCGTAAGACGAATTCCGGCTTATACAAAAAATTTACCCATAAACTCCGTAAGAACTGCCGGGACTTTTTCTTTTTTTCGTCATGGACGGATTTCCGCCTAATACAGATTTCGGCTCACGCAGATGTTACTGTACTGTACTTATTTCAATTTGTAATTGCCGACGGTGAATGCACAGAGTTGAGTGAACGTGGTGCGAAAATAGACGTGATAAACGGTTTTAAGTTACGGTTTCAGAAGGAGTTGAGTGACGGATCGAGATGGTGCTGTACCAAAAATAACTGTCGAGCGAACTTGAAAAGAAGGACCCAAGTCCAAGTGGTAATATCACCGATGACGAGAATCTTGTTTACAACTATGAACTGAAGTACGTCAATCACTAGGTAATTCGTTTAAAAGGAAGGCTATAAAGGACATAAATATTATGTGAACGTCCAAAAAAAACAAAAAAAAACAAAAAAACTTCCACTTCAATTTTCATTCACCAAACCCAAACATTTAAGTACATAAATGTATTTCTAGACGTACTACAAGCTACGCAGACTGATACAAAAATATTGCTCAACTCGGTGACAGTACCAAGAAAATGTAAGAAGTCAACGCGAACGAAGAAAGCATTTATCACTACTCAAACTAGGCGGTACAGGATGGAAAAAATTAGCGACGTAGGATTAGTAAACTTGCTTTCACACAAGAATGTAGAAATACATAGTAAGTAAATAGACTAATTGCATTTTAAGTAGAAAATAACTTTCTCATTAACACATTTTTGGTTTCACGAAAGGAGAATGATTTTAATATAATTCAAGATACTGATGATAAGTTGAAATTGCATCACCCGATTCCAGAAAGAAAGAAGAAAAAGAAGCATTAACTCTGCACTTTGAGAATGAGCTTTCGCATTAGCAAATATATAGTGGTAGCAAGACGGAAAATGATTCCGTGCAATTCGACAAAGTTCTGGAAAATTACTCTTTAATTCTCAAAAAATTAATGGGGTGAGAAATAACAGCCCGCCTGCTGTTTGAATGACAAAAAAGCTACAAAAACGCCTGAAATGAAGAACATAAGACGTTTAAGTCGCCAAAAAAATTGTTTGACCGGAAAAAAATGTATTGAACGCGAGGTAAAAATATCGAACGTCGCAGAAATAATATTAACGCCATATCGGCGCGGGCTAAATAGTCCTCTAGACATGTATGAAGTGAAAAACATTAATACCAGTAAGACTTTCTTTGAGTACGCTGGTCGGGCTTTTTTTTCTCTTCTGGCCCAGTGCTCAAATACTATGAAAACAATTTTTAATGTGGGGAGCCCATCAGGGGTCGGTCTGGTCGGAAACATGAAATTTTTTTTTAACACAGATCAAATAAGGACCACTAAATGGATATTTTGAATTACTGAATTCAAAAATTTAATCAGATTCTCAATCCGACTCGCGTTTGGGACCAAAATTCCCAATGTGTAAGAAGTATGGAGAAATTTTCAAAATTTTATAAAATCAAAAAAATAGAGAAAACCACCCATTCTTTATCAGTTTTTCTCCCTGAGTTCAAACTCATTGTCTAAATCTATCGCTGACCCTCCATTTTGTAAATACAATTAAAAATGTGGTTATACGAATGGGGGGGGGGGGTATTCGAGGTCAAACATTGGGTGAGAATCAATTTTAACGATGGATTCGAATTAGTCACGAAAAGTTAAATAATTTTCACCGTCAAGTCCAATACAATATTGAATGGGCAGGTATGAAGTACTCGTGTACACATTTATGCATCATTTTTGTCGCACTTCATTTGTCATAGTATTTTATCAAAATAGTCGCTTATACCGACTATTGTAACGTGCAGGGTTATTTCGTTGGAACGTTCCTTTTGGCCGGCCAAATATTTTATCCCAAATTAATTTCATTGAGAATTTTTCGTTTTCGTTAATAACCAACATAGCGATATCAACATTTGAGACTATTCACAGGGTCTTTGAAATCCTGAATCCATATAGTGTTTCATAAATAATGCTTCTTTTATTAATATTGCGACGTAATATGAATATACTGCATCCACTATTTTTCACAACTTTGTGGAAAATTAAGAAAATGAGCCGTACTGAATACAGAGTAGGATGGTCCATCATTTTGCCATTTTTGAAATGTTTTACTCCCCACACAACTAAATTTTTTCCCTTCGGTCTAAACGCCAACTAGCCAATTTTTATTGAAATCGAACAATTTTAAAGAGTTTCTCCGAGGGGAGAGTTAAGTTTAACATAAAACTCTCATAAGGGTACTAGCAATTGTGCTTTGAAGCTTCTTCCCACATACCGAGTTCGTTTGAACAAATTGATTTAACCATGAAAAAATGTTCTCATTAGTATACGAACAGAACGCTTGTTAAGAATTTTGAAAAAAATTCAATATAACGGTAAATGGCCTTCATTAACTTTGGAATAAAAATTATATATTTTTTTAACCTTCTTACTTTACAGACACTGGACACCGAACAAAAATATAAAAACGATTGTTTTCTCGGATTCCAGAGACGCTAAACCCGTTTATGAAAGTTTTTTAGCCTGAACTTCCACTTTGAAAGCTCCATTGAGGAAGCAGAATTTAGAGCTTTCAGCTAATACCGTCAAGTATATCGAAAATGGGGTTTTTGGAGTCTCTGAATTCGTTTTTACTATTATTTTAACTGTAACGATCATTTCTTCCAATCATCTGTCATCTTCGCGACTAGCCGCTCTTACATATCTATTCACAACAGCGAGAACCAGCTCTTGCTTACTTAATCACGATAGGGGACCTGGTGCCCGAACAGGGACCTACCTCTTCTTTCATGATTTTTTTCCGTATAACTTATTGGTCAGCTGTCCTCTTCACGATTTCCTTCCATAAAATTTAATGGATACTGAGTTCCCCTCCCCCATTCATGATTTCCTTCTGCCGCTTCTGCTCTCTCAATTAAATAAAACTCGGATTCACGTCGAGCGTTCTCCGGATACATGGCAACAACGGCGTTTTTTGATACGCCCTCACATACGACTGCAAAACGAACAGATACGAGTTCAAAATTCAAAAGGTAAGTTCATTATACCTCCGACGTCAAAAAGAGATAAAAAGTTGCTCGACAAAAAGCAACTACGATTTTGACATTTATTTTCTTCGGATTTCTGTCTCACGACCCGCATAAATACGAACGATAAACAAGACGTTACTCAGGTTTAATTTACATAATCCTCCAACCGAGGTAATGTTTATAAATACAATACACCCTCCCGACCCGGCGAGGTCGAAAACTTTTTGCCAGTGATCTCTGCAAAGCGACAGCGAAACTATAAACGCACACACGCACAAGCGTTGACTACTCCTCGTAAATAAATCTGTTCTGCCTCCTAGGCCTTATGCATTAGGTTTTTTTGCCGAAATATCGAATTTTAAGCGTCGAAGGAGACGACAGAAGAGAAATTATAATTTCCTGAAACTAAAACGAAAAGTAAAAAAATAGAAAAGAAAAAAACACGGTGAAAAGAAGAGCTTTTTTTTTTTATTAAGTCGACGTCTAAATAAACGCATGTACCTTTCTTCTCCGGATGCAAGAGAAAAACGCGTCGTGTTTTTACCGACACCATTTACGGGATAGCGAAAACACGCTAAAACGAAGAATAAACAAACAAAACAAAACAAAACAAAAAAAGGTTATGAAAAGGCTAGAGCGAAAAAATTCCATTAAAAAAGAAAAAAGATACCACTGTACAAATAGGAGTAGTAATGGGAATGAAAAAAATACAGCAGATAAGAAACAATTCGTTTTAAGTTACACAATCCATTCTCAAAAGAAAACAATTAAATGTTTCTCGAGGTAAAACGAACGGCCAATAGCGAGAAATTCGAATAAAACGAGATGGTCGAGGGGTTGGGGCAAAAAATCGCACAGTAAAAAACGACATTCGGCTCGCAGTTAAGGTAAAGAAATAGTTGAGCGAGTTCGAAGCTCAAGAGCTCGAGCTTTTCTGTTTCGAAATTTATTTTAGGTAGCTTTTGAAGTTCCGCTTGAAATCGTTATTTACCAGTGTCAGTGATCACGAAGTATAGCGAATAGTAAAGATAAAAAAAATACACACCGTATAGCGACCTTTTATTTCCTTCTTGTAGCGTTTAGTTCGTATAAATCGTAGCTGAAGAGGATTTAAGACCTACAAGGATCCTTTGTACGCCATACTGATTGAGTTAGTAAAGCTGAAAATTTATACACGGTGTTTCTCGTGAAATTTCGAATATATTAAGCATGTAAGTTGCATCGAATTCAAATGAAACAAACAGTTATTGGTAATGAGAACGAACGAAGTAAGGAAGAAAATTTGTTCGACAATCATGAAGAAATAATAATAATAATAATAATTATTATTATTATTATTAAAATAATTAAAAAAACTTAAAATTCTTGCACGACAAATAAAAGTAATGAGAAAACTTCAACAAGTGTCCGACCCGAATATTTCCCAACCCATTCGTAAGACATTTTATACAAGAGTCCTAACATGTGCCAAGTTAAGTTTCAACAAACAAATCCTCAACTGTGTTAGCGGCATGACCAAAAATATATTTTATTTTCACCAAGAGTAAATAAGAACCACCCCAGTGCGTAGATCTTTGAGTCTTCCTGAAGCCCAATTCACTGCCAGTTGCTGTTTACTGAAAATCTATTATTTTTATTCTATAAATACGCACCACGAACTCTGAAGTTACGCCGTTTAAGGAATTGCCGTCAACAATAATACACGATATTTACGGCGAATCGGGTATGCAATTTTATTAACACAGTTATGGCGCGCCGCTTCATGTATTTTGACAAAAAGCAGGCGTTAGTGTTACAGCTGCCGATACTGTTGCCGGTTTTGTTTCCATTCAGGCATCTGCTTGTAATACCGACACATGGAATGATGAGAGTGAATTATTCAGAAATATGACACGCATCGAAATTATCAGTTCGGCGTAATGTGGTGTTGTGGAACTAATTTCTGATTTCCTATTCAGAACTTCGTATGATGTGAAACTTATCCAGAATTCTTAACATATTGATCGAAAACTGTGATATTAAGTGCGGTTGAACTTTCTGCCTCCACATGCATAATTATATTCCAAACTAATTTCTGAAATAAATCCGTCGTTTCGAAACGACGGGGATCGCTAATTTTGTTTGCGAGAAAGAAGGCATCAAGTTGTCCTCATTAGGATGTCTTTCTGTACGATTTTCCGAACGAAATAAGAAGTAAAAGTTCTTTTTTCATCCATTTTTAGGAGATCGGCGTAATTCCGTCTCAAAAGCCTCAAGATCGCTATCGTTGCTCTATTTTGCCACGTTAAACATCCATTTCCTTTTTGTTTCATATCTACCATGATTTAGAAATTATCGTACGAGTTTAAAAATATTCCAAAATGTTATTAGTGCAGGTCTTTTTTTGCGGGACTGGTTTGGAAGAAATCCTTACCAGTTTCTTGTTGAATCATAAATTTGAACTGAGTTGGAAGCCTGTCGGCTGTACCAGAGATACCACTCACAAGAGTCAGATGATGAGAATTGAAGCTGTTTCTCGCATACTTTTTGTAATATTATGTAGAAATTAATCGTGCTAAAAATTCTTTCCTCACAGATTCTCATTGAAGCAAGTGCTTCCATAATATCAGTGGAGGGAGATCAGCACCCGTTTGTGGAAAAAGAGGACGGAGATAGAGACACCGAGGTGAAGACGCAGTCGTATAGAAACAAAGATATAAAGACAGAGACACAGCCATATGAGAACTATCTAGCGATACAGAAGAACATATAAATTAAGAGACAAAGACGCCAAGGGATTTAAAGTCGAGGTTCAGAAATTAAGATGCCGATATTGAGATACTACAAGCTAATATGTAAGAATGTGTATTTCTCAGAGATATAACGTCTAGATTGAGACACAAATATAAACAGAGTTGTTTTGCATACAGCATAACTGGAGAAAACTCTAACAGTGATAGCTCTTGACGATTAACAATCTTTTTGGTATTATCTACTTTAAAAAACTGAAATGGTGAGAAAAGTTGTATCGCTGAGTAACATAAACTAGAACCGCATATCTACATGTCCCAGCAAGATTATAAGCAATTTAGTGATTCTACTTTCTGTTATGCGAATTTAAGTGGCTGTGAGAATTTAAGATTCAACCTATGTTTGTTTTCACGCAAGGAAGTGATGGACAGGTCCATTACATGAACTGATTCTTGTCTTCACGTTCTTGGTCTAGAGGAAGATTATTCCTAGTGAGAATATACTTTCTTCAAGGCCACCTAGTAATTGCTTTAATTTTGAAAAATGAACCAACGTTTATTTTGAAGATCTCGTTGAAGATTAAGATCACTCAGGACAGACCAAAGACTCTCTTCTTCCAGTTACTCCCCGCCCCCGCCATATGAATATAATAGTCTGCTAAACTGCTCGTAGTTGAACGAATTGAGATATAACCAGGAAGAACTGGAGAAAACTTTTTGTTTGAAGCTGTCGATCTTAAAAATATTTATCAGTCGTTAAAACAAACTTTCTTTTTAGAAGAAGTCGATTTTGAAGTTCAATTATAATTGTAGCTGAGAAATGTCTGGATTCTCTTCCTTTCATTTAAAATGAAGAGCATATTTTTTGGGAGACGGGGAGTGTAACAACCACGAAAAATCCGGACTACAACTTTATAAATTCAAGTTGATAAGTAAAAAGGAAAATTAATATTGTTATTATTACTATTATTGTAACGCTTCTCGTTCCATTCACGTGGATACTGAATCCCTCCAGAATTTCACAAATTTCCAAGATTTTAGTGAGTAGTGATTAAAATGTTACAGAATTTCCAACGAAAACAAGAAAAAAATGGCACGAAGATTATGACTTTATGAACTTAATCATTTGTGAAGCCAAAATCTCTCCGTCCCCATTAGTAAGGGACCTTGTGATTCAGACGTGATGAGCTCTAATGATTTTATACGATGAGTATTTGTGAATTTTTACAGTAAAACCAAAATGTCATGCGGAAAACTGAATAGTTACAAAACAAATGAAATAGAAAGTAACATTTATATACGAGTATTTTAATTCAACAAAAATGGGAAAGATTGAATATTTTTTCAACTTGTTGAATCACGGGTACTTCAGAGTGGCTAGAAATTTAATAGGACTTCAGATTTATTTTAAATATTCCTAAATTTATGTTACAAATTTAACAGATTATGAAAGCATTACAATTCGAAAAATAAAAATCTATTCGCAGGTAGGTACCCGATGTGCGAAATCCCATCAGTTATCCGGGTAACTAAAGGGGACCAAGGATAATCTGAAGGTAATCTGAGGGTAATCCGATGGTAATTAATGGGGAAATTTTCCGCGAGTATCTGGGTAACTAGAGGGTAACTGATTGCGCATCGGGTATGAAGTTCTTTGTTATTCCTAAATACAGTTTTAAAATTTACGTATTAGGGTAATTCTACAGAAATGTGGACTACTTTTTGTAACTGGTGAATATCTCGCTTTCTATGAATGCTATTTGGAAAAGTTTGGTACCAAAATTTAGATAATAACGTCCTCTACATTGTCCATATGTCAAACATATTAATTTTATCCTAACGCATTCACTCCGAAATTTGACTCAAAGGGGTCAAAATTCCATCCTGGTGACCGTCACCGTCTACGATTTTTAGTTTGTTTTATTGCAAATACTCGTAGATGATTTGTATACAGTTTTGTTTAAACGAGTACGGTAACATTGATCGGGATAAATGGAAGTATACAATGGCAGCAATGAATTCGTGTCCGGTGCTTCTTGGTTCCAAATATGTGACGTCAATGCAGCGTCACCACCTCTTATTTTCTTTTGTGGTGATTATGTTTTCATTTGATTGTTTGAGTGCCTCTTGCAAATCTTTTGAATGCGGAAAGTGGTCATGTCGCTCTCTGTAATAATCATATGATTATTCATTAATGAAATTTCTGATCGTGCCAAATACGTCGCCTTGATAACAAATTTAGTTGATCAATTCGGGAGAATTTTATTTCGTATTTCTAAAAACTTCTATCGTAATGACCATCATTTTCCCGCCGCAAACATTGAAATTTATTATCTATATAAAGCTCGTCTCAGTGAAGAGCAATAAAGTTGCCTGAAGAACCACATATCTTTACTTCTTACTCTACAATTGTTAAATGGTTGACAGGATGGAAAAACATTCAGTTTTTTCCATCGTGGTGATCTTCCTTCGTAGTGCCAATGATACCTTAAAAGTCCCTGTACCCCCTTCCCCTGGAGTCTGCTGTATGCTCAATGTGTGTAACATAAGTACATACTAAACATCCATAACAAAAATATGAAAAAAGTTGATTAAACAAAACTGAAAAAAATGTACTCAAAATAGTCTTCATTTCTGTAGAATTACCCATTAAATCAAATCTATAATAAAATTAAGACGTCGCAAAAGAAGCAACTGAGAAGTAAAGTGGTGCGAATAATTACGATTTCTCCTCATAGTCAGTGAACAAGTAAATTAATAAGATCCAAGAACTTTTTTCGAAGGGCAGAAGGCTGGGTATCCGGTTGGCTGCCTGACCAGCTGTAGTGCTCTCGTTTTTTGTCTATTTGTCTGTTCGTTTCCTTATTTGTCTATAAGCTTATTTATCTATCGGATGGTCTGTCCATTGTTCCAGCTAGATCTGGTTTTTGCAGAGGGAAAGGAAGGCGCGAAGAAATACGTTATTTTTCTGAAACGGAAGAAGCAAGCTGTACAACTAGTTAGCTAACTGACTGTCTTTCTGTCGTCTGTCCGTTTGTTTGCTATTGTCTGTTCGTCCATCTGTCTGACTGTCGTTCGGTTTGGGTTAAATTTTATCGAAGAATGGCGAAGGGCAAATGTCAGCGTGGCTGCTAGTGCTTATTTACTTGACTAGAGTACAGCTCCCTCTCTGTTTAAATATCTGTCGACCTAAAGCCTGTTTTTGTTTTGCTCTTTTTCCTCCACGGAATATAGGTAATGGCGGTAGCGGCCAACTTCTGGTAAGTATTATTTCAGTCAGTTCGAGTTAGTATCTTCTTAAGAGATTGAAGTTTCTTTCTCTGGGAGCCCGAGGCCTCTTTTTCAGAACCGATGAGAAAATTTTGTTAATTCACGTCGGACTCAATCGGAGACTCGGCACAGGTCAAAATGTCGCAGTATTTTTTTCCTTGTTTTAGACTTCACCGAAAAGAAATCACGCCGAAGTAAATACCGACCCCCATTTATATCATCGCGTCCGCAAAATGGCTAATTTTATCACTTTCCGATATAATTCCGTCGGTATAAAGGGAAATATATCGGGCGAAAATTTTTAATATTCAAAATAATCGCTCGTAAAAACACGATTACCGCAGCATACAATCGACTAATACATTTTAACAATATTCGCCAAATTCCCTAAACGATGCATAATGGGACGATAAACTACATACATGCCGATAACTAAGAAAACGAAGGCGTGCTAAAAATATTCAACCAGGTTTCACATACCGAAAGAATACGTAAACCGCTCTATCTTCCCACATGATCTGGATAATAATATGGGAATATGTTCTCAAATATCCATTTCCACAGGGACAGCGATCTTTACACTCGTCCGGTTATTTAAGCACCCAAAGAATCCGGTTGAGTTTCATTAATTACTGTCGCTTTTACTTTTGTAATTACCAATTTTTACTTATCATACACATGGCTGTGTTCTCCTTTCAAAATAAAAATTATTTAACATTTCATTGCAAATCCGACACTATGAACAGCTGAAATTCTGAAATCTCACGTCAATTTTTTCAAAATCTAAAAGTGAGTTTGCCTGAGTAATTTTTGCTTCTCTAAGCTCACAAAAGTGTAAGTTTGAAAGATAAGTTAGAATAATTTTTTAATATGCATGAAAACGCTTTTCCAGTTTGCAGTGGCTTCGGAATTTAAATAAAATTACGAATTTTTTTTCTTCTACTAACAATGTAAGTTAATTTTAAATTGTAAGCTTTTAATTTATCTCTTTGTGCCACGAATAATAGCGTTTCGAGGGAAATTACGACCCTATCTGTAGATTTGACAGAAATATCATTTTCCATAATAGTATAAACTTTTTCTCGGCGTATTTTTTGTTTCTCATTTTTCTCGTTTTCTTGTCGTTTTTAGTTGCTTTGTTCTTTTCCTCTCCTCTCGTCGTTTAAATTAAAAAACTCAGAAGTTTATAGTTCGTGCAAATCCTTAAAAGTGGATATCAAATTTTCTTCGGGCAAGGAGCAAAAATATTCCCCCGGTGGAATACTAAGAAGAAGAAAAAAAAAACTGATTTACTTTTTCAACGAAAGAAAAACTCTAACGAATAAATTTTTTGAAATAATTTTCGTGAAACTAGTGCGCAGAAAATTGCTCGTTACACGTTTTTACACAATTAATAATGAAAAAAGAAATGGGGAATGAAAACATAATGATATAAATGGTGAAGCAATGTTGACGGAAACTTCTTTTGTTCTGTGGAGTTCGAATTACGAGCACGCTAGAAAGAAATGAATATCGGCTCGGACATTTTTATAATACGTAACTTTAAATTCTCACACTAAAACTAACCGTGAGTTGTGTTTTAATTATGAGATTTTCGGCCGCAGTTGCTACAAATTTATGGATAAGTTCAGCTTTCTTCTTCTCAGAGTTTGTAATACTCGAAGGTATGCTATGCGGCGACGGAAGTCTCGATAAAAGTTTTCACATAAAACATAATATAAATCGCGGTTCTCCTTACACAGGGCTCTTAGGTTATCGGCTTTTTTATCAGAAGTTTTTCCGTATTGAAAAAGTAAGATAGATATTTTTCCTTTCTTGAAGAGCACCGTTTCTCAAGTTGACTTAAATTTCGTACCTGTATTCTTACCTCGTTTCTTACTACAATGTAAAAGTAAGTAGGTATGTCTGCATTAAATGAAAATGAGGGGAAAAAAAACTTCTAGACAGATACTCGATTGCTCGGATAGTGAATATATGTATAGTGTCCGGTCAAGATTTAAGTCTTTAGAGGAAGCTGTCAATTCATTTGAAATTCTTCTGATCCAATAAAAAGAAAAACTCCTCAGAACAGTAGAACCCGTGGCGTAAGCGTAAGTAAGGTGAGGACTATGGGCATATGTCAAACTTAGCAGAACCAGGAGAAAAGTAAAAATTTATAGCTGGTCAGGGAACGTTTTACACTGAAGATTTTTTTCTTTGATCCTAAAATTTACATTTATGTAAAATATTGACGGGAAATTTTTTTCTTTTCTTCTTTTTCTTTTTTCGCTTATCAAGTTTAAATTCGGGTAAAATTTTAAAATTTTGACCTAAGGATATGGAAATATATCCCTCCCCCGTCAAAACCAGGTGAAAAGCAACTAACATTTTAGACTAAAGACCATTTTTCTTGCTTTTTCTGTTCTTGCTAATTGGATCAAATCAAAATTGTAGCAAAATGTTGTCTCCGAGATCTTTTTATTACTGTAATATTGGTTTTTGTTTTTCGCTTATTAATTTTATACTTAAGAATTTGGGCAATATTTTGCATTTTAACACCCAAAATCTTTTTCTATTTTTCTCCGCCAGTAAAGTTTATATTTGAACAACATATTGGACGATGCGAGACTTTTTTCTCTCTACCAAGTTGATATTGAGAACCTATACTTCCTTTTCTTCTTCTTTTTGCTTGTCAAGTTGTTGAAACATCGGAAAAATGTTGACCCCAAGACTTTCTTCTGATCGCCAAAATTTGAGCGGAATTTTTGAACACCGCCATTATCATTCTTAAATTAATATCCCTTCTTTCCGAAGAACTTATTTTCATTGGAACAAAAAAAAGGAGTACGTTCAATAAGTCGCGGCCGATTAGGCGCAAAAAACAAAAGTTCATCTGGGCGCGACGTGCAATAAGGCGCAAGGTGAATCAACTACAGAATGACGATTTATTCGCAATTTCTTCTTTCTGTACACTACAGAAGGAAGAAATTGTAAATTGGTAACCCTACATAGAGAATTTAAGAGAAAAAATTTCGTCAAGTACTAGCACTGACACTAGAACTGGAACAGTAACATACTGAAGATCTACTCGTTACCAGAACACTTGAATCTTAAGTCGTATCTGAAGGCTAGTTCCATTCTCTTTATTGAAATAGATTTATTTGAGAAGATCTGGAATAACCCTTGAAGATATATTGATATCTTTTACATTTGCCATTGCTGTTAAACTTGAATTCTCCATTATTACAGCCGTTTCTTGAATACTGAATTAAAAATCTGAAATTGTGACTAATTTTGGTGCTCCCAGTTGAAATTCTTCAACTCTGGTCTAAAGATCCCAATCTCATCATTATAATATGCTTCGTATTACTTGGGTGTTGAATCAAGAAGCTCAAAGCAGGATTGAAAATCACTGATAGTGATCTTGAATACAATCCACAATTCACCGAGAATTCATTCTCAGTTGATTAATGTGCACCTGGTTTCCTCTGTACTCGGAGATACGTTATGCGGGGTGGGCACTACAGAGATGAATATGATCATCCGCCATTTTGATTCACGATGTACATTTTCTCTCGTTTGGACATGTGTAAAATGAGTCATTTTCAAAATTGTTCTGTTATCATTTTAACCTACTTTCAAAAATATACAGATTTTCGGCGCCCGGTGCCCAATTTCCGTAACGTCTTGCGCCTAGTTGAGGTCACGTTTAATTCAGAGGCGCCTAATTGCACTACGCCTAATTCTTCACGCCTAGTCGGTCGCGCCTAATTCAACCAAACACAGAAATAAGATATTATGCACTTATCCGTGCCAGACCGAAACGAAAATAAATTTTTTAAACCTCAATAATGCCTGCTTTTCATTGAAAATTGGCGTTTTGATAGAAAAAGGGAGGGGGTACGAGATTCCATCAAAACATACCACTATTTAGGTACCATCCATGAAGCCGGATACTTGAGAAAATTCGAATGTTCCAGCCTTTTCCACAGTTGATTAAAATTCAACAATCCTCTTCCAGATTTGAGACTTTTCACGGCGTTACTAAAAAAGATCACGACTAAAAATATTGATCACTTTTCAGTAACGATGTTTAGTTTTCACCTACGTGGCCCAATTTGGGGGCACTGAGCAGGATCTGCTCCGAAAACTGATCACAGAATTAAATTCAGTAACCTTGAAAACCTACAAATCAAGTTATATCTCGGAAAAACAACTGTAACGAAGCGTCGACCCCCTTTAGTGGCATATCAGAGAGTTTGATCGAAAAATCGAAATTCATTTTTTTGCTCTCTCTTTCCTCAATTTAAAATTACCCTCGGGGCCATTAACTCAATTCATAAAGTCAAACTACTTAATATTTAATAATTATATAGGTGGCGAGTATATGAAATCCAGCGGACTGCCTCGCTCAATTTGCACCACATAGGGTTTGTACACGTAGTTTCAAACACCGCGCCATTTCGATGTGATTCAAAATCGAATGTATATTACACGCCCCAAAATTATAAATAAATTCTTGCACCGGGTTTAGTTGAAAGTTTTATTGTTTTTAATATGTCTGGGAAGGGGGGGGGGGGAGGAATCGTAAATCGCAACATCATATTTATGATATTAGCGTTACCCCGTTTCCGGAATTAATTTCCACGTACGGCAATCGTTCATCACCGCAAAATGGTATACGAGTATCGAACGATCGTTACATACATATAGTAATAATAGTATCAGATTCCAGTTCGGTGCTCCACTCGGATCACTGAAAATATTATATATGTAAATTAATGAAACACTCGAACGAAGCGAATTCGTTTTGAGTCCTGATCACCCGTTAAACAGGACGATACAGCTACGAATTCTATTATTTTATTTATTATTATTATTTCTTTGTTTCAACGTTCTTAGTTTGTTATAGAAGCGCTTACGGTGTTAGAATTTGTTTTCACCGATAGGCCAACGATGAGGGTTATTCGAAATTTGTACGAGAAGTGTTTAGTCTGGACCGCAGCGAGGGCATTCGAAATTAAAAAACGAGAGGGAGTAGACAAAGCGCGTGTATTGAACGATCGATCGTAAAATTAGATCTCGCGTGTGCTAAACATAAACTACAAATATATGACTATGACTGAACTGTAACTCAACGGTAACTACGTTGTGACTGTACTGTAACTGCACTGTAACTACACTAACCGGACATCCTGCCTGGACTTATCGAGGGAAGGAAAAAAAGACAATGAGTAAGAAGAACAATAGTGCGTTTTACAAGAGATCACGTACCGAAAATGCAGTGTACAGTATACAAAAGACGTTTGTTAGACGTTTGCATCGTATTACGCAGAAAATAGCCAGGCAGAACGATTAGACGATTTATACAAAAATTTTCGTTTGCGAGGAGAGAGTCTCCGCAATGACATATTTCATATCACGTGAGAGAATACGAACACAAAACGATTGAAAAATGCATTTTTGGGGTCAATTTTCCACGTGGATCAGATTTTCGTTTCTAGTGGAGATACTAATAGTTTCGAGGACAGCGGCTCGCAAGTAATAAATAACTAAATCAGTTGACTCGATTAAAGAGAGCTAAAAGGACATTTACAACCTAATAATATGGAATAGGTTTGGTAGGTCTCCCTCTACCTCCACTGGGACTGATGGAATTCCCTTATGATGCTTAAGATGACTGTGCCACTGAGCAACTTACGATGCATAACCGCTACCGTATTTCAGACCATTGTTCCAGCTGTACATAGATTGAAGAGCAATAAAATTCTGCACAACTTTTGCACGAACCTCTTTCAGTTTATTGAATATTTCAGGTTCACGGAATGGACGTGTTTATAATACCAAGTGGTCTTATTTACGTATCTACGCATTTTTCTATCTAGTATGAATAGATACGAGCATAAATGTAATAACTTAAAGTTCATTTAGGTGACCACAAATTAAGAAAAAAATAATTCCGATCAGACGCATAGAGACTGAGTTAAGATCCATAAAAGAAACATGCAATCCGCCATCAGTAAATAACCGCCATTCTAAATATGTACCCCATCCAAATAGCTATCACGGTTTATTGTGTTCATAATGACCTGTTACATCAATGGTAGGAGCCTCATTTAGTCCTGAAATTTTAATCGATTTTTCTTTTGATTCGCAAACTATTTGTCCTCCGGAATGTATTTAGTGAAGTCACTATAAAACACTGAAACCCAGAATAATCTCTCGGCAGTTTCTCTACGTTTCCAAGCTCATTGAGTAGGTCCCTCGGACCGAATTTGGAAAATTGACAGAAAATTTACCTCTGAAGTAGCTGATTTAGGAAGTAATGTTGGAAGGGTGGTTCAGAATATATGTATAGGAATCGGATAATTGTCACCTCTCTCCTATCTCTCAAAAGTTTGAATTATTTTCATGTATTCAAAACGTTAACTGACAACTGAGATTCAGTGAACTAGAAAAAATTTCCGTTTTCAACGATTTGCATAGATTTGTTTTTCTTCATATTTGAAATGAAAACATCTTAAACCAAATGTGTTGTAAAGTTTTTCCGATCAAGTGGATTCCTCGAATTGGAGGTCATTTTTGAAGCTGGTTTAAACTTAGTCATTGTTTACAATTTTTTCACTCTCCCCGATGGATGCAGAAGGGGTGTAACCAGTTTAATAATGCTTTTAGTTTCTTATGATTTCAGTTGGCCAGTTTTCTAATTGACATAAAGACTGAGAGGCAGGTATAACACAGAATAAGACTTAAAGCGTATCTATTAGTATTATAAATATGACTGATAGTTTCTTCCCATTCCCTACTAACCAGCAGGGGGCCGTGGAGAGAAAATCCTGGCCCTGTGGCAAAGTCTTTCTCGCCCCCTTCTTTTTCACAATGATTTTTAGAACAGTATTTCCTTCTTCTTTTTTTTTTCAGTTTATTGATGAAAAAATTTTGGCACTAGGACTCCTCTGTCGGGCTGGCTCCAAGTATCACTCTCTCATCAGATCGCCTGATAGGTATTAACGTTGATCTTTCATTTATATATTACTAATTGTAATAAAAAAATAAAAAAATAAAAAATAAATAAAAAAGTTCCAGGCTGGTTGACTACTTGAAAAATTCAAAAAACTGCCAGGATTATGTCCATGGGAAAACTATTTCTGAAGCTCCAAACCTTTTCCTTCCAGGAAGGACAGTTGTCCTCATTACACCTTCCCTGTATCCTCTATCTGCATCAGAGTTCATGGAAAAAGAGATCGAAAGAGCTTCCTCTCGCTTCGTCGACCGATTTTCGTTTTCTATACTTATTTGGGAAAATGCGCTAACATTTTACGCGAGCTCGTCCTCTAAACCTGCCATATCTACGAGTACGCCATGAAAATTCTGTTCTAACGAAAACGTGTACAGTGGCTGCTCGTTTTATGACCAAAAATTGATGATTCCCTTCTCCTTTCGAGCCGGATCTTTCATTCGGTCACCTCGGCTGGCAGAATGCCTGTAAGCCGCCTATTAGCGTGTGGGTTGTCTTTTCATTAGCGTCGATGAATGAAATTAATTTGTGCAGTCACCTTTGAGTCTGTTCCGGACAGCTGCTCACACGGTCGCCCAGAGTAGAGCTATTTGATCTTCTCGACACGCTTAATTAGGTATTCTTACGCGTGTGTCGGCGAAATGCGAACGCTTTTACGAAAAAGGAAATTCACGTCGATATCGAACTCTCGGCAATTCGATCGAAGTGGCCGTGGCCGAAAGAGGACACCGTATACTCGTATGCGAAATTCGACCACCACGACGAATACAAGTATATCGTTCTCATTCGGTTAATTAATAAATTACTCGTGCTTTTGGATTTGAGTGAAATGGGCCAGTTAGGTTTAAATGAAGAGGCGAGGTCCAGTTGCTATCGTATATCGTACGCATCAGTTTAACTGACAGTGAGATGAGACAACTACGAAGAAAGGAACGCGACTTTTACACCCTTTTACAACTGCGTGACGAACTCTGGTACTGATACTCGTATTTATAAAAGCGGCGAGTGCCTAGAAATATTACGGCGGTTCGACATTTCTGCAACCTGTAAGGACTGTTTACACAGAAAAATATTCCCTAATGGTTTTCGGTAACTCGGCTACATAAAAGAAGCGTATATTTTACATGTAGGTACCTAAATTATCTCTTAAGATTTGTTTTTGAAATGGAATTTTAAGACACCGACAAATACGGGAATAGTTGAATCGTGTTTGTCGAGCAAGTATTATTTCTGTTACATTTGGAAGAAAGTCAACACACCCGGAAATGACTCCGGCAGCTGAAAGCTGGAAACTGAAATTACGCGAAGTACATGAATCTTTTGAGCCATGATCGAGAATGTATAATTGAGTCAAGTCGGTCCGATAGAAACTAAGTATTTGGGGAACACATGTCGAGAAATTTAGTAGTTTTACCAATGCCAGAGTCTGTAAACAGGAGACCGATTAGAAATATTTGTGTTCCACTGATGAGTTTCCAAAAATAAAACAAAAAAAAAAACAGAATATTATACGGGAAAAATTAAAAAATTAGAAGATTGGAAGTGCGACTCGTACATTTATGTCATTATGTCATCTTCAGCAATGCCGAATTGATTCTTCGATTCCCAAAACCCCCAAAGCGTCATGAAACCAATTTTTCAGAAAACGAAAAAAACTGTAGCGTGATTGAGGGGAAAAATACTTCTTCAGATTTTTTTGTCATTAAATTAATGATATTCCAAAATTCCAGCGGTCTTATTCAATAATTGAATAGTTTTATTGTTTTTTAAATTTTTTAATAGGTTAAGCCATAGAAAACCATTTTTCACTTAAAACAATACTGCTCGCCAAAACCACGGACTGGTGCACTTCAAATGGTATCAAGTCAAAAATGAGCTTCGAAAATGGAATTCTTAAGTTTTGTTGAAACAGATCATATTCAAGACTTAAACTGTTTACTAGACTGATCAATAATTTGGAGATTTTTCAAATGTTTTTCTCCCAGTGTCTAAATTTGTTCTTTTTGGCCTAAAAACTCGCCGTCAAAAATCTTCTTGAAATTGGACAATTTTAAGGGGGCTCTGCTTACAGGAGAGGAGTGGTCAAGTTCAACTTCAGATTCCTCGTAAAAAATTTTGTAGTTTTCCTTTAAGGCTCCCGAAACATCAGGTTCGGTTGAAAAAATTGATTTTATTGAAAAAATTGATTTTATTGAAAAAATCGTCCGCATTAGCGTAAAAATAGGGTGCCTACCAAGAATGTTGAAAGAAAAAATCAATTCAGTGTCATCGGCCTCTCTTGAATTTGAGGTAAAAAGCATACTTTTTTGAACTTCGAACAACACATACTACAGAAACAGAATAACAGCGTGATCCACACTGTCTACTCGCATTTTAAATTTATGAATTGTTTGTGACACAAACTCCCACTTTGAAGGCTCCGCTAAAGGAGCAGAACATAGAACTTACAGATATTACCATCAAGTATATCGGAAATGACGTTTTTGAGTTGCTAAATTTGTTTTTGAGGTGATTTCGGAGGTAATTCCTACCAGTTAGGGATACAGTGGGCAGAGACGAAAAAACGCCAAAATTATTCGACATTGCTCCAAGATTTATAATAAAGTCTCTGAATTCGGTTTTGAGTTTATTTCCACTGTATCCCTCACCATAAATGGTCTACACGGGAGCAAACATCACAACTTCGAACTTATTTAAAATACAGCATCAAGTTTATCCATAACAGGATTCTTGCAGTCATTAAATTTTCATTTTTGAAATGTTATCTCTTATATCCCAGTTCCCGTGAATCATTAACGGTGGGGATTTTAGGAGAAAAACCTCAAAAATCAATTTAATGATTACATAAACCCAATTACCGATATACTTGAAGCTATAATATGTTGGATAATATCGAAGTGTTATTTATGTTTATATCTCCTGTGAACTATTGTTGGTAGGGGTTCCAGTTAGAATAATCTCTAATACGAATTCAGCGACTCCAGAATCTCAATTTTCGATACACGTGAAGGTGTTATTAGAGATTTATAGGTTCTGCCCCTCAGTCGAGCCTTCAAAATGTAGGTTTTGATCACAAAAGGTTCAAGAATGGATTTTCTAAAATTTAAGTCAGCAGTAATTTTCATGCTTCTATTTGGTTCCTGCGGTCTGTAATGTTCGAATTTCGAAAAAGTGAACTTTTATTCCTATTCAACAGAAACTATTGACCTTTGAATAAAATTTTGCTCCAAATCTTCGATAAGTCCCCCCATTCTTACACTATTGAAGAAGATTCTTTTATAATAAAACTAGTCTTTTGACCGATGTTCTCGAAGCTTTAAATCAAAATTATAGATTTTCTCACGGATGATTCTACATGTATACGTTAAATTTGACATTTGATTTAAAAAGTTCTGAAAATAGTTTGCCACTAGGAACAAAACATTTCAATATTGGGAAAATTCTTGACCATCCTACTGTTTACGTATATTTAATTTCGTACCACCGTTGTCTCGAATTTATAATTTAGAAAACATTATGTTTTTAAACAAATTTTTTTATTCTTCAGTTTCAAACTAATGTGCGATAAAAATACTCAAGAGGACAAAAACAGAGAGTAAAACAGGTCAAGTCCGAAAGTGCGGGTAGAACAGTCAAGTCCAAGGAAAAATGGCGTAGAACAGGTTAAGTATAGCTATATACATATATTTTTTTTAAATTTCGATCTCGAATGTTTCAGCAGGAGTGATGGGCGAGTAGAATTTCAGCCGTACCGTAGAGTTCTCAAAGCTTAAATCTATCGTTAACAGAATACATCCGCATTTATGCTATTTGGTAAAACGTGAAACGTTTTTTCGTCTCCTGAAGAACAGATGAAATGTGACTTGCCCTGTTAAAGAAAAACGATTTATTTATTTATTTATTTATTTTAGTTTTAACAAAATAGTAATAGCATGTTTTGACTCATAATTTTGTCGATTGCTGGTTTTAAGACTAAAATGAATGTAAATAGTATACCCTGAAACAAAAATATACCTACACAGTCATAGAAAACAATTGTAACAAATTTCCCATACGAGCACTCGAAGTTTTTATCTTGTTTCAGAAATTGAAATTTTTCCATTACACTCGATGGAAATAAAATCATATACAGTCTTTTCCAAACAACGGTTTCGAATTTCACCTTTATCCAATAACTGGAGAGAAAACAGTTTCAGTCGTGGAAAAACTGATTCACGGTTACGGAAAAATACGAGTATTGTACTCAGTTCTCACAAAAATATTGTACGGATCAGGTCCGTATAGCTAATGCCAGGACGGCCAGAACAGCCGTCGACATATTTTTTAAAGGTTCGAGAACGGCAAAAAAAAGTAAGATCAAGTACGTGGTACAGGAAAGTCACGGGTGCGGAGGATGATTATTGTATTGATTAAGAAACCTATCGGAAATATCGAGAATAATCGCACATATTTACATAGGTAACAGAAAAGCGACGAAACGCTTTAACGATAAACAATTAAAAGTTTATTAATTCGAAAACCGTCTCACAGTTATAACAAACAAATCCAGAAAATAGGAACCTCTAAACCCTACTGAGACGATTCTTTAGCCGGCCTTGAACAAACAAACAAACAAACAAATACATACATACTTCATAACGATACAGATATTATGTGTGGTGAAACTATTTTCAAGCGAAGCGAACAAGAAATTTTCAATATTCTTGTCAGATTTTGTGCATAAAAAGCTGTTGCCGCTCATTTAGTAAACCAAACGACGATTTTAAAACGGCAATCAGCCACTTACACAGTTGTTGGGGCCATTTTTGTCCATTGTGTTACAGCAAGGTCCTTTGGCAGAACACGTTTATCAAATCCTTACACCAGCGTAGAATGGTATATTTTCGTTTCTTATTTTGTTTTTCTGATACGAACTATAAATTATAAGATGAAGTTGCTCGGACCATTCTTCACCCTGTTTATTAATTTCGTGTAATCAGAATTTTTTTTTTTTTCATTACACACAACAAGAATACAAAACACACGCTTTCTTATTCGCAGTTGCACCGTCGTCGTTGTCGCGAGATTCAGCTGGTGCGGAGCCTGAAGAGGAGGGACCTGAATCTGGATGCCGTTCTCGTCTAACCGCCACAGAAGGGCCTAGCTACTCCAAGGCGTTATGGCTAGCTAAAGAGAAGGTGGACTTAACAGAGCTGGGCACTGAGAGCACCAAAATAAGGTATGCCGCATCAGGAGAGCTGCTAATACATAGAGGTGGCAGGTGCCGGGAAAGTTGACTTCCTAGCCGATATACTCGAGGCTAAGCTCCCAGAATAGGTCAATGTCTCGCGTCCCTGGAAAAAAGCGAATGCGCTGGTTTTAGGGATAAAACAATCCTGTACGTCCGAAGAGGTGCAGGCGGCTCTGGTAAAAACCGGGGGATGTCGCCTGGAAAAGGTGTTAGTCGGTACACAGCACGGTATGTAGCTATGTACTCAGCTATGGTACAGTGTCCAATTGCGGCGAGTGTCCGACTGGAAAAGGCCGAGAACTGGACTGTATGTCAAGTGAAAAGACTTAAGAAGAGGCCTCTTCAGTGTTATAAATGCCTGACATTTGGACACACGCAATTCACCTATGCATATACCAGCACTGTGTCCCGTAAAGACGCTTGCTCCTGTGTGGAAGAAGTGAGCACAGAGTGGCAGAATGCGTACTGCACCACTTGTGTGGGCTGAGGTCAGAAAAGCGACCGCCGCACGGGAGGGCCAGGGCGCCCGGCCGTGAAGAGGCAGCAGAGCTAACCTCAACCGCTGCCCCACGGGGCGCAGGACCTCCTCGCACAAGTGGTAGCAGCCCGGTAGATGAATGTGGCTCTGATGTCCAAACCAAAGCGTGGATCGTTGATCACACCGGCCTAGCAGCGCTGAAAACGTTCCCGCGATCCGATAACTCGGCCATGGTCGACTGGGTGGAAAAAAGATGATGGATGAATGGCAGCGCCCATTAATGGCGTGCATAGGTACCGCTGCTACTTCTCCCCCACAAGATCGCTAGGCGAATTTCTGGCGTTTCTGGATAGACTTGGCCGGAGTGTAAGGGGAAGACAAGGTAACATTCGTGGTGGCAGACGACTTCAACGCAAAAGCACTGCAGTGGGGGTCCAGAAGAACCAACCGACGCGGCGACGCTATGATCAACTGGATCGCTCGACTGGATCTGTTTGCTGCCAACCAACGAACGACTCGGACCTGTGTTCGAGGAAATGACGCGTCTGTCATAGATGTTACCCTGGGTACGGAAGCGGCCGTGGGGCACATCGAGAACAGGCGGGTCGACACAAAGACTGACTCGGCGTCTGACCACCGGTACATCGAGTTCCAGATCGGAGCATTGAGAGGCGAGCCGACACAACGACCGGTGTGTACATCCAGGAGATGGAACACGATGAAGTTTGACTGTGACCGGCTCGAGACCGCGATAATGGCTGCAGAAGATAGCGGTCTGGTCGAAGCCTGGAGTGCCTCACAGACAGCTGATGCATGGATCGTCGAACGGACAACGAAGGCGTGCAGTGCAGCAGTGCTAAAAGTACATCTGGGTCAAGCCCCTCGGAGTATGTACAGGTGAAATGAAGAGCTATAGAGACTCCACCGTATAAGTGTTCCACCAGGCGTCGGTGGGCTCCCACAAGACATCGGGCCTCTCGAGCAGACAATGCCGAGGAGGTGTGTGTTCGGGTAATTTATGTACCTAATACCTATTGCGTTCACTTATCTATAATATCGATAAGACATACCCCGTATATCGGTTAGGTTGTACAGTTCGTTCGTCCTCGCCATTCGAATCAAGTTCGATCATGTTTCTTACGTTGTTATTCGTTTGTGCTGTATTCACTGTTGTATAAAGTTTTCTCGATGTCGGTTCGGAAGCGCTTCTCTTTTTTGAAACTACGTAAAATGCTAATTATTTATGGTTCTCCCTGCAATTAACACCAAAACAGGTGAATGCCAAGTAGATAGCTGCCGAGAAGGCACTGCGCGTAGCCGTCGAGAGACCAATAGCAGACAAGCGGGCCGAGCTCGTCAATACGGTATGACGTGCAAAAGTCTGAAATCTGAAGCGGCGGTCGAGCGCTGGCCATACCGGTTGCTCGACCGGCCGTTGAAAGAGGAAGCGGGCCAGCACGAGGATGAAGGGAGGTTTTTCACTCACGAACCGCTGTAGATTTATCAACTCGACGTTCGGTTTCGTAGCGTCGAGTGGTCGCGTTACCCAAGTCGTTTCACCTCTCTGAGGACGATTTTCGATGCTATTCCATGTAACGTCGTGAGGTCAGTGCGGAGTGGAAGGGACCTCGTTATTATGTCCATTTCGGATTCTCCTTCAATCCCGAGTAGACGTCGGTGGCGATCTAAGTCAAGGGCCGAGGGCTGTATTTAGTATTTGTGAGTACGTTATTGCTTTCAATTATACTCGTTTTCACTGAACCTGTGGCCAGATAATTCGTAATGGTTAGACACAAGAGTGCTGTGGGCCTAAACCGTTAAAGAACCTGCATGACCCTTTTAGTTTTCTGAAGGGTAGGCGTAGGGTCAAAATACGAAAAATTTCGCACAGCACAACGGTGAACGATGTTCTATGGAACCGCCTGTATAAGGTGGTCCTGCAGCGACTGCCACTCCCCTCTCCGATAACCAGTGAGCAAATGAAAAGATTAAGAGAGAAGTCCGATATTAAACAGTTCAAGAGTGAGTGGATGGCTCGCCTCCAAGAATCCACCCATGGCTGCTTGACATTGAGGCTAGTACACGACCTCGATGCATGGCTTTCACGGAGGCGTACATACGAATAGATGAAATTAAAAGAGAATTCTCAGCTCGTCCTCGTTCTCAATTATCGTCCTCCCCGTCCCTCTCGACTACGCAACAAGTTATTACGGATGACTCACTGTCGTTTAATACAGCTAGCGTAATTATACAAAATTCCTGTAAAAAATCAGCGATTAAACAAATTCACCCGAAGAGTGATATATTATTTTATTTTTGTAAATTGGGTAACGTTCGCATCGAGGAAGAGAAGGAAGGGCTGAATATGGAAAACATGGCGGGAAAACGAAGACCAAAGACTATATATATATACACATTCAAACGAGCAGGGCAGCCTCTCTCGCGGCCAATTAAAACAAGAAGTCGTAGTGTAAACGAAGCTCGCATCAATTTCAGTTTGACTGTATAACATCCTGTCGTATGATTTCACCGGACCACTTGGACTTGGCAGTTTGTCGGCCAACTGGAATTCGAGAAAAGCGCCGGTAGAAGACCGATCTGCGTGTGCTCCTTCGGGAATGCGAATCAAAACTGCTAGTTAACGTACACGCAGCTAAGTTACGAGAAACAAAATTATGCAAATCGACGACCACGGAACCATCAGATCTTTCTTTTCCCCTTGGCATTTTCGCCGAGTCCGTACGTTGCCATTCGAACCACGTAACCATTTCGAGGTAAGCTAGAGCACTGTACCTAAAATAAATTAGGCTCTCGTACTCGTAGTCTGTATCCGATACGGCTGTAACTTAAAGGCGGAAAACGTTGATGAGAAACGGACAGAAGTGCGAGACCACCCAGAAAAAGTAAATCGAAGTCTGGCTGCATCGTGCGAATTCGAAAAACGTATAACAGCATGGGTTTCATGTCAAAACCGGAAAATATCAAGTTTTCGTTTGAGACTTGTTGCCGCTGGCGGTGCCGATCAAACTTATCCGCGGACAGTGAAATGCCATTTATTTTTCATTAATAATACGAACAACATGTTTCAAGAGAAATGAACGTGGTCGAATAAACTGAAGTAATTTTATTATATTTTCTCGGCGCTTCCACGGTAATCGAGTTACAAATACTTCTGTACGTTAGTCGGATCTGTCACGAAACATGAGATCACCACGAATTGAAGAGCAAGGCTTGATGAATGAGGTTTCACCAATACGAAAAGGAGTCCAATTTCAGGGCGTATGTAGGTACCTATAATTTGTACAGGGCCGGCACTATTTCATTTTCGTAGCAAGAAAATATTTACTAAGACTATATTCGCAAAAGAAGCTCATTTTTTATGAAGGTGTTATCGTTACAAAGACTTCAGTGTCACGGTGCGACTGCTCAAAATCATACATAGCGTCGCTACACACGAATTTTTTCGTGTGTAGCAAGTACTACACAGCTTATATGTAACTGGTACCGGCCCAGAATATGTACCTCCATATACACCGAGCTTCTGGGGAGTTACAGAAATTTGAGATTCTGACACTAGGACTAACGATGAGCAAAATATTGTACCGTTTGAATAAACAGCCAATTTCTAAATTGTTGGGATCCTGACTGTAATTCGAAATATTTATATACTAACAACCTATCAATTGTTTCACGAAATGATCACTCCTTTTTTTGTACATAATGTTGGATTTTCACGGGACAAAAATGGATCTTCAATTGAGAAGCTCTTGTATATTTTCTGATGAAAAAGTTTTCCCTTCTTCAAAAGGGGATGGAGACTATAGTATCGCCCATTTTGGAATCTTAAAGAGAAAGGTACCCGACAAAATATCGAAATGTACGTTTCTTGGATGACTGATTTCGAATATCGCATCAAATGTTTGATCTAGTCCCGATTTGAACCCAGTAATCCAAATTTTGAATCCAAAAGTGGTCAGGATTCAATTGGCTTCGAGAATATATAAATAAATTAAAAAACTTTACTTCCATGAAAAAATTTAAATACAACAAACAACTGTTATCTTCCTACTATGCACAAGTTGTACGAGCGTAGTAGGGACTACTTTTTCTAATATAAAAATAAACGAATTATAAAGTCGCAGCCAGCAGTGTGGTTCGGCTTTTCATGTAATGTAGCACAATTTTGCGGTTGTGGTTCATTTCTGTAATCGCAACGCAGTAATTTGATCACGTCAAGATTTGGAAAGAGTCAATGGTGGTAAAACGACTGTATCAAAATCTTTATGTTCGAGTTGATTTTCTCAATTAACTGATCATTGTCTTTTACATTGTAGACGATAGCCGTGTTATCCTCAAGTGAGTTGATAGACCCCTACAATTGTTGACAAAGTCATTTATATAGATTAGATACACGAGTTGAAAAAGTTCAAGCGTACTCCTCTGTGAAACTCTACTACCTATCTTTATTTTATCACTCATTAATTTGTTTAGTTCGACTATTTTTTTGATATCTACCTTGCAGTTATGTTGGCAAGTTGAAGCAGCATTTTACTCCTGTACACACAATTTTCCAATTTGTTTAGCAAGATTTCGTGTCCCCCGCAGCAACTTTTTTATTGATTCCTTACAAAGTTTCAAAGTACTAGTAGTTGTTTTTCTTTGTCACTCCGATTTCAGATGCTACATTGTATTTTTAATCTGACCTCAATTTCGGCCAAAAGTTTAAATTTCGAACCCAAGAATGGTCAAAATTAATCTTGCTTGAAAATTTGAATAAATTATCGATTTATTTTTCCTTGGGGAGAGGGGAGGTCACTGATTCCTAATATTTCGTTAGATTTCTGATTTGGGTCGCCGTTTGGAGCACAAATTTAACATTTCCCCCAATTTCTCCAAAATTAGGAAAATAACACTCGAAGTTTAAATTTGAAAAAGGAGGAATAATTTTACTAGGCAAATGTAACTCATATTTTAGTCTGGCTGTCTGGCTATCTCTCTCTCTCTCTCTCGCTCTCTCTCTCCCTCCCCCCTCTCTAAAACATATAAAACGTACTCGTACATCGTCAGCATTTCTTTATTGTCAAGCAAAACGAAGTTATAAATGCAGAGGAATCCGGTCTCTACTGACGAGCATATGTGTACTCGCGTATTTACGGGGAACTGAGTATGCAATTTCATACAAAAATTCGAATTCTGATAAAATTAAATTGGCTCGAGGAATTGAACTAGGTTTCTAAATACGCTTCGTTTTTGGTCCCTGATAAAGACAGAGTAACGGCAAGCCTAAAATACCTTCGGAAATTCTGAAGATTGTGACAGAAATTGAAGGTGCTGGGCTAGAATATTGTCAACTCAAGTTTCGACAACATTTACAGCTCCGGCAGAATCTCCCACGGGTGACTCAAGTGACCTTTACCGCCATACCGAACAAGACCAGCTCTACCAATTGCGATGACTTCCATCTAATCAGTCTCGTATCACTCGCACTGAAGATAGGGGCAGCACGCATTTGGCATCAGAAACAATATGGGAATTTGAGAAGCTCTCTTTATCATTAGAGTGTGCTTTATAAACTACTAAAAAAGCATTCGACTCGCTGAAACTCGAGATGTTGATGAGCGTCCTGACAAAGCTTGGTATAGATGGAAAAGGTATTCAAATTATCAAGGAGATACACTGGAATCAAACAACCGAGACGAGAGCCAAGAAAATAGTGAATAATCAGAAACTATCATTCGTGGTATCGCAATGGAAATTAGAGAGATGGGACGCTAAGTTCGTTTTCACGTAAATATATGAGTAGACTTCTGCCAATAGATAAAAAATAGAAACTGTGTAATGGCACAAAGTTCGTAGCTTCAGGAATCACACGTCACTCTAACGTAGTCGACTTTTAATTTCGGAAGATGAGTACAACTAATATAACAGGATTCCATTATAACTCGGGCAAGTGATTTGAGACTAACGTTCTCGGATAAGAAATAGAAATAAACTGAAGACTAACCTAGATATCGTAACCTCAACGTTTCTAAGTCGGCGTGAATAGTGAAAACCTCAAACCAATTACAATCCCGGCTTTCAAATTGCAGTTGCCAGAACGTTAAGCGCTTCGACTGAACAGTTGACCTTCTAGATCCTTTTCAAACCCTACTGCATTGGGTTTTGAGAAGCAGAGCTCGATAACTTCACCGCGTTTTGTTTGAGGTTACACTATTTTAATATGAATCGAAAACTTATAGTCGAAATTAGGAAACATGTAACATGAAATGTCGTACTCAATTTAAAATGTATTCTAACTCATTTCACTATCAATTGCAAGCGAATACGCTTTAGCGTTCATTTTTGAGTGTGAGTGAACTTGGTAATTATTATATGTATACGTAGGGTGGTGTGCCAATTCACAATATCTTCTTCTGTAGTCCAAAGTACTTTCGGCTACTACGCCGTCTTCAGTGGAGTAGCGGTATTCTACCGAAGATGGCGTTGAGTGCAGAAGAAGAAATTGTTAATTGGCACACCCTACATACAGAGGAATACGCTTTGTACTCACAATCGCCTAAAACTGCTTCATCAGTTCGCTGTAATATAGTGCCGGGATCCAAGAGGAGTCCGCGGCCGGGACACCTTCTTCTTGTAATATTTGGAAAACCAATCGAAACATACAATTCAATTCCTTCTCTAAAAATAAAAGCTGGTTATCTGTTTCACCCTTTCCCTACCCAAATTTCCCAATTCTCTTGTTGAAATTGAGGGGAGGGGGGGAAGATACTACTGTCCCCTTGCCTATCCTGTCACCGATGTCACGTTTTCAAACCTCACTCGCTGGTTCGTTTCTTCGGTATGTCAAACCTCGCACAACTTTTCATTCCCTAAATCAACTTCAGTTTTACTGTTCCGACCAACCGAGTCATGGTTTCCACATCGCAGTCATTGTCAAAATGGTTGCACTCAACTCTTGACAATTGCCCGATGCGCGAATTACAGCGTGTGTGGTACACATAATAGGTGTAATTTTTAGCCTACACTTACGTTTATCCAGAAAGCGAAAGGTTCCAATGAATCCGGTGCTGTTGGCGTTTCGATTTCCGGTATGAAATTGCAAAACCAAAGCGGACACCGAGCTGTACAGGATATGCGGTATGTCTGGGTACCTGCCGCACAGCACGCTATCCCACGGCGTATACTCGTTAATCCTGCCCTCCTCGACGTGAGCGTACACTTTCAAATAGTCGCCTTCGATACACCTGCAACACAGCGAACGAACGCACTTCGTGAGCCAACTGAGCACTGATTTGACATTCAGCTTTTCACATTCGCTCTCGACATCTGTTCAAAATAGGTGCAAAACACGCACGCACACACGACAAATTCACGAAACCATGCCTGGACACATTGTCCGGCAAGATACATGTGGGGTCGCACCTCTCGAAAATATCGCGTACGTATAGTTAGCTTATAATAATATCTATGAAATAATCTGCGAGTAGAAGTAATTTGATTATATGGAAATACGGCCAAACTGTGTAGCTGGCGGCTGTCGAGGGCTTTTCCATGCTCTATTTAAATGTACGTGCTCGCGATACCAGACCGGGCAGATTCGAGATAGTGAAACTAATTTATCGTAGGTCTATGCGACTCGCTAATATTGTGTAACGAATAACGTTTTTAGCGTCATTAGCAAAAACCCTTTCGACTTGTTCAGCCCTAAACAATTCACATGCGTTACGACAAACACGACTGCAAATGCGAAGCGTTTATTGCGAACGTATAAATCATGTACTCGCTCCTCGTGTCTGTTGTGTCAAGAGCGCACACAGACAGCGACGATATCGATGGCCAAACATTCTTTCCACGAACTTTGCCGATGAATAAAGGAAAATTGGCGAACAATTATACGAGTTATCCATTCCAGATGGTATTTCTATTACACTTACAGTAAGGAACTGATAAGCTGATCAACCTGTGGGCACCTTGACATCTAGTAGTATGATAGCTTCCTCATTTATGTAGTTGTAGATACGCTTCACGAATTGCAGTTGGTTCGCTCTCTCGCTAATTACTTCATTGACGGTATCTATGTGCAAATTCGAGCGAAGCTGATTGTTAATCAGGTACAAAGGAGTCTTACAGATGGCTCGTATGAACTTGTTCTGGAATCGTTCGATTACTAATTGGTCGGACTTGCTGGTTGTTCTCCAGATCTCCCATCCGTAGGCCCACACTGGGAGGAAGATTGCTGTATAGATCAGTCTTCTATTTGCGAGACTGTGAGACCGTCGGTAGCAAGTTAGCCAAGTGAATTTTCGATATTTGACATCGACCGTTGCTCATCTGCGTTTGACGTGTTTCTGCGAATTCAGCTTGGAGTCAAGGTGTAGCCCAAGGTAACGGGAATGGTTTGCTACCGGTATTGGGGCTCCGTTTATAACATCTGGGATGCAGATATTATGCGAACGCAGTGCAAACTCCACGCTAGCGGACTTACTTTCGTTGAGGCTGATTTTCCAATCTTTGGCCCATGCACTTACACGGTCAATAGCAGCCTGTAGGGTGACAATAGCAGTCTGGTAGTCCTTCTTGTGCGTAGTGAATGTGCAATCATTGGCAAGAAGTGGGATCGTCGTATGGTCCATTGCTGGGAAGTCCGTGGTGTTCAGGAGGAAGAGTATCGGCCCCAGAACACTCCACTGGAAGATACCGGCTGCTATTTTCGTCGGCGGCAGGTGGGTAGAACCAGTGTGTACGCTGAAGACTCGATCACTGAGGTATGATTTAGAGGAAAGGAGGCCTGTAACTTGTAATAAGGCCACGATGCCATACCCCGTTGAAAACGTTACTCACATCGACAAAAACTACTGTCGCGAAGTCCTTCTCCTCCAGCGCTTGGATTAAAGTATTAACAATGCGATGGATTTGTTCGACGGTGGAGTATTTCTCCAAGAATCTAAACTGAATAGTGGGCAACAGATCTTTCTCGAACATGACGGTTTTAATTTTCGAAATTACTGGTAATAGTGATATGGGCTTGCGTGAGACGGGATCCTCGGGTAGAGAAGAAAGGTTTGCGGCGTTAAACACTGTGCATATTAATACAAAAATAAATAAAAAAAACGTAGCAGCCATAGCGACGCTCAGCATCTTTCTGCTATAACTGTCGTCCGCGAATAAACCTATTAAAAGGGAGGTTAACCCGAAAGACCCCGCAAATTACCCGTCGAACGCAGGTTAACGTAATCATTTTTGCGCTGCGGTGCTCGCGTGGCGACCGCGCCGCACCGGTAGATTTATACGCGACGTTAATTACCGTCTGCGGTTACGGATACGCGTGTGTACGCGGTGCGAAATGAAGCGAACAATCTTTCTGGACAGCCGGAAGTAACTCCTCGTTGGAGGACGCACGAAACGACACGGCGCACCGTCCCCTGCCCCCTTCCCCGTGATCGTATTTCTACATTCGAGCGGAATGGTATCCGTACAAGACGGGTTAAGACGCGCTTATCCTTCCTATCAAACGGTGCCGCTCGAACTCTCTATGCTACATAAATCGAAACAATATATAAACGACGGAAGTTAATACCTCCGTAATGAGCCATAAATTCAGCCATCGGTATATCAAGTACCGTAAAAACCACGCCACGCCTTCCTCCTGGCCGCGCAAAATTCTCAGCCAAGAGATTTATTCGTCGACTCTTAAAAACACGACGAAAAAGGTAAACGCAAACGGCAACGCAACGGCGTGTGCTCGGTAGTCAGTACCGGTGGGAACGTTGCCAGGTTGCATTTTCGCATTTCGTTAAATTCTGCAATCACAAAAATGCCTGTAGTCCGTACCTAAGTAGCTACCTACTACTTAGATGGATACAGAAAATGGCTTTTGGATTCTCTGTTCTTCGTGGATTACTCCGCTTTTGGAACGGAGTATAATATACAGAGTGTGGCACAGGTCAACACGATCAAGCGACACAACTGGGCGACAGACACCAAGAATACCGATGGATGCCGGAATGACCGACTTTTTCCAAACATTTTACTCGTTCCTATTGCGCGTCGACTGAATATAGGAGACTTTTTTGGTTTCACATTATCTCAGTGTTCCAATGTGTCCATTTTTGCACGGCCGGCTATACACTCATCGCAAAATAGTACGAAATGCTACAAAAATGCGAAAAACAAGAAGTGTAAAGAAGTAATTTTGTGATGTTTTTTGTGACACAGTTTTCGTTTTACCCATTTGGCGCATTTTCGCCAACTTTTCGGTACTTCACGAAAGGTTTCCTATAGATTTTCTCGAATTCATAAGCAATTACTGCCAACGGTTGATCGATGTCGATATTCCTATGTTAACTGAATGCGCTGAACGTGTTTCACAGCCATAAGACGTATCCATGTGCCGATGCATCTGCGTGCAGTGTAGATACAGGTCATCGATATCTTTTTTACTATTTTTTTTCTTCCCGGATAACATAAAAATTTAGTTGAAGTTGTGTTGATTCGTGTCTTTTACTTGAGAAAATCTCGACTTGTATAAAATACCGATGGCGTAGCTGATTTATCCTAGTAATATTATTAGCGCAATAATAATTTCGTGAAATTTCCTAGTTGCATTTTGCCTGGCAACTACATTGTGGATTCGGGTTTACGTTTTTCCGTACACCCCTGAGAAAATCTGAATCCAAATCCGCACTCGAACTCCGCCCCGAATCCTAGCTTGATTTTGAAAAATTCGAGTGCAATCGAACAGTGTACACCCAAAACCCTGTTTTAAACGAACCCGAACTTTTGAAACTGAAAAAAGAAGTACCCGAACTCGACTACAGTTACACTGGATGAAGAACCGAACCAGGTCCCGATAAAAATCGATGGAGTTCAATATCTGTGGCTCATCCTGAAAGCGACGTGATCACGCTTCAATGTCCTTCAACATTCCAAAAGAACCGATATAGCGTCGTGATATATTTACGGCGTTTTGAATATGCAGTTTTGTTAACATTTCGAGGTAATTCGGTAATTTGTGAAATATTCAAGGCGGTGCAGTTATGCAATTATATTAACACTTCAGCTATGTTGTTGCTGCATTCGAATTTGAAGTACAACATATATTATTCTTTATGATGTGATGTCTTGATTCGAAATCACGAACTTGGGGTGGATAAAAACATTTTTCTTCCCGACCAATAATCAGAAATTGTATTTTATTGTGAAGTCAGATCAATCTGGGACGAAAGGGTGATCTTCAAGGGCTAATATCTGGTTTCATTTCGGGTAGAAACACTTTCACTCTCTCAAAAGTGGTGGTGGAGGCTGGAAAACGTTCCCCCACTTTGGAATCTTATCGAACAAAGTAGTGAAATAGGAATCCTCTGATTCCGCAAATGCAATCAGATTTTTGATTCGAGCCCAATTTGGACTTCAAAATTAAGTTTCTCTCCCTCTGACGCGCCCAATTAATTCCTGCCTATAAATTGAGCAACGTATCGGAATTGAGATTTTCTTGGTACCTGATTTCGAAAGATCCGGATTTTAACCCCAAAATCCAAATTTAAACTCTTCAAATGGGTCAAATTGGTTTTGCCACACAAAAGGGACAAGATTACGAAATTAAGCGTTTCTTGGGTCCCTCACATCCAAAAACTAATAAGATTTCCGACCCAACTTCGATTTGGGCCCCAAAATTTCAATTTGACCCGACTGAAAGGGCTGACCAACGTTGCCAAAAATTGAACAAGGAATCGGGATTGGAGGTATTGAGTCGGTGGCTTGTAAAACTTCATCAGATTCTCGATCCGACCCCTACATGGACTGAGAAAAGTTGAATTAGGGGTTTTCAAAATCAGTGACTGAAAAAGAAAAAAATCTCCGATGCTTTGTTTAATAATTTGAATTTTGAGACTCTAATTTCTCAAGAAATGGAATGAAATTCGCCTCATTCGATAAAACGAAGCGACTATTTTCTTTTATGTTCAAAAATAAAATAAGGAAGTTATTGTCACATAGGAAAGAGAAGTGATTTTTCTTTTTGTTTTTCAAGGAATGGAACGAATTCACCTTCATTTCTTTATTATTTTAATAATTAGTTCGCACTTTTGTAATTTTGCTCATTTTAATAACTGTGAATCTTAGATTTTGGGGTCAGAAATGTAACCGAATCCAGAATCTGATGGAAAATCGGAATCAGAGATCCAAGCAGTCCTTATTGATGGTTCGTTTAATTTCCTCGAATCGAGTAAATTTTGCCCGATCCATGCGTGAAATTAGGATTCTTACGCTTCTGAAATCAATGACTCGAGAAACTCCTAATTTTGGTAGTTTGTCAAATTTCCCGAAGTAAAATTGATTTTACTCTCTATCATAGAGTAAAATTTGCATTCTGAAGTTCGAAATTAGTGTGATCCGAGAGATCCGAGGTTCCGGTTTTTTCAATTTTTCAAAATAGATTTGGTTTCAGTCATTTTCCAGAGTAAGTTTGAGATCCTGGGTCAGAATTTGGAATAGATAAATAATCTGAACTGATTTGCATTTTTGAGACCAACGACCCAGAAACTCCACTACTCTGGTTCCTGCTCAGTTTTTGTTAGCAAAGTCAAATTAGCCCATTTAAATAAATTTAATCTGAATATCTGGACCCAACTACGGATCGAATTAAAAATCTGATAAAATTTTACAAATCACCGACCCGAAAAACTCCGACCCCAATCTCTTATTTAATTTTTTGGCAACGTTACTTAGTTAATTTAAAGAGGTCAAATTTGAATTTCGAGACTCCAATCAGAGTCGGTTCGGAAATCTTACTAGATTTTCGAAATGAGAGACCCATAGTTCCATTTTTGTGATAAAGTCATTTTAACCCATTTGAAGAGTTTAAATTTGTATATTCAGGCCAAAATCCAAATCAAGTCGAAAATTTGATTAGATTTTCGAAATCAGGTACCAAGAAGCCTCCTATTTCCGACATCGTGTTCAATTGTTTTTTGGCAAAGTCAATTCGGGCTCATTAAAGTGGTCAAATCTGGAATTCGGGACCCATATTAGGATCGAATCAAAGCCCCGACTGAATATTCTAAATCAGTGATCTCAAAAACTTCTATTCCGATACTTCGTTCATTTTTTTCAGCGAACAAATAAATTGGAAAACCATAAATTTTAGGAGACGAAACGATACTCTTGTCTCATAGCGCTATGTGCGAGTACAGGTAGCCACTAAGCTACTATCGCTGCTTTTCCTTACATATGAGGCTGCAACAGAGAATTGATGAAACAACGGGATATCGAACTGGATTACTCAGAAAATTTGCTTACGATTTCCATGTTCGGTGGCTGGTTAAGAGAGAGAGAGAGAGAGAGAGAGAGAGAGAGAGAGAGAGAGAGAGAGAGAGAGAGGGAGAGGGAGAGAGAGAGTGGGAGCGATATTTTATTGCCTTCTTTTTCCACATTTATACTTGTAGTTTAAATGAGCCTCGATCGTTTGGACAAATACTTACTTTGGGCTGGATTGTGGTTTCATTACGCAGGGTATTTCACAATAAGTCCCACATTTTTAAAATATAGTATATATCGAAGTCGGAGCTCCACAGAACAAAAATGGATCGTCAAAAAAACGAGAAACATTACTGCCCAAATTTATTATTTAACTAACTACGCTGCTGACTGTTGAGCTTCGTGACGTATTTCTGGGGAACTGAGTATCCAATATCATATGCATACAAATAAAAATGAACAGTATAGGGCGTCAAAAAATCATACTACATACTATCTTTATTTCTAAATGCGAGGTCGGATCGACGCGGAGTAAAGGTGGAACTTCAGTTGAAAGACCGAACGAATACTTTGGTAGGTATATCAATGCTTTGACAAAATTGCGAAGGCAAAAATGAAAAATGTCACGAACGGAGAAGTTTAACGGTATAATGTTCAACTCCTTCCCGACATTAGCAAAGTTTATACGTATCATTGTTGGAGCACGTCACAGCCATGTTGGGAACTCAGCTCGTAATACATCATTCGAGATTTTGGCGCACGTTCCAGACTCGAAAATATTCTAATATTGTTATACTTCTCTCGTTACAGCGTTGACATAATATTAAAACACGCATTCACGGCTGATATCCGTTCAGTACTGTGGTAAGAACTTCGTGCCATACATGTTATTCGTCAAAAGTGGGAAACATGGTAGAATGGTTTACCAAAATTGCACTCTAGTACTTTAGAATTCACACATCTTTAATTGTTAGTAGGAAATGTACTCGAGTGGAGAAGCAACTGCAGAAAAGGAATTCCAAGCTCAAACGTGTAAATTTTTCAAGAAATAGGAAAACGAAAGCTTGAAATTTACGGATTTGTTTTGATTTTAGATTTTATTCGAATTTTAGTAGAAGGAGACTGCTTTTAGGACTCGTTTTATGAAGAAGTAAATTTTTGTTTATCGACTAACATGTAGGAACTTCCCACGGTTCGGTCCTAAATCTTACAAGACACACCCAATTTTTTCAAGTTCGTGAAAATGTCTTTTAGTTTCATAACTTCCTCCAGCAAATTTGCAAACTGTAATCCGGCTGTTGTAAATACAATTACGAGAAATTATAAATGGTAAGTACAAAGAAAAACTGGGTAATATTTTTCGTGAATTGTATAAGGAACCTGAAACGGAATGTAAATTACGATAGCTGATTTATATAACACTAATGGAATTGGCTAGAAAAGCTACCAGAGTCTCCGGTCGAGTCGAATTACGCGAACAAAACTTCAACCAATCCCGCTGCATTTCACGGTGGCGTTTAGCCGCTAGTATATCGCTGACGACCTTATTCAGACTGGTGAACCTAATTCCGAATTCAGCTAAGTTCATCGGTACATGTGTAACGTGTATAATCAAAATTTGTCCGGTCTTTCGAGTTATTTAAAATTGTAAAAAATAAATGACCACCTTCTCACCCACGGTTGCAGATAAACCGAGACTATTATAACCCCACGCACAGAATTACTCCATTTTGAGTCCCCACCGAATGATCACCCATTTAAACACGTATAAAAGTAATTATATTCAACAGCATTTTACGAACGAACTGTCCGTGTTTCTTAACTAGAAATAATACAGAAGAGTGTTGCAAATCACCTCGAGATTCGATTTCTGATAGTCTTTTTGCACTCATATGTTGCCCTCAACTAAAACCTAATTCGGCCAATGAACGAATCTTAAGTACCTACTGATATATTTAAAGAGTAAAAGAATATTATCAGAAATCGAATGAATTTCGAACCGTTTTGTGTTACTTCTATCTCAAAAATATCAACAATTTGTTTAGAAAACGGTTTTGAACAGAATTACTTTTACACATGTTTACAAGGGGAAGTCATTGAGTCGGGATCTAAAATGACTTATTTTTGTATTCCGGTTTATAGCGTCTTACATACACCTAGGGATAAAATAAAGTTAGTTTTAGTGACGTTATATTAGCGAGTCTGTGTACTGCCCCCCTAACGAATACCGTATTCCGCTACTTGTCAAATAAAAATTTCTCATTGGTGCATAAAGTACTCAACACTATGCAGAATTCGTTATCGCAGACACGCAAAAACACCTTCTTATAATGAAAAAATAACGGTAACGAGACGCGATATGTTATTGTAATGACGACAATAATGGGAAAAGTCATAACGTATTTTTGGTAACCTCCGTATTCTAGACACCCCTTGGCACTAGCCAATACCGCGAAACTGCGAACTCGGCCAGCCGAAGCAATTAATATTCTTTCCTCGAGAGTGTGAACAATGGGGATGATGTAGCGGCACAGCCCACTCGCACATATGCACCATTTTCATTTCCATCACAATTTCGAAGGCTACAGAATCGGATTCCCGAACACTTTCCCGAATCCACCCTCCCGAGAGACAGTTTTCCCGAAAAGTAAACATACCGAAAAATTATTTCTCGAGTCCTAAATCGCGAACGCGTTTTCCCGAAAAGCTATATTTCCCGAATACTGAAATTCCAAATTCATGCTTTCAAATGACGCGTTTTTGTCCCCCCCCCCTCCCCATACTTGATGTCAAGCAGCGCCACCGTCAGTTTACGGTAGTTTTACATTAATTACATAGAAGTCGGTCATTTTTTCCGATATACAGTAGAACTCCGTTTATCCGCACTCCAGTTATCCGCAACTCCAATTAACCGCACGGCGCAGAAAAATGACGCAACAACGCAAATTCTAACTTGTTCAACGTAACTTGTTATAAATCTATACAATATCCGTATGTACATGCATGCAAAGATGTAGTTTTATAAAGGATGAGAGACCTGGCAGCCAGGAAAAGACGTGAGAATTTACGCCAAAAACCAACTACTGATTTTGTGCATACTTTTACTGAATAAATGTACTTGTATGTGCTTCTTACGTATTAAATCATCAACATATTGCATGCAGTGTACACATTTTCGCTTTAAATCAATGACATTCGATTAACCGCAAATTTCGTTATCCGCACAAGCTCGTGCATCAATTAGTGCGGATAAACGGAGTTCTACTGTAATTCGAAAAATATGAAATTTTAAAAGAAAACTGAGGTAACTAAATTTACTCGGCATAAAATTTTACTCCTGATAAGTCTACATAAATGTGTGACAAAATTAGAGTGGTTCTTGCGTTATTAACGTATTATGATTTTTGAAATACCTAAGCAATCGGCAATTACAACGTTCTGATTTTAAAGCATATTCCGACAAATTTCGATAAAATTACTTTATTTAACCGAAAAAAAAAAATCGTCGAACATACTATTTTTGTCAATTTCTACCGATTTTCCCGACATCATAATTGTAGATTGCATATTTAAGAAATCATCAAATACATACTAATAACACAAGAAAACTGTGGTAATGTCTTTATTTATTGTATACTCGGTTGAAGTGAAGATTTATGCTGCATAAATTTAGTTACCCCTATTTGGTCATAGAAACGAATATTCCTCGAATAAAATCGAAAAATAAGACCTACTCCCATGCAACGCAATATAAAAGTAAAGTAATAAGAATACGTGAGTCGAATCACTTGGTGTACATATGTATACTACTTTAACTTTATGGATAAAATTTGTTTTTAAAGGTAGAACATCGTGTTTTCTAATGTTAAAGAAACATAGTTTAGGCAAAAATGAGGAGTTATCTGTCAAAAGGGCGTCCGTTCCATAAGAAATACATTGAACGGACGCCCTTTTGACAGATAACTCCTCAAATATACATTACACTGGGAATCCCCACATTTATCGATGTCTGATTTACAATGTTATAACCTTATAACGTTACAACGTTATAATAGCGTAACGGTAACAAAAATGAAACGAAATTATTACGGTATAATTGCATAACGGAATCAGTAAAAACATATTACACTATACTTGTTTTGCTATTCCATAATCCATACCTAGATGTTTGTATATCCAACGGCCGGGAATGTCAAACATTTTGGGATCCCCTATAAAAATTATTCTTTTTCGGTGGGGTGATTTTAATTTAGTATTTTACTTAGTACAGCATTCCAAACTGACAACATACACAGTGCGGTAATTAACTCGGAACTTAGGAGCTCTTTCTGTCGATAATGAACTAGTACAAAAAAATACTATCGTTTTTCATCGAGATATCGCAGAACACCGCATAGTGGCCGAAAGTCCGACCAGTGTAATTATACTGAGTTAACTCTCTTCGCAATCGAATCACCGAAGCTGAGAAAAACTTTCTCTCGAGAACGTGATATTTTTCTCGTGATTCCCAAATCACACTTCTTTTCAGTTTGGTTAACTAGTTTACGAAAACTTGATCCACTGTACCCGGATTTCCATAGAACTTTTTACTTTATTTCCAACACCCGGGAAGAGTAAGTACAAACACGCCCGAAAAAGGCTTTTTCAAGGACCAAAATTTCTCAAATTTCAGCTCAGGTAACGCGGTACGGCTAGGACAAAGCTAAGTGAGAAATGAAGATGCAGAAGAATGAAGTCTTACAAATTTTGAAAAGCGATGAAGGCAGTCACGTCGGTTTGAATGTTTATTAGGTGTGGTAAAACTTCGACGTTATAACCCGCGAATATCGAAGCAAAAGTCGATATGCATAAACTGCATAGAAAACCCGAAGGCTGGCGAAGCCGAAGAAGGCTTAATTAATGCAACACTTAAGATATAATGTGTCTTTGCAAAAAGCTTTCTCAGTCAAAGCATAAATTGTCCTCTTCGAATTAATTGAATAAGAACTGCGGTGCTCGTTATCGCGACCTGGAGGGTGAAATGACAGTCGAGGTGTACATTTTACTTTCTTCGAATGATATCGTTTGAGTTTAAGTATGTATATAGTGCAAGCCTGGTTTTAATTAAAAGTTTTAAAACGAGACGGTAAATGAATAATATACTTTTTCAAGTGTTATAAGGCACATTTTTGGGAATTTTGGTTATTCGTGGTTTCATACAAGGAATTTAACGCTGCACACGATGGTAACACTGATTTTCCGTAGTCGCACCGCTAAAGCAGAAACTATTTATATTATTATACATAATAACGTTCTAAACCTCAATCTGGACGCAATAATTCGCATATTCGAATAAAGCTTGTCAGTGGACGAAAATATGATTTATTACAAATTCTACATCAGGATGAGCATGTAAACTTTGAACATCATTTTGAAATTGAAAATAATCATTTCTGAATAAAATTCTATTTCATCAGGGTGAGTGTAAAGGAACAAATTCATTTTCAGCATCATCTTTTCGTCTAGCGGTTACAGTGCATCTAGCGGAGTTTGAATATGCGAATAAGTCCAGCAAAGTCTTGTACGACATTTGTATTTTATGCGGCAACTTCGTTTTCTCTCTCCTGAAAAACCGTGAATTTGGACGTGCAACACTCTCAAAAAGCATGCTCAAATGAATCTCACGTCGAAAAGACACGTCTGAATTCTCAGTTCCTCTGTTGCGCTAAAACTTCCAGAACTGTTTCCTGCGCCAATACACCTGTACAATAGGATGGAGAAAATAATGAAGTCCGATTTTGAAAACGCAATAAAGTTGGGAAAATGGGTATTATATTAAATAAGAAAATCCATATTTTATTTTATTTTTTATACTAAATCTGTTTCTCTCGACCGAGTCCTCCATTATTTAAGAATATCAAATTTTTAGCAAATCTAAAATTTGATCTGGAAAAGTCTACGAGAGAAAATGAAGTAGTTGTATCGAGTAATAAAATTTATGTATTATTATACTTCGTATATATCATGTCTCAAACCTTTTACCGGATTTTCAAGTTTTCCAAAATTGGAGCGTTTTAAGAAATGAAAACTGAGGACATAAGACTCGATGAAAAAATAAAATAAAACGTGGGTAATATTACTCGCTACAATACTTGTCTCCCCCTCCCCTAATTGCGTATTCAAATTAAAACTTCGGATTCTAGGAAAATGCGGTATTTTTGAAAAAATGTCGACTCTGGTAGAGTTCAAGACTTGATATAAACGTATAATGAGATATGGGAGTCTTTACCTGATACAATACTCGTTAATTTCCTCTACTGCGTTCTCAGATTAAAAATTTTTGAATGTCGCCAGTAGGTAAGAAAAATCCTTTTAAACTTAGCGTGTTCGTACTTAATATAAAAATATAAAACTGATAATGTAGTAATAAGAAAGAGCAAAGTATCAAAACAGAAAATTTGCTAATGTGATAAAGTCACGCGCTCATTCTCACGGAATTCAGGTGCAAGCAGTAATCATGCAATTTGTACAAATAAATTTGACAGTACTTACCTCCAAATCCTTTCACATTTTCACGAGAACTCGAATCTCATTAAAACTTGTTCTAACCACACGTGGTAATCTCCCGTTTCATCGAGAATAATATTATTCATATTACAGCACAACCACACCTGTATACTATTCTCGTATTCTATAGACTCCGATTTTCCTCATTTCCCTGTACTTCATTAACTGCAGATCTTTAAATTAATTTCTCCTTCCTTTGCAGCGATATCACAAGAATTCTATACATTAACAGCAGCTAATTTATAGTACAGCTATCAGAAAATCTTCGAGCTGATTAGACAAACGCAACTAGCATTTAAAGTTGAAGAATGATTTTCCAAAACCGTTGTTTTCTTAAAAATGTAATTTTGAAACATGGATGCATCTGGTGTATCAACGTACTCGTAACTGTGACAAAAGTATCAAACCGCCAGATCACAATCATACATATCTACCGGGTTAATCGCATTCGAAGATCACCACTGTTCGTATAACATACTTTCCAAACGTTTTCCGTGTTTCCTAATAAATTCGTTTCTTGAAAAAAAAATCGCTTTTGGAAAAGACGCTTCAGTTACTCCGAATCAAAAGTACGCCGGTTGAGATTGAGCTGTATCCTCGCAGAAAGCTAATGATGATGAAACACCTTAAGCCCAAAGTACATTCAAGTCATTTAAAGAGGCGGATCCAGCAGGAGGCTGACCAAATTCGAAATTGTAAATGAAAACATATCGAAATGGGGTACATTGAATTGCTACATCCGAAATGTAATCCTATTTTCGATCCAATCACTACTTGGGCCCTGAATTTGACATTTTCCCTTCTCACGAGCCAGTTTGAAATTACATAGAAAATTGAAAAGAATATCAGACTAGGGGTTTTTTAGTTTTATCCAGTTTGTAATCCGATCTCGATTTGGGTGCCATAATTCAAATTTGGGGCTTTCAAATAAATCAATTTTACTATGCTGAACGTGGTATCAGAATGGAGATTCTTCGAATCGCTGAATCATCAACTTCATCAAATTCTCGATTCGATTCTGATTTGAACCGTAAAATTTAAATCTAAGTCCTTTAAATGGACTCAATTGACTTCTGAAAAATTTAACAGGGTATCGACTAGGGGTTTTTGGGGTCTTCGATTTCGAGAATTAAATTAAGTTTATCAAACTCATACCCGATTTGGATCCCAAAATCTACGTTTTATTTCCTCAAATAGGCAAATCGAACTCAGCGATCGCCTCCAATTCTCACACTTCGTTCAATTTCCTCAGCTAAGTCAAATGGGTCCACGAGAGACTCGAATTTGAATAGTGGCACCAAAATTGAGATTGGATAGCAAATTTTATAAAATTTTCGAACACAACGACGCGAATACCCCGTATTCCGATACCTTGTTCAATATCTTCGGCAAATTCAAACTAGTCCCTCGGAAGAAGAAAATGTTGAATTGTACTTACTGAAAATCTGATTGCATTTGGGAATTCAGCGATGCAGTACGTTTCTATTTCGATATTTTTCTAAATATTTTTCCTCTTAAAATTCCGAAGCTGGTGGTATGTACCGGCTCCGTTGCGGAGGAAGGAAAATTTTTCGTTTCGAATTTTATTGGACCTTAATCCTTGAAATTACCGATTTGTTCTATCTTCATCGGACTCCACAATAAAAAAAAATGTAAGGGTGGGTCCATTCGTGAAACATCCAGGATATTGTATGACGAGATTAGTTAGGCATATAGGCACCCTAAATGTTGAAAAAAGCATGCGGGTGTATTTTTGCCTCCAGAATTGAAAAGTGAGTGGCTAGAGAAGCAATCGACAGAGTATAACACTCAGTTTATGTACGGCCTAATTTAGGTAGTCCGAGAGTTAAGAGTTAATATTCTCTCGCCGGAATATACATATGTTACAGATGAGAAACCTGACCAAAGATGGTACCCTGACCAAAAGTGGATGATTTACCCTGTACAAAGTGACCAAATCTTTCTTTTTTACTTTTTCGACGACGCGAGAAATATTTTTTCAACTTTCACTACCTTCAACTGAAACAGTCTGTCAATGTCGATAATCACTAGTTATTGTCGACATTCCCTGAATTATCGACTTTCACTGTGACACATAAATATAACCCTCAGTTAAACAACGGCCTAATTTAACTGGTCGGAACTAATATTACCTCGGCAGACTAAGAACTACATTTCCGCTTTTTTAGTTAGACTTGCGAATTCAGGTCTCCTATCAAAAGAGCAGCACATCGAGATTTCAAGATCGTACAATGCTCAGATACTCGCCCATCACCAATTTCAATGGACAACTCTTCATTCCTAGTTTTTAATCATCAATTTGGTTAATAATAATAATAATAATAATAATAATAATAAACCACGTAACTTTTAGGAAAATAGAAAATTTCATTAAAACTGATTGCTTCTCCGTAACATGGCGAGAAGTTGAGACAAACTTTGTAATTTTATCTCTGAATACGACTTACGTAAGCATGCATGAAAAGTAGGGGGCGAATTTCATACACTCATTCGAGAAGTTAATATTAACAACGAACCCTCTTGAATCTTTTGTGTCGCGCCTAATTAAAAATATATACCCACTTCAATAAATGGAAATTTTCAGATGGAAATAACACAACTTCGGTTATCCGGGAATATTTTAACGCGTACGACGTGTCTGAGTTAAAATCTTTGTCATCATGATTAATAATAAACAAATTTGTAATAGTAAGGCCACGTTATCTGTCTGTCTGTGCGTGGGGCTGTCAGCAGGTTCTTTTTTAAGGCAGTTTTAACAAAGTTACAGCTTCGCAGATGTGAGCACGAATGTGTATAACAATAATCGATACGACGTGCAGAGTTTTGAATCCTCTATTGTATTTCGACACGACGATTGCAGCCTATTTTCTAATCCAGAAACGGAGAAAGCCACGTAAGCCTTTTGTTCAGGCCGAGACGAACTCAGACAGAAAGCGGAATCAGAATCTGAGACAATTTGCGTTCCTTTTGCCTACAGGAATCCGTGAAATGAAGGAAGAAACCAGAGATCTAGTCGAAATAAAGGTAAGAGGTCGAGTATTCGAACTCCTTAAGACAACACCATTCGCTAAGTATTAGAATTAAAGATTTTTAGACTCGCTGATTTCAAACATTCAACTAATTTGGGCCCGAATACGACTTTTACTTCATCCAAAGAGCCAATCCGTCAGATGTTCAACGAAATAAGGAAAAATTAAAACCTTCCGATCTCCAAAATGAGATCTTCGATCCCCTCCTCGAGGAAACAGAAAAGAATCATCCTTTTGGCCTAATTTGGAAAATTATGCCAAGTAAGTACCGGAATGGAAGTTTTCTCTGTCGCTGAGTTCAAAAACTCAGTCATGTTTTCGACTCAACTAAATTCAACTTTTTCCACTCTACATGGATCAACATTTGACTTATAGAAAAGATTGAACGAATCCGCGAGGAGTAGTTCACACAACCTGCCACACCGATACTGATATCGTCGATATCCGAGTTCTACAATCAATCTGCTGGTGTAAAAATCACTTTGAAATGAAAAATGTTAGTATAATTTTTTGCAAGATTAGGTTTTGAAGATCTGATTACCATCAGAAAACATGGAATTGATAATGATGAGTCCAAGGCGCTGGAAAAGGTGGGGGTGTCAGATTTTTACAACTTTGTGTGGTGGGACGTATGGCGATGCACGCATGCCAAAGTGGCCCCTATGACACCGCACCCCCGGCCACGGAAACTACCCTTTCGAGTATCGCATCAGTGACCGGAGGGAAGATTATTACAACTTGTACTGAATTGTCATTTTGTATTCGGATTTCTAGAAAATTTTAACAGAGATTTAAAGGATCTTGAAAAAAATCTTGATAGAATCATTAGAAATTTTTATCAGATTCCTGACTCGCTAAAAAATCTCAAAGATCTAAACAGATCGTTCACCAAATTTCCAAAAAATAAGGGGTACTCTTAAAACACTTTTTGAAGCGAAATCATATAATCTGAATGAGTTTTCTAAAGTATCTCGACGGACTGCCTACAAGTCCTACAGTTTTAAATTATATTATTTTAGAAAATGTTCGACCCGTGTTAACAAACGTTCAAATCTTGATACAGTTTTTAAAAGTCATACTCAGCTTTAACAAATTTTTATTTGATCTAAAAGAATCTCCTGTCTGGTGCTTAACAGAATTTTGATGAAGTCTGCACAAATTCTTAGACTTAACAGATTTTCTACCGCATAAATAGTTTCAATGGATTGTCCATAAAGTCTCCATGGGAAGTTTACAAGTCTTAGGCAGTATTACGATTTTTTTTAAATTTCAATGCTGTTGTAAAGAATTTTGAACGAAATCTTGATGGAAATTTTGTAACTCATCTTCTCAGCTGACTTACAAACATTATAGTATGCTTATCAAATAGTTGATGGAATCTATTTCAAGTCTTGAAGTCTTAGAAGATTATGCTCAAAAAATTCCGAAGGAATGACCGAATATGAATTATTGGCAATAAGTTGATTTCCAACCATGTCTGGATAGTTCCCAAGAATAAACCTGCGGATCTGGGCGGACCCACTTGCCAAATTACCAATGCATACGCAGAAGTGAGCCGTATAACATACCTGATTGGAATTGCGTTTTCAATTTGGCAAATAGAGAGACGAAGCTGGGATAGAACACGGTACCGCCATATTTCCAACCGAACTAAGAAAACTAACGTTAATGAGAAAAGAGAGAAATTTGCTCGTTAAATGACGACAAGAATAGCTAGTTGCATACACAAGCCAAGCATAATAAACTTAAGACACTTGATACTTTTGTAGTCTTTGTAAAAAGAAAACTCGTTGAGTGGTTTTCCACTTTTACGTACGATAAAATATAGTTACTTGGTTCCATTTACCAGTTTGAAAGAATTTATACTCGCATCGCAGATTTTAATTCAAAGAAATTCGTACGCTACATTTTATACTGCTTCAGTTCGTTCCACTGCTACCATACACACACACCTGAGTCAAGATAGTCGAGCTTTTAGAAAAACGAACCAATTTTGTTCTTCGCCGAGTTATGTGGTTTTTTTTAATGACCATATTACACCGGGTGTCTCTTTTGCAATGACTTCCCTTCCACCAGATAAGTAGGCAATCCACCCAGACAATATGTAGATATGTTTGCATGCTCTTACTTTTCAAGGTGCCGAGTTATGATAAAATTGAAAAGTTTTCTATCTTTGATTTTTTTCTTCTTCTTCTCACGACTGAAGATAGACAAATGGTACCAGTAGGTATAGTAGAGGGCAGTTGTGGTAACCACAGGGAAAAAAATGGTCGAAGTCGGTTCAACAGGGTGTTAGTAAAATCAATGTTAGTATAAAATTTTCACATTTTTTCAATCCCCCGTGACACTTGCCCCCTTAAGCTAATGTTTTCTTATTATCAACAGATTTTACATCAAATTTTCCATTTCGTTAGCAATTTTCCTGTATCTAGATTAGAACTGCTCAAAATAGAATTTAAGATATCGCCGTTAAGAATGACTACTTTTTAACACGGATGCTCAGACCTTATGAAAATAATTATTATCTTCTTCAACTACTCTACCACTTCACAGAGTTATATCGTTTATGGAGCTTATTCACCTCCCTCCTTTCATTTATTTGCCCCATATTTGAAATTGAGGTCCATGCAATGAGGGAGGGGGTTACAGTATTTTATAAAGTTTAATATGGGTATCCAATAATTGGTTCCAAAAGTCGCTAAAATTCGGTTTTAGTAACATTTTGGCCTTATTCCCCGACTAGTGGGATATACCGATGGGACGGAGGTGCAAGATGACAGTTGTGGTAACCACACAGAAAAAGAAATTAAAAATCATGGAAAGTGGCTGAACATGATTTTTATAAAATAAATTTCATTTAGTACAAAATTATTGATATATATTTTTTGATTGCCCATAAAACTTGCTTTTTCAATACGCTGAATTTTCATTAGCAATAAATTCTTCTTGCACCTTCTCCCCCACCCCAATATCTCGCTTGCTTTACGAATCAAAACATTTTCAATCAAAGGAATTGACTCCTATTCGTACATTTAAAAATTTCACAAAGTAATTGCTTTTGAGGGATATTTTAAACGTTTTCAGAATACGTTACAAAACTTGTTCAAACCGGTCTCCATTACGTTCTAAACATATTTTAGCCCGTCGAATTACTGAAACAGTGGACACTTCCAGCGCATCTGTATTTTCTTTGATCTGTTTTATTCCTTCCTCTGTATCCGCGTCAATAATTCGCTCCTCGACTGAGATCTTCCGCTGTGGTACACTATTCTTTTCATTTCACCCCATACAAAAAATCACATGACGTCATATCGGGTGAATGCGGGGGGCCAAGGAACTGGACTAGGACATCCTATCCAGCGGTTTGGAAAATCTTGATCCAGTTGATTTCTCACAATAACTCCAAAATGAGCCGGTGTGCCATCGTACTGGAAAAACATACCCCTCCTAGTCCCTAATGGTACTAGTTTTCCTAATACATCAGATAGTTTTGTATGTAAAAAATCACGATAAAGTTCTGAATACAAAGTATCCGAAAAAATGTGCGGTCCGACGAGGTACTTCCCAAGAACTCCACACCATACATTTACACTGAATTTTTGCTGGGTACAGCGTTCATAAGTAGCATGCGGATTTTCTTTGGCCCGGCCCACATATGACTATTAAGATGTATTTAGTATGCCATCCTGCGTGAACAGAGATTCATCCGTGTACAGTATCTCACTCCGTAATAGTCTGTGCTCAATCAGCCACTCGCGGAACATTCGTCGAGGGTGGTAGTCTCCGTGAAGAATAGTGGCGATCGGTGTCCTGTGATAATATGGATGAAGCCCGTTGCTATTCAACACCCACCAAACCACGTTTTGATCTACACTACACTAGTCATGATGCTTATCTGACGGGTGCTTAACATTATATCTTCTCGGATCACATCAAATACCTGTTCGTCGACAATCACAGGGTGATTGGTGGACCTCTCAACGATCGGCTTGTAGAAGCAACCAAACTATTTCAGTTGGATAAAAATTTCTTTAAATACTCTACTGTGTGGGTGGCGCCGTTATGGACAATCTTCTGCATAATGTCGAGTTTCTCCCTTTACTATTTTCACCGCATAAACCCCAATAATACACTATATCGGTGCAATCTGAGTTAGAATATCTTCCAGCTTACTTTTTTTTAAACGATTGAAATTAGAAATATTTTTAAGATTTCAGGTAACAAAATTCTTTGAAAAACAGGATGACTAACTTTCAAACTGTAAGAGAAAACAACAAGAATAAAACCAAAATAGTCAGCCTATAATAAATGAAATTTTCACGTTGATTCGGTTGGTTAGCAATAATTTCGTAATTATGCCGTATAATCGCCATCAACCTGAATATGGAGAAAAACTTTTTTCATTACATATTCATAACCATAAGACCATAATCCAGGTGGTTCATCTATCCATCTCAACAGCAATTTGTTGGGCCTAGATTCTTTAATCTACATAAATAATTCCTTATCACTAAATTAATACCCACAGTATACAAACTTTCTTATCAAATTTCTATGTGTTTTATAATTCGTATTTTTGGAAATATCCCATTTCGGCTCTTATTCCAATATTCTTTTACAATGAACAAGGCGACATGTACGCTTTTAGCTACGGAACTATTAATCACATTGTTCCGAACTGATTTTAGCAAAACCGGCATTTTGGAAGGAAACGGACTTGTGTGAAAGTAAAAGCCTGATTTTCGAACCGAAGATCTTATCTTTACCATTTTGGAATGACAATTAGGGTCCCTCTAATTCGTACCAAAAATAGAAAATATTCGATTTTCTGCCCCCCCCCCCACTAATTCTTTTCCCTTGGGTGTAAAAATAAGCCCCTGAAAAGTTCAACCAAATCAGATAATATATCGGATAATATACTCATGCCCACTTCGGCTAGGAGTTCGAAAAATGCGTGTCCAAGCGCACTCACCGGCGTACCATAAGCGTCGTGGTTACCATCGCCTGGCGCTCTGCGTAACGCAGCGATGACCCTGCGCGCACGACGCTGAAACACAATATATCTTTATTGCTTGAAGGCTACTTATTCATTTGCATTCGAAATCAACAAGTTTTTTTTTGGATTTGTTATACAGGAAGGTATCTCATCCAGTTTTACTTGAAAAAATGAGAAGGCCAGTTTTCTACGAGTATAGCTGTGAAAAAGAAATATTCGATGTTCCTCTGGCGCACGCAAAATGTCAAGAGAATTCATCAATCAACAGATGAAATTGTGCAACAGTATTGTAAATGATCATAGGGAAATTGACATTCTAACCCGCAACAGATTTTCGAAATTTAAAATGTACATGCGACGTAGCACAATATCTACAGAGAGGAAACACAAGGGTATTCATTTTCATGTTGACACTGTCGTCTAACAAAATCTAATTCAGCTCTACCAAATTCAACAATCCTTAATTCAATTTGAACTAGCTAGGTTCACGGTCATGGGGTGTAGAATCTGCTAATAATTTTAGAAATTTTTTTCTTTTTTTTTTCATTCTAGTGTTTTATTTAAATAATTATTGTCATTTTATATTTATATTTTTTAAAGCCTCCTCCATCACTGGCTCGCCAAGGCTGTTGTGTGACGTCCTAGCCACAATTGTGGGTTTTAGCTAATTTTTGCAGTTAGCTGAGAAGTTTTTATTTCTTAGTTAACTGCACTGCCGAGCTGATGCTGCTGATTACCTTGGCTACAGAGAGTGAGAGATAAGAAAGTTCAGTTGTGTTTTTGCGTTGTAAACGGGTTGTAATATAAAGTTACTCTGTGTTCGTTGTTAGAATAAAATTTAAAGCTGTAGCTAGTAACCGTTTCTGTGATCTCAAGCTTTGGTTCGAGAACACCAGTTTCGAGCTATTCAAAGTTAAAGCTCACCTCAGTTTCCGGCTTTCGTAAAATAAGCTAGCCAGTTTCTAGTTTCTCTATAAAAGCAAGTTTCCAGTATCCAGTTTCGGCTCCTTAATAATCAGAGCCACACCAGTTTCGAGCCTTCGGTACCTAAGCTCATCAGTTTCATTATTTGCCCGAGCTTTCCGTGCACACACGGCCGAAAAAGGAAGTTCGCGACAATTGAGAGAGCTCAATTATATTACTATGTATTATTATTATTATTATTATTATTATTATTATTATTATTATTATTATTATTATTATCAAAAACCTTTTTTCCCGCACTTACGTTATAGCGCATAGCATCAGGCTATTCATAAGAATTTACTTGGGTTATACTTTACTTATGGAAATATATTTGAAGTTTGAAATTATTATTACTATTATTATTATCTGTAGATATTAATGAACTATACTATAGGTACTTTACAAGTCAACAGAAGCCATCTCGGCATTTATTCCAGGTTTATTCGATATTTCTCCAATCATTTTGATGGTGTCGTGGAAAATAAAATGAAAATTTATCCAAAAGATACGCTCTCTTTTGCAGATCCCTTCTCGAGCCATGGCCAAATATTTTCACAATATAAAAAGGGGGTCGGTTAATTCAAGAGGGCTTATAACACCAGGAAAAGAAAAGCGATTAAACTGAAATGGGAGAGAGCAGATGTAAATATTGAAAATTGCTCTAATTTTACACAAGCAGAAGAACAACCCGCTGAAAATTGCAAGTTACTTTCCCGCCTTTTTAATTACCTGAACATCGTTTCTGATGACGGCAACTGCAAATTCAACTCGCCGGCTGTTCATCAGATATCGTATTTCAGCGATATCAAATTATGTATATTCCACCAGATATTTCGTTTAAAAAGTGCGCCGAGTGTTACAAAAATAACTATCACAAGTGTAAACGACTATATAGCAATATGATTGAATAAACTTTCACCAGTTGCAATAATCAACAGTTTTTTATACTTTTTGAACCTCAGTAGCCATGGAAACCATTTTAAAAACTAAAATAAAATTTAGCCGAGAATAACGTAATTATTCTTTTTGATTAGTTATTTATTATCAAAGTTATTTGCACTCCACATTAAACGAAGTTTTCCCTATGTTTTTCCTGTGTTTCGTGTAGGTCACGCACACTTCCATTCTGAATGGACATCGATCGAACGAATATAAACGTATTTTAAGTATATTACCTCTAACTCCAGGGTATGAATACTGAAAATAACAGCTCTACAGCACCTGCTGTTTTCCGAAAGGAGAGAATAACTATCTTTAGATGGTGCTCTCTAACACTTAATTTTATCTGTATACGTAGAGAAAGCAAACACGATGAATACTCGCGCATAATGTTTACCTTGCTCGCAGTGAAATTACGCGATGAGAAGATTACTTCGGTATTTAAATGCAACGCAATTCACGGTTTAGGTTTCTCAAAATTATACAGAATTAATTTTTAATAACGTTCAATTTTTCATAAACACAAGGACATTCCAGTGAAGGGGACTTCCTCCAAAAAGCAGTAGTTTTATCGATCGAGAATAATTTTTAATTCAAATTCATTATACTACTACTGCGATTACTTACACATGTATACTAGAACTTCAACTATTTCATAGTAAGCGCGGACAACGAGGGACGTACCGAAGAGTTTTGCTGCAAGGGGGAGGGGGGTGGTAAAAGTCCCAACTGATTCAACTCAAAATTCCGAAGTGTCAAAGTTAAAAAAAAAAAAAACTTCTTGGATTTTCCTGACTCTACCGAAATTTCCCAACTTCGGCTGACTGAAATGGTACATTTCCCCAACTGCTGAGTAAGAAATTTTCTACAGGGGGGAAGCCCCCCTATCGGTACGTCCCTGCGGATAACGTCTGAAACTTTCACAATGAAGATCTGGAGCATTTTGTGTTACAAATTAATTGGAGCAAGTGCTGATAACCGTCACTGTTGTCCAAAGAGCAAAGAGGTTTGGAGGCTTGAAAGTTTCTATCTATACTTTTCGCTCCTTGCTGGAACACAATAATTAATATATGACATTTTCAGGCCGGTAGCCACGCGAAAGTGGGAGCTGGAAAAATTCTTACAGACTGTAGCCTTTTTAGCCCCGTTGATCTCTTCTTTTAAATTCGTGTAATGTCAGAAATAATTTTTAAAACTATTGAGAACATTGCGTCCTACCCACTCTGCTCCCCACTCCTCGTTATCAATAAGTAATTTATAAGAAAAACAAGACAAGGAGATAAAACATCAGGAATACCGATAAATGGACGCTGTTCAACAAAAGGGAACCAACTAACATTTGTAAGCAAAATGAGTTATTTAATATCGTTGGAAAGAACGTAAAACATAGAATTTTTCAAAATTGGGCCCCGATTCAAAAATGTGTACTCACGGTTGAAAAAGCTTATCAGTAAACGCAATGCCATATAGTTTCTACATGGCTCTTGAACTTCGAATCACGTGCTCTCAAAAAGCGGATTTCGCTAGTTGGTTTCCTTTTGCTGAACAGCGTCCAAATAGCCCACAGAAAGCGATAAAACGTCGTTACAAATAATGAAACGTCAAGACTGTTATAAAATTAATCAGTGTTCTCTGTGAAGAGACATCATCCCTATAAAATTCTGAGACTTTCCAAGCGGCTACAATAAGGCTGATGAAGACTTCATAGGATTTTGTAATGACTTATCACGGACTATTCAAGGTACGTCAACGCCAGTGACGGGTTAGGGGCACGAAGTTCAATCAGTAAAATCACAAACGGACTCACCATTTTAAAAGTTATGAAAAAAAAATCTCACACCGATTTAGTAGGATTTAAAAAAAAAGAAAAGAAGGTAAGACAGTCTTATTAGGGTTTTTTAAGATTTTAAGAGCAAAAGAAAAGATCGCGCAATTCAGGTACTCAGTCTCAAAAAACAGAAAAAAGAAGGCACTCTAAGAAAAAAGTTAAACGATTCTATTTGGGCCCTTCGTGTGAAGAAAATACGACACCATTCAGACAGCCCCCACCTTAGGAAAAGGCCAAACGGTTTTGATGGGACTCTTTCGGCGAAAAAAAAAATCAAATATTGGTAGCTGGCCTCCAAATAAAAGGTTTGACAGATTCAAAAATAAAGAGCAGACGATTTTGCTGAGTCCATTATACTTATATGTAAAAAATATCCCACAATTGACGGCCCCCTTCCTCTACAAAAAATCAGACCTCAAGAAAGTGAGGCGATTCTCCTCTTGCCACTCATGCACAAAAAATTATACAAATCACACAATTCTGGTAGCTTCTCCAAGAAGGTCCGACGATTTTTCTAAAGTCCGTTATGTGCAAAAAGATCACATAATTTTGATGAGGCCATTCGAGAAAGGTCAAATAATTTATTGGAACTTCTTATGTGAAAAAAAGAAAGTCAGATTATATGTTATAAATGCGGCCCGAACGAATTCACACGATTTTTTTTTGTGCCCAGCCATTATGGGCTCAAAGGTGCCTTTTTGAACAGGAACACCTAGTCAGCAAATTTCCATTTGCTACCCAATTAAATCTGCCACTGATCAGTGCTGTGTTTTAATTCTCCTTATCTGAAGACTAGTTCGGATTTCAGGATTCATTCATATCAATTATGAATCCTAGATACTTTTAGAAACTCTGCTGAAACTCATTCAGTCTCGCTGGAACTCGTTCATACACGTAACACCTGGATTTGATTCGTTAAAATTCCTTTATGACTAACTGGAATCAAAACAGATACTTGCCAACAAAAAAAGATAGAAAACAAGGTTAAGGCACCAGCTGATAAGGCAAAAAAGGCACTGCAAGATGGTCACGGCGAGAAAATCTGAGAAACAAGGTATTTGTTGTAAAATCATCTGTGATATACTCGTACATTTATAATCAAAACTGAAACTCGGCATTGAATTGCCCTTTTCCTTTTGATCAATTTTTCAAAATGGTTAGTAAATCTTGCAAAAAAAAAAAAAAAAGTGTCAATAAATAACGAATATGTGTACGATTTAAAAAGGTACAGCAGTTTCTCTCAAACCGATTAAGACTCAGTTAAGACTTATTCAGTGTGTACTTCTTATATCGTTAGAACTGGCCGTCTTTTACAAAACTTACAGATAAAGAGATCTTGGCACTCGGTTCATGCAAGATACAGAAATCTCAATTTTTCCTCTTGGATATCAACACTTTGGCCCATTTCTCTTCTGGAGGAGACGAACTTTTGGTTTTTATATTCGTATGAAATATAATATTGTAATCATACGGCGAAGAAATTTTTTCTCTTTAAAGAAGAAGGGAGGGGTTCGCAATTATGCAGAAGTTCGGTGAGATTTGGAACTCCCTTAACTAGAACACACTAATGCTACTTCTTTTGAGCGGGCGTGTGAAATTGAATTCAGTTTTCTGATACTAAATATGTAAAGGGAAAATTATGAACCCTTCAAGTTTACACACTGGCAGTTTTTATTTTGTATAAAGGATGAAGGACCTTCGATGTCTGTGCAAGTTTTAACCTGGTTCGTGCCAAACGCATTCCAACATCCAGACGACTGGTCAACATCGTCGAATATAAATGTCACTTTCTGACGGGCGAGTATAGAATACAGAATTTTGGCTAATAATTTCGGTCTTGTAAGTCTTTTTACGCAGGCTGTAAGCGATTTGCAAAACAGTAATTTCCGTAGCTCGAAGATCTGAAAGAAAGAAATGTTTCGAAAACTTTATTTTCCCTTGAAACTGAAAAGTCCGAAAAGGTCTGTTCATTTTAGCGAAATTGAATTAATGAATTTTGAATTAATACTACTCGGAAAGGTTAATAAATCAGAAATTAAATTCGAAAACTTTTGTAGCTAGAGTCGAGCTTTTTGAATATTTTACCAACTTTACTCGTATAATCTCGTGATTTCTTGGGCGCTGAGCATAAAGGAAAGTTTTTAGTATTCAATTTTTCTCTGAAGCGAGAAATATTTCATTCTACTAACGCAGGCTAAATGAAGGTTCAAGAAAACTGCGAGAATGACTTTCAACTATAACTCGCGATTAACTTCACCGGTTATATTACTTAGTTGCGTTTGAGTATTCGGTACACAGAACGGGTTCGCTACAAAAAAAAAAAAAAAAAAAAAAAAAAGTATAATTCAAGTATGTCCAATAAGAAGGGAAAGATGTTTCAAATATTCGCTGAGTTAGAAAAATGTAAAGCATCTGACGAGTTCATCATCCCTGGGAAAGCATACGATTTACTCCGGACTGATAGGCGAATTTATTCAGATGGCACCACTGGTGATTTTACGATGAAATCTGTGAAAATTAATATTCTCGGTTTATTTATTTTTCCAATTTTCCCTCCAAATGAGCATCGTGTATGCTGTTTATTAACAGACCAAAAATAGAAAGCTTCGGGATACGTAAACAAACAAATAATTAATTGGCCGTATGATGGCATTGATTAAGTGAACTCTTACCATGTTCTTTGGCTTGGAATAATTTTGTTTTTACTCGCATTAGCTTCGTTACTCCAGTCGGTGGTGTACGCAGTAAACAGGGTTCAATCTGTAAGAATAATTTTTGTCAATCGGGTTCCTTGCTTTTTGAGTTTCATGCTCAAGCCCGTTCTTGAAACAACACAGATATTTTAGCTTCGCGCAATCAATGCAAATTGACCTGGACATTTTTAGAGGAGGGAAGGTGACATTCAGTGGTTGGTCCTGGAATTTATTTAACCTATGTACATCTGGTTCCGTCCGATATTGGTCTGTTCCGAGTAAATCACCAGCTTCAAATCCGATTTCGGATTCGGTAATGAGAAATTATGAATGTCTTTAATGCGTTGTTATTCGAGGACTGCCCTCCACATTATGGGTTTTAAATTCACGGAAAAAAGCACCCCTTCCACCTTGCTTTACTTAGATCAAGTCGGTATCTTTTTTTATTACGGACATTTGATACGATAGTGAAGAAATGAAGGAAGCTGGAATAGATCGAGCACCGGGAAAAAGTAAATTAAATGAACTTCAGCAGCGCTGACTCCTTCTGAGAGTATTCCCACGGGTTTCCTACAGTATAATATTTAATTCTGCATGATTGATGGAATGCTCCAGGTCGGCAGGAAACCCGACCGATGAGTGTCTCCCTCAGGACCCCATTCTGGTTCGCTAACTGCGCTGTATGTACATCGCTTCGAAAAATCCAACTGAAAGCTGCAGACGGTGCACAATTCTCACAGGCCGAAAAGGTCAATTATTTGTCTCCGAAAACTTCACAGCGATAGTCTTTGCATTAGCCTTCCAGCTGTTGATAACTCTCCGGTTTGATTATCTCGCTCTCCGCGCTTTCGCTCGACTGTCTTTCTTCTTTCTTTTTCTCTTTCTCCATCTGCTATCTCTGCTTCTTCCTCTTAATTCAGTTGCAAAATATCAAAGCCGCAACCCGTTATACTCGTGCAGACCGCACCGCAAAAACCACCAACATTCCCCTATACATACGAATTAAAATCCAAAGTGCCTGAGGCGTATTTACGACCCTTCGTGCCGCATCCGAATAAATGTACATATGTATATAATATGTATGTAAGTATTAAGTACACATACACCAAACACATTACACATGCAAGTTAAAACTTGCAAGTCGGTCGGTACACAGACACTCTATACGCACACGTACGCCAGTTCGCCAATAGCCGCGGCATGATTTTCACAAATTAACGTGCCCTTTGTTTCATCATTATCTTCGTGTTCGTTTACGCTTATATGCTTTTTTCTTCATACACGACATACACACATACATATTACGTAGTGTTTTTTCCCTCTCGCGTACGATATACCTATACAGTACATATGTATGTACGTATGCATAATGTAAAACCTTCAAGTTTATTTTAACGGTTTTCTCGTTACAATAACGCGCGTCCTCCTGCATTCACCGCGTGTACCCTACGTGTGTACGTGCACAAAAAGTAGTGAAAATCGGATAAAACCGCCGCTCACAAACGTTTTACATTTCCAGCAACATACCTACATACTCGTATGTATACATCGGTAGGCTATGGTAGTTAGGCCTGCACATCCACAAAATCATTTCGATGCACATTTGACGAGCAAAATTACCGTAATTTTGACTTAATTTCAGCCTTTTTTTCGACACTACATCGACATCGATGTGATGTATCGAAACACCCTCAACTTGAAACCTATTAACCGTCAGATTAACGTCAATATGAAAGTGTTTTGACAGTGATCGAAGCATCGATTTGATAGCAAAAATTACTGGCTAATCGACGTCGATTTCAAGGCGAACATTTTGCGGTCAAATTGACTTCATTTTAATTGTAAAATCGACGTCGTCTTAACGTCAATTTCAATGCTATTTTCAATAATCTAATTTGTCATTCATTCAAAGTCGATACTAAGGACTCAACGCATACTTCTATTATTAATTTTCTTCTGAAGGTGCGAGTAGATGAACTCAAGGCTTTGGCCGAGTTAAATCCAAATTACCGGAGAACTTGTTGAAGTTCTTAGGGATCATCCCACAAACTGCAAACTCAGCGCTATTCTTAAATAAAAAGTACCAGGGAAACATAAAACAAAATTTTTTTATCTCAGAAAATACCCTTGGGCATTACCTTTAAGTAAGAAGATCCTTTGATTACATTCGAATCGATCCTGATTACAGTCCTATTTTATTTAGTGCAAGGTTTCTGACCTCATAAGCCAAAACGTAAACAATACCTTATCACCTCTAAAGACTTTTCCTAGTCTCCATTTAAACAACATCACCACATTCACGTGTTCCCGAATTATCCAGAACTACGTCGTACATAAAATTTTATCGAGAAAATAAAAAAAGAAGGTCAGAACCAATAAAACAACCGGCTCCGAATAAAAATAAACGAATCCGTCTAAATCTGACCAAATTTGGCTAAAGTATACCAATAACAATCTGAACCAAAAATTATCAGGAAAGGCCAACTCCAAAAAAATTACAAAAACACCAGCTATGATCGAAATAATAAATCTACGCGTCCCAGTTGTTCCGGATAATGGGAGTTCTACTGTAGGGAAATCATTCGATTAAGTGAAGAAAATAATTGTTAAGATGAATCAAATTATCTACGTACGAATATATAAATTATAAGACGCACTCGCCCAGTTAACCAAATGGGAGTGAACCCGAGCGCTATATACAACCTCGATAAGTAGTCAGGCAAGACCCATAAGCAAATCAACTTCCTTTAGACCCAAGTCGTGAACGGCCACGGGTGTCTCGGCATCTACGAGTATCTACAGCGGATGACGACAGCACTATGCTCAAGGGGCGACGAACAACCTCCGGTACATTCTGTTCGAGTGTGAGGCCTATAGAAGCAGGAAAGACGCGGGATAATTGTTGCGATCGATCTCAGCAACGACGATATCGATCGTCTCGCGCCGAATACTTTGGTTTCGGTAATGCTGAAGAGTGATAGCGGTGGAACTGGATGTTGGCCTTTGTCTCGGTCGTTATGCGGAAGAAGATGGAGACGGAGTAGTCGGGACCTATGCTAGATAAAAATCTCCGTACCATTTTAAAACTGCTGCTGCTGCTGCTGCTACTATTACAGCCAGCCATCACTACCATCCTGCGTCGCCAACACGAACGAAGACGAGGAGGTGCGGGGTAAAGCAAAGGCGGTCCGGTTGTGATCCACCCGAATTCCAGGTTAACGCTACATGAGTTTTTCCTCGGTCAGTAGGGTGCCCTATAGTGGCTCTTGCTGGGTAGCGTGGCTCTACATACAGGATGTATGAAATGGGGGCCCAGGCCAGCTTCAAATTGCCCCCTCTGGTCACTAACGCGATACTCAAAAGGATAGTTTTCGGAGCCAGAAGTGCGGTGTCTGGAGAGTCACTTCGGCATGCGTGTATCGTTATACGCTCCACCAAACATGTAATCAAAACTGACTTAAATTTACTGAATCGTCTGTAGTCGACCAAATCGGACGAAAACTTGCGGGTATTAAAAAAAGACAGAACCCAACAAGACCATAAAACGACTGAATGTACATGGGAACAATCAAATCCAACCAAAATTTACCGCGAAAGACCCAAGGAAACCTACATTAAACGCAGAGCTAAGAACAGATTAGAACCGATCGTTAAAAAAAAAAAAAAAAAAAAAAACCTCTCCAAAAATGTTGGATCGAATTTCTTGGATCAGACTTACATTTTTTTTTCTTCATTTTGCTCCGTTTCCCCATCATACTGAATTAAGATCTCTACGTCATGGTCCTTTTAGTCTCCATATAAGTCAGGCTCGGCCGCGTATAGGACTGCAATACACGTATTTATTTCTTCCTAAGAATATGTACGTGATATTCGGGATCTAAAGTTCGTTTCTGGGTCATAAATCAATACCTGGATTATTTTATTCAGAGTGTAGCTACACGCAGGGACTGGTTTTATACATGAGCAGAACTAGAGGAGTGAACTGAGGTTTCCACATCCGCTTTGATTATTTTTATCTAGTACACAGCATTAATGGTTAATTAATAACTTCCAGGTGAGTAGAAAATGCGTGCTCCAGCTTAGTATTCTAATAGGCAATTAACGTAAGCAAATATACCGAGTAAGTTCAAAGTGAGTTCAGGGCCCCTTCAAGATTGGTAGAAAAATCGAAATTCGAAATTGTAATCTTCAGGCGAATCTCAGGAGCAACACACTCAGCTTGTGGTTGAGTCAAGAATTCAGGTATCTATTCTTCGTCGTCTACAATCCGGAGAACCAATTTCAACACCTTTACAAAAAATCTAAAGTATGACCACTTTTCTAGGGGAGCAATCACTTTTTTATGGGGAGCGGGGAGCAACTTGAAGTACAACTGCCAATTTCATGCCGGGAAAAATATTTTTTTAAAAACAAGATTCTGACCTTACTGCTAGGGGGAGGGAGGCCAACCGTTGGCTCAGGAGTCAACTCTCTCAAAACCCGTTGCTACGGGATGACAGAACTGAGCTATGTTTTACATCTATAGAGAAAATTTGGAATTTTCTTCAATCTGTTCTGCTTTATTTCTTTCTTCGAACAGTTCGAAACATGAGCTTTTATCACTGAAACTACGTGTAAGTTGAATAAGTTTCTTAGTCTTGCATAACTGGTTTCGTCCTAACATCCTTCCTTTTTCTCACTAGAATTCTACGAGGCATTTCGTCAGACTTAATTTCAAGGAATTCCACCGTCTAAGATGACCTTTGATCGTGATTCCAGAAAGGCAACTACATCAAAAACTTTCTTTCAAGTCGGTTGCGAAATAATGAAGTAAATTTTCTTCGGAGAACTACGTAACAAAATTTAAATAAGTCTCTAGGTAATAAAATCGCATGAAGATGAAGACGCTCGTCGATAATACGCCTTCCTTTCTTTTTTCAATTCCGGAAATTCAATTATTCGCTCATCATGCTGAATCGACAAGCCAAAAAAATTATATTCAGCAATTTAAAATATTATAAAAAAATCGAAACTGAATACAAGACCGATACCATGAGAAGATAAGTTCCTCGATAAGCATTCTTAACCTTTGAGTATTACCCGAATATCTACATATAAAAAGGAAAATAATTTATAACAAACTGTAGATAGACCCGAAGAGGACGTTAAGAGGCGATGACTATCCATCCTACAAAAATGGCCGACCTTGTTCTGTATAGTTTCTTTTAAGTGTGTAATTTATATCGTTTCGGAAAGAACCACTCGAAAACCCTTTTTCTTGCCTTCTTGGCTTCTCTCTCACTCACTCTCTCTCTCTCTCTCTCTCTCTCTCTCTCCTCTTTCTTTCTTTCTTTTTTTCATTCTTCTTTTCTTTTCTTCTCTTTCATCTACTTTTCTTATACTTGATGATGCTCGTACTTCCATGTTCCATTCATTCTTTTACTCTACCGGACGGAACGGAGAATTATTTTTTATAGTCAACGTCAAAATCGAAATTTAATTTGAGGCAATATGCCGCATCTTGAGACAGGACAGAATTGAATTATAAAAATGAGGGATAATCGTGTGATACTACGTTCCTCGTTATCAGCATACAGAGTAGTTTCTCCTTTGAAATCGTTTGATTAAAAATAAATACGAATAAAATGTCCGAGTTTATTGTGAATTGAAAATGCACCGTGAAATTATCGACCGAGAAAATTACTAATGATTTTGGGCAAATTTGAATTTTAACTTCAGCAATGATCAAAGATCGTGAAATATAATAGCAGAATGTAATTTTCTTAAAACGAGGCACCACGCAATTTCCCGAGTTTTCAACCTCTTACAAGAATAATATGGGCTTATATTGGCATTCTGCTGTAACCGATTCCTCGATCTTACCTTGCGTAAGTTATTTTTGAGTGTTTTTATGCTGTCCGTCTCTCATCGTAATCGACATTTAAGTAATTTTCGATCTATCTTACCCGGCCTTCATACATGTACTAATTTCCAGTTTCCTTAAAGATCTCCGGTCATCCCCACCACCATTTTAACAATCCTGACCTCGGGCTGCAGAAATATCTTATTTCTGCCTAACTCACTTCGGTTTCGCCGAATGAATCTCGACAAAGTGCAAAAGTGTCTTAGCGAATCACAATGGAATTTCAATCAGTTTAGAATTAGTGTAGATGAGTTCTAGTAGATCTCGAGTGAGTCGAACGGATTTCTTGAAAATCACAAATAACACTCGAAGAGTCATGAACCCCAATGTTTTTGGAAGGATCGGCACTCGGCAAATTCTATCATCCAGTCGGAAAAATTGAGAAAAGAAACACTTCCTGTTTATCTTCAGGTTTCAACAGAAATTTCTTATATGTTGGTAGGAATTTTTGCTGTCTACACCTTCCTCACACCAAGAAAAAACTTTCTGGCTACGAAAGAGTCTTAATAAATCTCAACACTGTCTTATGAAATCTTCAAATTTTTTTTAACAAATTGGAAAAGCTTAAGAATTCCTAAAATGCTTGTTAGTGCATCACTATGTGCGATCATTAGGTATCTAAGTAGAGTCTTATGAAATCTTCATCAATCTGACTGTGTTTTAAAAAGACTCGAAGGAGCCGTATCGAATCTTCAATTAATCTTAAGGAGTCCGAACACGATTCCAACTAGTCTCGTTAGATTACAGTCTTAGTAGTTCTTAGTAATGTTGATGGTGTATAATCGCCTTGTTCAGGCTATTTATCTGCTTGGGTATCCTCTAATCTTTCATTTTATCTCGCTTTCACGTTGAAAATACTCGTCGTTACGTTAGTTAGAAAGGGAAATAGAGGGGAAAGGAGTAAGCAAAAACCGCTAGAACCTCATATTGAATGAACCTTATGTTACCACAAGAATGTTTGAATAAAGGCAATTTCACTTTAAAAAACATGTAGAGGAAGGGGTGCGGCAGCCCTTTCTGACACAAAAAACCTAGACGTGATAGCTTACTATGCGCCACACATTTAAACATGAAACTTTGTCATTCATGGGCTGAATGAGTATTAGTAGAAGATCGATCACAAGCGCAAACAGCTTTTCAAGAAAGGCGGGGGGGGGGGAGCTGAACTTTTTCTATGTTCGAAGCGCTCGCGGAATTCTTACAGTTTACAGTGTACCTAGCTCCACCACTCGCGCTCTGTTTGTTATTTTCAATTTTCAGAGGGCTTTCATACAGTGAGGGAAAAGACTCATTTACGCCAATGGAATCAATGAATTTCAGCATGAATGAGTCTGAACCAAATCCTAGGAATGTCTGAATGAATTCCTAAAGAGTCATAACGTCATTACATATGTAATCTAAAAGCGACATAATTGGAGAATTTCAATGAAAAGTGAAAATCAAAATAAGTCCTAAAGGAGTCTGAAAGAGCATTGGCGAATACCACACATTAGTTTTCAGGTCAAGATTGAGGGGTTTGGCCAGGATTCTAATTTATCCCCATCCCCCCTCTACATTTTTCATGAGTTACGAAGACGGTTTGATGAGTTAGATTGATTTTCTAGAGGATGTTCGAGTCTGAACTTGTTCTTCTTCATTTCCATCAATGAAAATAAATTTAACAGAGACTAAATTAAGTGTGGATGAATTCAAACCAAATGCGAATGAATCTTAATCACCGTGCGGCATTTGCACTAATTTTGTCTTAAGTTATAAGGTTATAATTTAATTACTATTGCTTTACCGCCCTTCACAAACCGAGATCATAAATTAATCCGCCTCTAATTTCACCATCAAAAATTACCTTTAGTGAGAAACTGATTTAAGTTCTCCGTACTTAGTAAATTAATTCGCTGTCCCTGGTTCATGTGCCCTGTCAAACTGTAAAAAGCTCATGTCGTTAAAACACATACAGTTTCTTTTTAGAATACATTAATTATGTACACAAGTTTTAGCTCGCTCGTAATTTTTTCAGCGTTACTTTCAGAGTACATTTGCATTCGTGAAATTCAGAATAATCACTGGATTTCAAAAAGCTTTTTCGACAGTATTCACTCTGATAATGGACTCTGTAAAATAATTACATCCCCGCTGCGTCTTTCAAAATATACTACATCGGTCACCTCCCCTTATATCACTCCTCTCTTGAAATAGTTACCTACATCGAACCAGCGATTCCCGTGTTTCGAGGATAGTAATACGAGCCTGTTTTCGGCCCAGGAAACTAATTGATTTAGACCATCAAGAGCGAATTGTCATTGAACTGTTTGACTCATTTTTTTTTTTTTTTTTTTTTTTTAATGAGTTTTATTTGAACTGTACATAGTACATTTACAAATAGAGCTAAGTACGAATAGAACGAGTAGAACGAAATACATTGCCAGACGATCGTGCAATCACGACGCCGAGAGGATAAAGAGGGTTGACAATAGCAGTAGCTGGTTGAAGAGAGAAGAGACGATTAATTACAACTTAAAAGTATCGTGAGAAAGCAACGTATGAAAAAGTAAAATTAAAATTAGAGTGAGAAATATGAGATTAAGAGTAAATGAACAGTAATTTTAGCTATGGAGGAGCAGCGATGTCCAGGAAGTGTCGACGGCGGAGACGAAGCAATGGCGGTGGGAGAAGGAGTTGGAGAGCGAGTTGATTGGGGTGCCGGTGAAGGCGTTGTTCGTAGGACGTGGCAAGGTGAGAAAACAGCTCGCGCACTGTGGGAAGGTGGAAATCCGCATGAAGTTGCCAGTTTGACAAGAACTGAGGGGCACCAGTGATCTTCCGGAGAATCGTGTTTTGAAGAACCTGAAGTTTCTCAATGTTGGTGGGCGCTGCACAACCCCAGACCTGGGCCCCATAGGACCAAACAAGCCTTAGAACTGCCAGGTATAGTAGGCGCTTGTTGCGTAACAAGATATTGGTTCGAGAGCGCAGCATCCGGACTAAGGATCGAAAACGGAGTTTGACTTCTCTGATCTTTGCCGTGATGTGAGGACGCCAAGTGAGGCGGGAGTCGATCAGAATGCCAAGATACCTGGCCTCCGGAACTGGGTGAAGAGTTTGGGCGGCAAGGTGGAGGGAGAGAGTGCGCCAGCGAATGGTCCACCTGACGATTTTATTGACCGCAGTCTGCAGCTTAGCAGTAGCGACAGTTTAATTAGGATCGGCTGCGAGGAGGGCTGTATCATCAGCGAACGGGGCTACCAGTACTCCAGGGGTTTTGGAAACATCAGCGGTAAATAAGAGGTACAATAAAGGGCCCAGCACACTGCCTTGGGGCACACCCGCAGCAATGGGTCGCGGAGAAGAAACCGCTTCGCCGAAGTGAGGTAAGACGTTAGAAATTCCACGAAGGAGTGCGGAAGATATTGACTGATCTTGTGCGGAAGACCAGCGTGCCATACTTTGTCAAACGCTTGCCGAACATCTAGGAAGAATGCCGGACAATACTGTTTGGCCTCTAGGGCATTACGAATATAGTTGACGACCCTGTAAGCCTGCTTCAGCGTGGAATGTTTCGGTCGGAACCCGAGCTGGTGCAATGGTAGGATGCCCAGGTCTTGGATAACAGCAAACAATCTAGCATGTAGCAACTTTTCGAGAATTTTAGAGAAGGTGCTGAGTAAAGATATGGGTCGGTATGACGAAACTTCATCAGGAGGCTTTCCAGACTTAGGAATTAGGATGACCTTAGCCGTTTTCCAGTCGCTAGGGAAGTACTTCAACCGGAACGAGACGTTAAAGATATAGGTCAGAAGAACAAACAGTTTCTTTGGACAGTGCTGTAAAATCTGTGCCGTGACGAGGTCTAAGCCCGGCGCTTTACGAGGTTTATTTATTTGCGTATTTTATTATTTTTTTAAATCAAAATTTGTATGTTTTCTTTTTAAACATAATGTCAAAATACTGCGGTACGCCTTACCCAAAATTTGGAATTTTCGAAAACAAATATCCAAGGATACTCGTATACAATATTGTTTTCTTTTCTCACGAATTTCTGCGTGCTATTTGCAACTTCTCCCTTACTGACGCAGCATTTTTTGCGACATATTGTTAAAATTACATTTGTTTTTAATTATGTAAATGCACCGCGCATAATTAAAACGTTACAATAAGACAAAAGGTAGACTGTATAATGTTAAAACTTGACGCACGCTATAACTTGCGCCGAAATCATTTTTCGAGCGCATAAAAAACACGACTGTTGCCGAGGGAGGCGTCAAGGTGGAATTTGTCATTTCCATATCATTATTATTCATTTTCGTATATACGGTATGTTCTCTCTTCTTCCCTGTACAATTCTCTCACTCTCTCACATACTTTTTTTTGTTGGCTATGTATATCATGTATTACTCTAAAACGTGTTTATATCAATCACGATGTCGCGTTGTCATTCTTATTTATCTTTAACGTATTGTCTTCCCTGTTTCCGATCTGTTATCCACCCTCGTGCTTCACGACGCACTTCGAATCTGGTTCGTATATTTTTCGACGACTTCTCACGCGGAATCGTTTCTCGTTTTCGGGATTTGAGAGAGAGAGAGAAAAAAAGAGAAAAACAGTTAACATTATTCCGAGTGTCGAGATTCACATGTTCATGCAACGTTGGATTACACGAATGCGAAGTCGACTATCATCATGTTTGTTGAGCCTTCCATTTCGCGAGAATTGAAAAATTTTCCGGAGTTGCAGGTCCACGCAGCTATCCGCATGTCAGAAGATCGAGGTAGAAATAATGTTAGACGCTATAACGATACGTTATAGCTTTCTGCGTTTTCAGAATCTGTTTACATCTGCTTTTTCTGGCTTTAGAAAATTCATTTCGAAGACTAGTTACATGATAGTCCTTTCCAGTAGGGTAGAGTTAAAACAGCCTTGTAAGTTTTTTGTCGCATTTTAACGATGGCTAGTGATAAAGAAGTTACTTTTTGGGTTACAAAGAGGAAGTCTACCAAATTTCATTCAAAAATTTTCGTATTTCAGTTTGCTGCTGATGATGCAAGTTCATAACACTGAGCAAAGACTGTTTTTGAAATAATTTGGTAAGAGAAAACTGTAATAAAGGAGATGTTCGCAGCCACAGAAACTCATAATAGCTATCTCAGTTTGAAATTCTGAAAAACCTGGAAGGGTCTTCAACGAGTCGTCAATAATCTTAAGAAGTATCAAACATAAATTTAGAGCGCTCTTAAAAAGGTTTGGAAGGGTCTTAATGTATCCTACTTTCGAACCAATCCGAAAGAAGCTTAAAGAGTCTTGGAAAAGTTCAAGTTATTCTCAATCTGGTTTTCATAAAAATTTAAAGAATTAGTGTCTCGAAGGGTTCCAGTTTATTGCAAATGAGTCTCGAATAGTTCTAACCTGTCAAGAAAAGTCTTTTCCGGAGGTCAAAATGTTTAATATTCTAACAACTTTTTTAATGAAGAATAAATACAACTTTCAATCAATACTCCTCTCTATGACAGTCTATCCACTATACATCTGAGTGAAGCATCGTATCATGACCTATGTCATGAGTTAATAAATAGAAAACGACATAAGTGTAACAACATAGAGAGAAGGAATATGATGAACATTAGGTACTTAGTTACCTCGAAGCAAGGAGGACTGTTGTTGTTGTTGACCACAATGTCTGTCGACCATTAGGCAAAGGTGAACCATAAGTTGATATGGGATCCACGATTGACATTCTATTTCATTTTCTTAAAAATTGAATTATTACAGCCCTCCGGGTTATTCTAGAATTCTAATTTAAAATTTGGTATTCGACCGCATCTTAGTGAAGCGATTTTGCAAAATTAATAATTTTCAACTCGAACCTGTTCGAATTGCCTTCTTTTCTGCATCAATAATCAGTAAGATCAACAGCGTTTTATTGGGTATCCATATACAGCGTTTTTGTTTGTGTGGCACTACGTGCCGCTCTTTTCTGCATACTTCGTAATAATACCTACAGACAAATGCGAGATAGCTGCCAACGAAATTCAACTCGAGTACATGTTCTCTGTTCTCGATTGAGCAATTTGGAATAACTTAGAGCTGCGCAACTTATCCGAAAAGGAGGGCAACACCCAAGGCTTCACAGTGCAACTCCAGGAAGCCTGAGGTGCAATGGCGATCGTGAAGCAGACTCAGCGTAACATCACCCTCCTCCTCCTCCTCCTCCTTGACATAGAAGAATTGGTGGAAGAAAAGGAAAACCGCGGCGGCAGTAGGTGCCACGCAGAGGCCTATCCGGTAACGAATGCGAGGAGAAGGAAAGATGGCGAAGGTGGAGATCCCAGTCAGCAGGGGACTGGAAATACTGAAGGGCGGCCCCCTGAAGATCGGATGGAGCAACTGTACGGTTCGAAGCGTCGGTGCTACCGTTGCGATGAGAAAGGACATATAGCAGCGGTAGGCCGTGCCAGAGCATTTTGCCCGGTGTGTAAGAAAATCGAGAGGCAAGGGAAGGCGCGGCTGCCAGGCGAAGGCGATAAGTGAGAGACGACGACGAACGCGATGAGCCAGCTGCCGGCGGCCCTCCCCGTGCTGCAGATAAATCTGAACCATTGTAGGAAGGATGGCTCAGGATTTGATGTTCGAGCTTGTGGCACGGAGGGGTATCGGCGTGATGATAGTGAGCGAGCCCTACCAGTTGGAAGATATTGTAGGATGACATACAGACCATACTGGCTTAGTGGCCATTGTTGTGAGTCCTAACTGTCCATTGGTTTCGAGTAAAAGAGAGAGAGAGAGAGAGAGAGAGAGAGAGAGAGAGAGAAAACACTCGGTACACGTTATAAAACGCACGTGCATTTTAAACGCCGTATCGCGTTACAATTTCACTCACATCTGCATCGCCATCGCAATCGCCGATGCCATTGCATCGCCACTGTACCCGTGGCGGTAATTAATAGTAATTAGTGTGTTAAAAATATGCCGAGAATTCCAGCGTCATTATAAAATCTGTCGAGGGTTGAGCTATTGGGTTTCGGGCTTTTCGATAATTCAATTACACTCGAGTGGAAAATATAAACAAGCCACGCGAAATGTTGTGGTATGCCAACTCCGAAAGTCGTGTGCAAGTTCAGAAATGCAGACCTAATCGAGGGTTCTACGAAGCATATTCCGTGGCTCGGATATCGACCATTTCCGGAGTATACATAAATTTACTAACATACACACGAGGAACCAAGCCGGATATATGCAGGCGCAGAATGTTTCAGTCAGCTTCCCAAGCCCTAAGAAAAATTCAGAAAATTAAATCATTCAACAAAGGGTTAAGCAAGTGGTTAGCCCAAATGACAGGAATCACCTAACCGGGTCTCGTCAGTTAGCGTGAGGCAGAACCTGTCGTCTTATATGATGATACTCCAGGCCAAACTCCAGGCCGTTCGTTTTCACCTAACTATCACCAGCTCTCGTAGTCTTTGTGATTCTTCTTCTTCTTATTATTATTATTATTGAATTGAATTGAATTGAATAACTTTTTATTAGGCAATGAAATACAATGTGCAGAAATACAAGTAACGCCCCTATGCGCCTAAGACGCGATTATTATTATTAGTATTATTATTATTATTATTATGACTATTCATTCATTTACTTATTTTTACATGTATATATATATATTTTTATCTCATTTTTACCTTATATCTTTTATTATTAGTACTACTCTCTAGTTTTTGTTTCGTAAATTTATTTTTTACCTTTACGTTGTCTAAAAGCAACGACTTTATATTTTTAGTACTATTATTAAATCAAAATCATCAAGTTAGCATAAAAATAGTAATAATCCGTTGAGAGTTTACGCCAAATGACGCATAGGGCGGCAAACATTGTATTCCATACTTCTATTAATGTTTATCGTTCTCTATTCCTCTAGATCCCTGGTATAACAAATTTTTTTCAGTTTTTTTTTTTCTTTCTTTTTTTTAACGTAAGCTAGGACACCAGCATTTGCGAACTATTACAATTACATTTCAATGACAGCCGTTTCACAGCCAAAATCGTTCCCTTCTTGACATTTATTTTTGAATACAGCAGCTCTTGCAGAAAACTGTTAACGTAAAAAAGCGAATGAAGTATAGCTAAGAGACAATGTGATTTTCTGTCACTGACTGTAGCAACCCTTCAACCTGTCACCTATGTTTTCCTGTTCGAATTTTTCACTGTACATTAATCTGCTAGTTTTGCGATTTGACAGGGCGCGGTCGCAAGTCATTCAAATATTTCCGAGATTTAAAAAAAAATTCAATTATATCAACAACCAAAAATTTATTTTACCTGTTTTTTTTTTTTTTTTTTTAACGCAAAAATCATTATGAACCAAGACCTTTTACCTTCCTTTTTCTCTTTCATACCTGAAATCTTTGCTGCCTATTCCGTGAATTATGAATCACATATGTGCACCCACCTACTTTTACCGGTATACTACGGTTTTCTCGAACAACCCCGGTCCAATTTTTCGTTTAAAAGGCACTAAAATACGGTAGCTGAAATTTTTAATCTTTGTTTTTTAGCTATTGTGTAGAATAACAACTTAAAATCGCATTTCGTTCGTACAGTTCCGTTTTTTCGCCCGTGGCGGATTTCGAAAGACTTGGTAAAGTACCATAGCAGATATGACTGGAACGTGGTTGAGCCTTTATTAGAACAGAAACCTTTTCACGGCCCTCTGCTCCCCGCAATCCGGCATTAAAGCCAGCGTCGGTCGGGCTGGAATGCTAGACATTGTCATGTTTCAAAACTGCACGATCAACGAAACTACAGCAACACCTATTTTAGCGGTTTTACCGCCCTTTACCGGACCATTATTATGCCAACGAAAAACGTTTGTTCGCAAAACGAACTGCGAAATTAACTCTTTTATACAGTTAATTAAAAGTAATAAATTAAAACGGGCCAAAAATAAGCATTAAAAGTTTACTTTCGCATTCCTGAAATGTATGTACGAGTACCATAACCTGTTATTCTTTCTCGACTTTCTTTCTCGCCTCTCTTCTCAGTCACTTTTTGCTTTTATTTGTAAATTATAATGCCTTCTCTTTAGAATCTTTACAAATATGCGCGGGCTGTTATGCAGGAAACACAGGACTGGTACTGTATTTGTCTCTGATTTTCCCGAGTCCTTCTACTTTTACCCAGTGCTTTGATTTTCAACTTGTAGTTGAAATCAAATCAAAAACACCTTCTGTAATCCTGTAGACGAGTATGACACACCTTGAGACTCTTCATAGCAAGCAATCTTAGACTTGCTCAATAAATTCTAGGCCAAATTTTTGGAGGGACGAATTTTAGAAACGGGAAAGGCATATAACAGTATAAGAATTAATTTTTGTGTTCTTTTAAGGAGCTAAACTGAGTTTCCAAGGGGCAGTGTTCCATTTTTACAACCCTGGTTCGAGCCCTAAGTTAAAGTAGTAATAATGAGTCTTAGAAAATTCTTGAAAAGTTGTAAATAGGTTTGGAAGAGCCTTACGAAGTTTCAAAACATTTTATACCCGTTAGGACGAGCCCTCAAGAATCTCAAACAATTCGAGAGTAAAGACTCACGTTTAGTGGAGCGTATGACGATGCACGCATGCTGGATTGGCTCCTCAGACACCGCACCCCTGGCCCCGGAAACTACCCTTTCGAGTATGGCATCAGTTACCGAAAAGAAAGACTGAATTTATTTTAAAATTCAACGATGCTATTGTAACTCCGAAGTCGCTTTTTTTCTTAATAATATTATCAATATTTTTCTAACACGCTTGATTTTTTTTTCTCAATTTTATCGATATTGCACCGATAGTTTCGATTTTTTATTAAACGATATTTCGATAGTTTTTTGAAATAAGAAAAATCTTTATCCAATTACTAGTCCACAATATTCATTATAACAGTCATTGAGAAGAAATAAAGAATTGTCTGTACTACGAAGATACGATGAAAGTATGTATGTCCAAAAAAGATTGTCTTCTGACTATGCTAATATCATGAGATTCAACATTGTTACGGAACCAACCCGGACACAATATACGATACATCCTTATCAGGTTTATCCACAGCCAGCAAACTTAGGAAATTCGGCTTCTTAGTAGTCAAAACTGACAGCTGGTAAAATCCCAAGTGTTATCCTCTTTTTTGTCGAGGATCTGGAGGCGAAGACATTTCTGGAGTTACAGTCAAAGTCAAAATTTCTGGAGGAGTTGGAGTCAGAGCAACAAGATATATCGTGTATTTTCGTGACGTCCTGGGCAGAAGAGAGGATTAAATCAAAAATGAGCCCCACAAATCGAGTTCGGTGACCTTAGAAACTCTTAAATCGAATACAAAGAAAATTCATGTTACTCGAACTCAGACCCTCTTTTGTCGACATACCGAAGAGTCTGAGTGAAGAATTACCACAAAATCTAATTTACCGGCCTAAAAAATGTACACAACGATTTTTACTTGAACTCAGCGACACCCGGAATACTTCTGAATCGAAATAAATAAGCAGTAAAGGTAACTAACTCCCCGCCAATGGTCTTGAAGTGTCTTCCAAGTAAAATTACATGAAAACGGATGAAACACTTGAACTCAGCAATCCGAAATATCTATTCATCGATATAATGTGGACGATGCCATTTTTGAGATGAAATCACACAGAGGTAAAAAATTTGAACCCAGAAATCCAAAATACCACTGAATCGATATATCGTGGTGAATAAAAAATACAAAGTGGTCTTCCAGGTAAAATAACATGAAAATAATTTGAAACTTTGGACGTGAAGACCCAGAATATCCAAGTATTACGAATTTCTGTATTATGATGAGCACAGTAGTCTATTTGATGCTACAATTGTACTGAGACCTCTGGAAGGGAGGAGACTTGAATTCAGGTTAAAATTATCGGCTATTTTACCCATGTTTAATATTTTATTTCGAATGAATTTATCCTTTAAAAAAAGTCTTGCCTGCGTAGATCCACTGTGTGACATTAGAAGTGGGTAAAGATAATACATAGTACATACCTTTCAAAAATGTTAGGATGCAAAACATCATATACACCCCATTCCCATCACAAAAAGAAGTATTCAAAAAATTCAAGAACTGTTCAGCAAGTTGATAAGAAGGCATCTTAACAGATTTTAAGCAGGTTATTAAATTTTGGCATTTTCCTTTTTGTTGTCTCGAAATAATTTCTTGTGTCGCGGGGTCGAAAGATACGCGTTGTAGAATTTTACGCAAAACGTCATCGGAGGAGCATTTTTCAAATTGAAGTTCAATCGACGAATAGTCTTCGGAGGCGAATAATTTACTGACGAAGAATTCGCGGCAAAGATTGTACCTAAAAAACTTACGATCACCTTTTTTCCTTTTTTGGAGGCTTACTTAACTCTTGAAAACACTACATTACAAAATCTGATTCAACGACTGAAATGTTTTCAGATTTAGAGAGTACCTCTTCTGTTAATAATGAGAAGACCTGATCATTCAAATTTGCATCATAAATTCTGGCCAGAAACTTTTCCTTCAAAACACAATCTCAACGGCATTTTTAATCGTCCGAGTGACTTCTCTGATACAACATAAATAGTCGCTAAGAATTAGATCGCCAATAAATATCAGTTCCTCGACAGCAAAACAATTCGAAATTAAGAGGATGCCGTACAATGGCGACCGGCAACGAAATCTGAACACTCCGTACCGTCGACGTTGTCTTTTAACGTTTGACTGATCTTTAAAAGTATGTACATAACAAAGCTGCAAGCTGCGACCGATAGACCGACTCGGCATTAGATACGAGAGAAAGAGGAAGAGAGAGAGAGAGGGTGGGGAGAAAAAAACTCGTAAATTCGTGACCTCTGGAGTGGCGTTCGTGAAAAAGCCAATTTCGCGAATCGTGATTTCGCTTTTTCCTCTAGCGTATTTTTATTTTCGACCGGCTTAAATTAGAGAAAAAATAAAACGAGAGAAACGCGATTGCGGAGCGCCCCTGAATCGAGCAGAAAGGGTATCCACAATCATCGCCGCCGGCATGCTACGGCTCAATTATCTACTCATACGACGGATACGAAAAAATTACCTTTGACTCGCTTTGTAAACGTTGAAATCCTTGAAAGTTATTTCAACGATTTCGTTGGAATCCGCCACGAATGTGTAGAGCAAACAATCAATCAACGTTGGATACGGACTCGGGTAATCGGGGCTGTTGAATGTTCCGAATTCCTTACCAAACGTTTTCGTATACGTCAGACATTCGCAACCTGCAACAAATTTATTAAATTCGCAAAAACGTCGGATATCTAGAATACGAAAAAGAGGAAATGAAATAAGAAATAAATAAATTGTAAAAACAAACGAAAATTGTATATAAATAGCGAGCGGTGGGAACGGGGAAAAGGCGCGAAACGAAGAAAGATATAAAATGAAATAGCCTCCTCCACCTCCCCCTCCTGTTGAACTGCTCGCTCGACGAGTGCGAAACGCAGCGCGCCGGCTGCCGGGCTGGTGCTCGTCGACACGCGGCCAAAACGAGACAGACATCGTCGAGCGCGTCAGTTTGACTGGTTAGAGGCTTCGTCGACTGCTCAGTCAAAGGCGAGAGCGCCAAGGAACAGGAAAAGTTTAGCTTGGAAATTAAAATCCGAAAAACGATTATCGCCCGGCACATTTGGCGTTTGTTTTCCAGGCCTATGATAGGCGTTCTCTCGTCTGACAGCAAACTTTTATTAAAGAAATAAAACTGCTGTGTTTCTGTTCGTTATTTCTTTGTCTTTCCTATTTTTTGTTTTTGTTTCTTTACTTTATACGCGTACATAATGCTGTTATTAAATTCTTCATTTTTTTTTTGTTAAATTTGAATTTGAAGAAAATTGTTTCGCATTTTTTTGACAAAAATACATAAAATTTGTTTCAAGGAGTAAAATATGTATAGAATGCAACGCAGCTTCTTATTCCTGTACAATAGGGTGAAACATAAATAGGGGGGAAATTTGAATTTTATGGTCGGATGGAGCTAGAAACATGCATTTAAGATTAAAAATGAAGTGTGTTTCACTTCAAAAATTAAATTAAAAATTGCGTGTCAAGACAAATTTATTGTAGTACGATATCTATTGGGGTGAATGTCCAGACTAAAAACTAGTGATCAAGTTACCTAAAACTGATACGCAAGTGGTTCTTCAAAGGAACCTAATCGAGGTGGAAGGTTGAAACTTCTGGAAAAAAGCTTAATTAGTTTGCGAGTGGCCCAATTGTGCCAGAGTATGGAATTTCTCAATTTCTTACAAACTGTAGACCAAAGTTCATAGCTGTTGAGTACTTTCAAAGAAATCATTAGTGAAAGGCCTTTCTCTCCTTTTCGTCTGCCTTGTAATAAACAAGTTCGAATTCAGTTGTTCTTTCACTTTTGTTAACGAACAAAGGTGCAAAATTTCGTTGAAAATATCGACATTTTTGTGGCCCAACACGAGTGAAGTTTCAGAGGAAGCTGTACATGTACCTATAGTACATTCTTGTTAGTCTGGTCTTCGGTCATCACCCTCTCTGTGTTATCCACGTCAGCCAAATTTTATTCTCGATTATTCGGCAACGCAATTAATCGGTCATATTTTGTGTTACATGACCTGTTGTTTCAAGTCCAATAATACAAAGAAAGGTCCAAAAGTCATTGCGCGACGCTCCATACAGAGTACGTGCGCGATCTACCGGAGCGCAACCGAACTAAAAGTGAAGTCTATTTAATTTCTAGTCGAAAGAGACCAAAACGAGCGCGCCTGCGTACATTGTGGCCAAGCTACAACGGTTTGAAGTAAATGTGTACGGATGTCGCCTGCAAGCTAAACGTGTGTTGTACTATTTAGAAAATGATTTTGGGAAGTGCGAATTTAAGAACGGAACAACGGTGGGTAATCTGGTATTGTGTTCGTTGTGGTCAGACATCCAGTACGAGATGTGCGGGTCCTCGGCAATCAAAGTTGCCACTGGGTGTTCCAGTTTACTTTGGTTACATTTGTTCGCGGTTGCCCAGTTTGCGGAATCGACTAGGCTGATATGCTGCCATCGAGAAATTCCTTATGCTACCGCTGAATTGTTCTATTCGGCATCAGACTCGTACCATACACGCCTCCCATTTCATCACACGTCTACTTTGATGTCAGACCACGACGAACACAATACAGGATCACCCTCCGTTGTTCCATTCTTAAATTTGTACTTTCCAAACTCATTTTATACAACACGCGTTTAGCTTGTAGGCGACATCCAAACACATTAACTTCAAACCGCTGTAGCTCGGCGACTATATGTACGCAAGCGCGCTCGTTTTGGTCTCTTTATACTGGAAATTGAATAGACTTCACTTTTAGTTCGGTCGCGCTCCACTATATTGCGCATGGGCTCCACACGGAGCGTCACGCAATGACTTTTAGACCACCCTTTGTAATGAATCTGCATTTTGTGATTTTAGAGACAGGTTCATGCGAGGTGCAAATCTAGTCACGGTTATAAAAATCATGAGAAATGAGTACGTTTGAAAAAACCGACAAAAAGTCAACAAAACCTCAAAGTTCTGAATTATTCGGGTTGGTCATTATCCGCCGAACACCAGTTCCCAATTAAGCTGGACAATCGAGACTACCGCAGTCAACATGGTAGTTCGATAATCATACGTTCATTTTCATCTAGTAAATCTCTCTCTATATATTAAAAAAAAGAATATCCGTTTGTCCTCCTCCTTCGCTATCGCCTCATCTGGGGAAAGAACGGGCCAGGCAGATTGCCTACCTGTAAAATTCAAAAAATTGCAAGCCGGCTACTTTCCCCTTCATTACTGATAAGACATAAAGACAGACATGGGACGTGTCTGTATACTGCTGATAAGACATAAACTGTCGACATTTGTTTTAGATTTTCGACTTTAACTCCGCTCGTCTGCAAATATGTAGTTGAAGCTCGAACTCCCGAAAATAAATCGATAAATTTTAATAAAATAATTTCGCTACCGCGGAATTCAGTCATTTACAAGCCGTGACAGTTTTATATGCACATAGCTGAAAAACTGTAACTCACGTTGAATGTGAGCTCAGTTCATTCTGAATATAATCGTCGCATTTGCTCGAACGCTACCCAATTTCTTCGGCATAAAATTTTGTAAACGAAATTTTCCGTAGTGTTATCCTTTTCACTTTACGAATATTGAAAAAACGTGGATATCGATCATGAAGAGAAAATAATCAATCAGGTCTGTGATGACATCTTAAAAAACTCTGTTCGGAAAAATTTTGCCGCAAATTATTTTCATATTTGGACAACTTTACTGTAGGCTAGTTGAAATTTTATCGATGCAAATTTCCTTGTCGATCGTCTGAGACTTTGCATTCTAAGTCGAATTCCATTCGTGTACTAGGTTTTTCCGAACTTGGAACAATTCGCCTTTTGAGGCCACGGTTCGTCCTCGTGACCGACATTTTGTTTCTGGTGGTCTACACGCTCTAGCGGCCTTCCGCTCGTAGAAGATCAAAATTATGCTCGTAATGCACCGTCATAATTTTTAATTTATTCTCTCCATTTACTAATTTCCTTGACTGACGGCAAATGTCATTTTTTTGTCTTTAAGTTCTGGTCAGGGTGAAAAAAAGTTACCGAAGTTCTATATTTGGTAGCTCGCCGTCATTATTATTTATACCGGGCAATGTCGTTGTTTTTTTTGTTGTTTTTTTTTGTTATTTTTCAACGTCATACTTATATATTTTCAATTCATCCTACTAGAATACATTAACTTGATTTTGGCTTCTTGAATTTTATTTACATATCTCGAGTTTATCCTGCAGCCCTAAATTTATACCGAGTTTCTTTCCGTCATTTAGTATTGACGTAAATAACTCTGGACTAAGCGATTCATGTTTGTCGAAATGGATACAGATATAAGATAGGTACAAGAGTAAAAGCGTATCGGATATAAGTACTGCTGATAAATACCTGCTTCTCCTTCCTACTGATAAGACGTTATAACAGCATAAAATTCTCCTTCCTTATTGATAAGACATACAGACAGACATGAAATTTGTCTATGTACCTGGCAGCACCTATTCGTGAGCGGGACAAATGTGCTCATCTTTACGGGTGATCATCCACGTTTCAGTTTTTTCTCTTTTTTCGTTTCGTTTTTTGGCCAGTCGTTCATAAAAATGCCACAACCCTTCACTTACAATATTCGAACAAACCTCCTTTGAAATATATCTCTAAACAATTTTAAAAAGAGACCAAACACTGGATAAACACCCAACACAAAGTAATCGATTTCACTTCGTAGCTGGCCAATTTTCCGGTTATCAGGACATAAACCTTTCCAGCTAAGGGGGCATTGGCCCTCTTGCCTCCCAACTAGTTTGACTTATTTTAAAACTGTCTTAACAGTATTAACAGAAATTAAGGCTTCGATGAAGAAAGTTAGCGAATATTAACACATAGAGCCTCGATTTATAGTCTGGGCTTCAGTTTTTTCTGTAAGAGGAACAATGGTTTTCATTCTCATTCGACCGTCTCGGTGACGAATTCTTTCCAAATGTAAGCTGAACTAACCGGATGCGGCTTTCTTGATAAATACATGAAATTTCGTATCAATCAGTCGCACTAATTCTGAACTTCGGTAACAAGAGGCAGACTTGACAATGAGCTAAAGTATGGAAAGCAACCGAACAGAGTTCACATCAGCAATGCAGCCGCTCGTGGTTGCGCGATATTGTGCATCGTCAGCAGTCATTAACAAGTCGTTGATTGAGTTGCAAGAGTGGAGGGGGCAGAACTCATCGAAGGCGAATGCATACAGTTGAAGCTCTCGCTAATTACAAACGAACTCAAACTACATACGAGTACTGCTTTCGTCTTTCTCCAGTGCTCGTTGTCTCTGCCTGTACAAAAGGGAGTTAAGTTTCACCCACTACTGGAAGGCACCAAGTCGTATCGCCTCATCAAAATACACGCTGCTACCGGATCGCAGATATACATCGCAAATCGTGAATCAAAAACGTGGATGTCGAGATTGTCAGCGTACAGTTAACGAAGTGAAGCGTTGATCGTGGTAAAAGGAAAAGTTAAATAAATATTTCAATACATGACGTACGTTGACGGAAACTCGAAAAGCAGAAAACCATATTCGCATCGGTGAAAGAAAAGAAAAACTAAGAAAATTTGATGGTGGGATACGCTTGTTTTATTTAATTTAAATGTACGTATTACATCTAGCAGAACAAATTTTTTCTTTAGCGGGACAAACAATTTCTTGGCATATTCTTTCTCTCTCTCTCTCTCTCTCTCTCTCTCTCTCTCTCTCTCTCCCTCCCCCTCCCCCTATACGTTGCTATACACATAGTTCATAAATGAAACTTCCCCCACGTCACAGGTTTTTTCGCTTTATGTTAATGTATGATAATACGGTTGTTATTTATTTTTGTCGCCTCAACTGATTGCTTACGGTGCAAAGTTTAAAAAGAAGTTTCATTCGTGTCGAAAAACCAAAAAACTTTTCGGCTCTGTAATATGCGAAAGCGTGTAGTCGACAAAACAATGGCGCGCGCTCACGATTTTCGGAAAAAGTATTTTAACCCTTTTGGGATTTCAGCTGGAAACTATTCGAATATCAACGAAGGGATGAGATGCTGCACAGTACAGTGTCTATAAGTCCCATGGCTCGTTCAACAGCCCCCAAAATAACGTTCCCTGCATCTACAATAAGTCTTCAGAAAATTGAGATCGGATGTACATAAATCTGTTTACATTATAGCGTTGTTCGAGAAGGCAAAAGAAAGAACTACACATGGTTTTTTCGCGCCACCGGAATGAAGATTTTTCTACGTGAAACGTCGGAGGTCTCTTAAATCTCTGAATTTTAAAACAAAATTACCTTAACGCGGCTTGCAAAGGTCGAGCGAAGCGAATTCCCGTTCTTTACATTGTACAATTTTAAATAGCTTATTTGCTGCTGCTGTTGCTGTATATCTACCTACTTTTTTACTAATTAATATTTTCTTTCCTTTTCGTGCGCACTAGTTTACTCACCTAAGTATTACGTATTCGGGTGACGCGAGCCCGTTCGCAGTGATCTTGACTCGATCGTCGACCCTCGAAAAATTAATTTAGGAACTTTAAATAAAACGAGGAGCCAATAGTTTTAGTCTAAACACTAGGTTTAAAATTAAAGTGGCCATCCTACAAATGTACGCCTTTGAGAACCATACACGCAAAGGTTGACCTACGTTGGCAGCAATGCGACAACTTACATAATTTAAATCCGGTCAACTGTTTGCACCTTGAAATTTCAGTCCCAAGGACTGTGTAGACCAAAAAAAGCCAAAAGTGGCAAGCCGAGTGCGCAGACATGGGCAAACCAGATGGGTTACAGGTTACCCGGTGCAACAATGGCTAATTTTGTACAACAGAGGTGCCGGAGTGGAGCGTGGGAGGAGAGTTATGGCCCCCACAAACCCTCGAAATTTATATTTTTCGGCAAATTCAACCCCATTGGTCACCAAAACAATTATTCGTTGACCGATTTTTTGTTTTCGTGATTGAATATTTTATATCGCTGATTTGACATTCTCATTATCAGTCGGCAAAATGTAAAAAGGCCACTTTCTTAAACATTTTTGCACCGATCGAGTCAACATTTTCAATCTGCCTCTCCCCTACACATAGGGCTCGCAACGCCACTGCAGAGGTGTCACACGAATCGATTCTCAAAATCTCCATAAAATATCAACGATGTTAATGGGTCTTAATAAGTCGAAGTGCGAGAGGATTTCCCTCTGCGTAGTGTCGAAGAAGTGGACAGAGCAATGGACCGGATCAAGACGACGAAGAGGAAGGCGCCTGGTCTGGACACGATTTCCAACGTCGTCTGGGACGGGAAGCATTTCGGGTCAAGCGAGACATCCAGCAGTCCACGCTTCGTAAGTGGAAGGATGCGCTCGCCCATTTGACCAAGGGCGAGTGGACCCGAGCGCTGATACGCGATCTCGATGTACGGACAGGAAGATCTCATGGAGAGCTGAACTTCCACCTGACACAAGTCCTGAGCGGCCACGGGTGCTTCGGTACATACCTACACCGGATAGCGATAGCGCCGAGCCCTGTGTGCACGCACTGTGATCGAAGGGCGGAGAACACACCCTGACACACCCTGTTCGAGTGTGAGGCCTGGGAGCGGAGAGGCGCGGGTCGGAACAGCGATCGATCCCGGCGCGGCGGCGGAATCACCAGAAGCGACAACGACGACGGCGTGATAAGCCGTCTCGCGTCGGACACGTTGGTTCCGGAAATGTTGAAGAGCAGAAGCAGAAGGAACTGAGTGTCGGCCTTTGTCTCGACCATTATGAAGAAGAAGATGCAGACAGAGTGGTCGAGGCAGAGGGTCGACGGATAAAGATCGGTCCACACCATCGAACAGAACCATTTTGTACCATCTTAGAAGAGCTGCTGTAGCTGCTGCAGACCCCCCGGCAGGGTTCTCCCGTCGTCATCACCTTTCTGCGTAGCCACACACGTACCAATACGAGGAGGTGAGGGATGAGTGAAGAGGACGCGCACACCGGAAGCGGAATGGCGAAATGGGGTCTCGAACCGGCCTCAAAATGTCCCTCCGGTCACTGATACGATACTCGAAAGGATGGTTCCCGAGGCCAGGGGTGTGTGGTGCCTCAGGGACCACTTTGGCACCCGTGCATCGCCATACGTCCCACCTCACCAATGGGTCTTATTAAGTCTCAATTCTCAACAGAATCTTAACAAGAAGTCTTCACAAATCCTAATACTAATGATACAAATATGGAATTGTCTAGTGGTTCTTCACGAATAATTGCACATTCTAAAATACGTTCACGACTTATCGGAGGCTTAAGGATCTGTAACAGTGTCTTAAAGTATCTCCGCAGGATCTCAACAGGTCTGAACTAGTCTAAACGAGTCTCAAACCTCAGCACAGTCTTACTAGGATCTTTAAAAGTTTTAAGAATGTTAATGCAAATAGTTTAAGCGAGTTAGAACATATTTATGAAAAGTCTGGTCAGGAATCAATATAGTCTTCAACATCACACGTATACATGCGTGGAGGAGAGGTGTTAATTCCCCCTTCCCCTCCAACAAAAAACTTACTTTTTTTACATTTTTATTTTAGACGGATTTTTGTTTTCGTAACGAGCATATTTTAGAGCGGCGGAGATTGTTTAGTAAGGTTGGATTTCTCGTCAGATCTTCAACGTATCTACGCACAAATTTAGACATTTGCAAAGCTCAACGCAGCAGTAAAGTCTCCGCTGGAAGGCTGGAATAACAAGTAATATTCCGTGTTTCGTGTCACTGTACTAAACCACGTTGATACATTTCTAACCTGCTTTAATCCGGCCATAAATAACCATCGGTTACCGAATTTAATTTCGTTTTCGAAATATAAATCCAAAACGACTTCGTGAACAAATAAAAGCTTCAGTTCCAGTAGGTATTTTTGTCACCTCCCTCTATGTCGAACAAATTTATGTTTCGTCCGGGTTGCCGGCGTTAAGCGCGTGAAATACGGCAAAAAAGTCATTAATTTCATTTCGGAAGTTCGAGACGGGTTGTTCGATGTCATAGTATCGGACATTTTTAAATGTATAAGTACAAAGTTGAACTTGTATACTTCTACCGCATCGCTACGGTGTTGTTTATGATATGCCACACAGCACATGGCAAAAAGGTCAAAAGAGATGGCCTGCGTTTATAGCGTGTATGTATGATTTTTTTTTCTTACTCTCTCGATCTTGTCGGGTTATTGAATAAAAACATTCGGCTAATAATTACGACATAAGATCGGAATCTTTTTGTCGAAAAACGTTCGGCTAATAATGACGACATAAGGTTCAAATGTCGAGCTTGTCTTCAATAATTAGAATACGATAAAACGTGTATTGGGGCTTATGTTCTGTTCATTCAAATGTTACATCTACGTCTGGATATAATAATAAATGGAGAACATGTCGCGACAAAAAGAAAGGTAAACTTTCTCTCAAAGTACCTGCGAAAACTAATGCTGAAGGGAAAAATGAATCGAGATCGCGTAAATCTCTATAGAAATCATAGAGAAAATGTTCATAATTCGTTTTACAGTGGTATACATATAAGACAATAAAACTTCGTATCATTGAGAAAACGTGTCTTGGGGCTTATGTTATGTTCATTCAACTGTTAATAAAAATTAGCTAAAGCATGTTCCATGTTCTTTATATTTTAGCTGTAAGCTGAAAACAAAATAGATCGGGGTGGTGGGGTCAAGGGGCCGAGCTCCTTGCGGGGCCCGAAGGGCTGAGTTTGTATGTTGTTTTGTTGTTTTTTTTTTCTTCTTCCAACGTTTAGTCACCAGAAACCGGAGTAGATAGTAAACAGCAATTTACGCGACATGGCTCTTATATTAACCAGAGAGGAAAACTTGAGCATAGTTTCTGTGATACTAACGAAAAACTGTCAAGACATATATCTGAACAGTTCGGATACTAACTGCACATGCCCTGCGTTTTTAATGAATATATGGCGCTTGGAAAACTTCTAATTCCACCCCGAAAAATAATTTGAGAAATTTTCTTGCACAAGGTCTCATTTTGAACCCCCCTCGCCAGAGTAAACCTATGTAATCTTCACCATTGTTTCCTTGGGCGTAACTAGAAGTCCCCATGGAAGAATGTTGGCAAACAAATTATTCCACGATACAGTTCACGTACTTACAGAAAGGAGGAGTTCAAGGTTATGCTGTGTATTGCAACACCAGAATGGACCTATGAGGCGTTGTTTTTCAGGGGCTTTCCTCATTCTACGAAGCTTAGCCAATCGGACGAATACCGATTTCTCCCAGACTTACGTCCTTGTCACCATACTTTTCCATCATTGTGAATTTAGTCATCGCCCGCGCTTCCACTCCTTACTCCTAAGTCCAACGATATCAAAATAATGAACTTGTGTTTTTTCGATGTGTCTCATTCTCTCGTTGGTTTTGGAACGATCTGCAATAATCAAATTTGTAGATATTTTCCATGTAGGTACTATAAATGAAATCGATGTATCAGAGTTTTGAAGAGCATCAAGTTTATTCCTCGACATTCATTTGACTCTAAACTAAAAATAATTGAGCCTGAACTTGACGTCAAGGGTTAAAATTGCTATGAAATACAATACGGGCAGCAAATAAGCAGTAGGTTTCCAAAGTGTCCGAATTTGTTTTTTTGTAGTTACTTTTACGTTACTATGAAGACCGGCGGGTCTAGTTTTGAGAGGAGGAAAGGTTGAAATGGAAAATATTAAGGAATGAGCTACAGCGGATGCCAAATATTGAAATTTCTAGATCGTTAAATTCATTTTCTTGCATTATTTTGACCAAATTTTGGAAATTATAGCACTTTAAAGGTTGGGGTACAACGTGTCTATACCTGACATCGTCTCAGCCGACGTCAGACGAGAGAGTAAGTGTGACGTCGCAATTTATAATTGCAATGCCCGGTGCATGTTGCTACAGGATGCAGTAGAAACGTCGAGGCATTGAATATTTAGTCGCCTATGATAATTTTGGTTGGTATGTGTTTTTCTTTTCCGGTAGGCTGTGTTTTCAGCTTTTTTCTTGCTCGTCGTGATGATGTGGAAATACGAGCTCGGCGATGTGTTGTTGGTTGTCGAAGATACGTGGATAGAGTGAGACGTATGGTTTTCGCAAGGATTACGTTATAAGAAAAAGTTTTCAAATCGGTTTCCTCAATCTAGTTGAGATTCGTAGTTTATGAAGTTTTTTGCATTAATGTGAACTGCCGTGTAACACGAACTTGGTCTTCAGTTGTGGTTTTCTCGGGTCACCGAGGAAATGACCTAGTGCCAACTACACCTGAGGACTCGAGCCGGTGACCCGAGCGAAAACAAATGGACAATACTACCGATCACCCTAATATTGTACATCATCTCCACGAGTACGTAGACCACATCACCATCGACGAGGAACACAGCCACCAAATGGAGTTTTCTGTTTTTTGTATCACTTTGTTTATTTTGTTATTATTTTTATTTTCGTTTTCTTTTTTATTATTTAATTCGCAGCAATTGCGGACAGGAGACTAACTTGGTCCAAAATATAATTTTTGTACTGAGCCTTCCATGGGCTATATCCAACCAGCGTGGCTGAGGATCAACTCGGAGACATGACCATTTTTCGTATGCTTTTATTTTGATTTTTTCATTGGAACTTTGATACTGCCTTTTTCTCGTTTTTCAGTGTATTTATATTCACGAGTCGTTGAGTTTCGGCGAGAAGACCCTTTTCACGGTGCACCTGGAAAAGCTGTCGGCCGCACAAACTCCTCCGCTAACTGACATCTTTTGGTAATAGTTTTTTATTTGGTATTTTAGAACATACTTCGACCTCTGGTAGGTGTATAATTCATTTTTTCTCATGTTTTACACGTCCCGTTGGGCCTTTGTATTGTGCTTTTGGAGAGCACAGTGAACTGGATTGGGTGACTGATTTCTTTCTTTCGACTTTTGTTTTCTCTCTCAGGTGGGTGTGATTTTCCCACCAAATTATTTTTGTACGTGATGTTATGTATTGTGTGACGCGGGAGTTGATCCCTGTCGGTTAGGGTAATTAACGTGTATGCGATGGGTTCCAACGCAGGAGTTGATCCATGTTGGTCTCACCGCCTCGTTAATTTTCCTATTTTTGTCTTTCACTACCTTGCTATAATTCATTTCCTTTTTTTTCTTTTTTTTCTTTTTTATGACGCAGGAGTTTATCCATGTCATCTTTATTTTTCTTTCTCTTTTTTTTTAAATTTTCTTGTTGTTTAATTATCCTATATTCTTACTTTTCTTTTTCGTCGATTTGAAAGAACCAGTAATTCACCCCAGTTAATCGGTCTCAGTTTTTTTATTTATTCATTTACTTTTTCTATTTACGTTTTACTACTTTCTTAGCCCCCTACTCCACGTCTGGACTTGATCCTAAGCCACGCAGGGGCGATATTTCCCCAGGACGGGCTCGTTTACTCTTTTTTCTTCGTGCTTGTTGTAATCTTTCTACATCCTGGCCTATGGCCATAGGCATATAATGTCAAGTTGGCAATAAAGTTTGTTTCATTTTCTTTTTCTCCCAATTGGTGTTTTTCTTCCTTTTTTTTTTCTCTCGTGGAGTTTTTGACTCCACATGCCTCGTACGGGTTCCAGAGCTTTGAGATATCAAAAATTTTCCCACAAAATTAGGGAGTTGAGGGAGAGTTTTGGTCTAAGTTAACGGGATAAGTTGTCATCCTAAATAGACAACCTTACCTCGGGTATAGTAGGTAGCCGTATCCGAGGGACATTACGTTAATGGTCTGGTTCCAGTGAGCTCACACTGTGAGTGTTTATTTTCAGGGCTACCTCATGTCACTGAGAGCACCAGGACGTAAGGGGTGAGTCTGGGGCTCCGAATAGAGTCACCGACTCATTTCTCACGTTACAGAGGATCAACGACTGAGGATAAAAATTGTCATACAATACAATATGGATATCAAACATAAGATTTTCAAGGCACTGGATTCGTCTTCATTCATTACTTTCGTCACATCATGAAAACTGTAACACCTGCCATTGGAGGAAGAAGTGAAAATGTGTAATATTAAAAAAATACCCGGTAGATATCAGATGGAAGGTTTTCAAGATCACTGAATATTTTTCTCGATATTATTTTGAAAATGTTGTCAGAATGAAGGCACCTGACGCGTGGTACAGTAAGTACAATATGGTCATGAAATACGAATAATAATAAGGTGTTCGAGACCACTAACCCTATTTTATCCATTCTTCAGACACTAAGTTGAAAATTTGAGAACTAAAAATTGCGGATTCGGGTACCAGTGGCCAGATTGCAGAAAGAGGGAATAAGATTTAAACCAAAAAGTTGAATTGTAGGTACAATATTAATGTATATTCGTCAATTCGAGAAAAAAAAATACTGATGTTCAAATTCTGAACTGTGTGCCTGAAGAATGTAAAATAAAAGACCGAGCAATCCTGAAAATCTACCTCGTACTCGTATTTCACATCTATATTTTATTTTACTTCAACTTTAGACCTCCGTTCGCCTAAAAGATCTTCAGTTTCATAATAACTAACGCTACCCTAAAAAGTAGCTCGGCACTTAGCGTATTAATTGGTTATTGATTTATCGATTTTGTAAATTTCTAAAATGCTGACGTTGAATGTATAATTCATGAAAGGTTTGTACAGTATATTGATACGATAACTTCCGAAAGACATTAAACGTTTGCTAACGTCAAATTGTGTCTTATAATTTCGTCATTTTAATTATTCAACATTTTTCTGTATTATCGGCATCCGTTCGATTTGCTGAACTTTGTAGAATGAGGGAACCTTTCAAAAAAGGATGCATCTCTCCATGAGCCCATTCTGAAGTGTTACAATATACAACCGTATCATATGGAACCACAGTTTTTAGAGTTTTTGGGATAGCTATGAAAAATGAAAAAATATTAGGTGGACATTCTTATGTGAAATTAAGCGTGGAATAATTTACGGTAAGCATATTTTCCGTTCGATTTATATGTCAAGAGTTATACCTAAAAAACTGAGAAGTCACACAGATCTACGCTGACAGGCTTGAAGTGGCCTCCAGTCTGACTAAATCTCGAAAAATATTCCTTAGGTTCAGAACTAGAAGAGTGCAAAGTGCCATTTTTCTATGGAAAAAAGAAGAAAAAAATGTAAAGTACCCGTTTCTCCTCTTTTTATTCATTCAGCCAAAACTGTTATGGGGCATTCAAGAAGCTTCGCTATTCAGTTCGCGCATATTTTATATTATTACGGACGATAATAGTCTAGCTACAAGCAACATAAATATTCTACATTTTAATTCCCTCTTTCAATTCTTCCCAATTATGGACCCAGAAAGACTTCTAATTGTTAATTCTTACGACTGGTGCCTTTCAGTATTATTCACGAAGTCAGGTAGCACACATGCGCTAAAACGAAATTCTGTGTGATTCGTATTGCCCAGCTACAGACTGTATTTACTCATGTGGAATTCCAATGTTTGAAGTCCATCCAATTCGAACTGAATCTCGTTAAATGTAGCGCATTTTTACATATCCGCTCGTTTTCGCTGACTTGTTGAAAAACCAAGAAAGTATTCCAAATCAAATATAATACAGTACTAGATTCGTAATTTGTACGTACGTAGGTATTTGTACGTCGTAGACTCGTACAAATAAAATGCACGGTATTTACCATCGGTGTACTATCAGCAGTTCTGTGCACACAGCCAATCTAAATGCTTTTTATGTCGCAGAGTCTCCAGGGGACTGTGTCGCTAAAAATTCCATATAAAATGTGCATCGATTATCAGCGAGATAATTTTACGAGGCGGGCGTATTTATAAAACACCTCGGGTAGCGTAACCGTAAAGCTTTCGACGGTATTAAGTATATTTACGACCATTTTTCAACGACCAGTCTCTCGAGCCATCGCGAACAACCAATAAATCTAAACGTTCGACAGCACTAGAAATTTTTAACTATACCAGTATTATTAATAGTTCACCGACGACGATGGTAGCGGCTGCTTGTAGACAGAAGGACGGAGCGTATATTATCGCGCATCAGTCGCGGAGATCTTTGAGTATTAGGTTTCAGGAGAGAAAGTTGAAGCTGCTGAGAAGAGATGAAGAAGAAAGATTTCACATCAACGCTATACACTCTTAACTGACAGAGTTGCGATGAAATCGAATTCCCCAAGGTCTCACACAAGTTTAACGAGTCTTACACTTACTTTTAGTCGATGTAAAGTCTCAATGACATCTTGAACTCTGAACATGTCTGAGGGAACCTTAACGAATCTTGTTAAGATCTTATCAGTCTAACCATGATCTGAATTAGTTTTAAAAAGTGTTCCAGCAGAACCTTAATAGTAGTCCTCATAGAGTCTCGAGTCCTGACCAAGTACTGATGGAGTCTGAACAAATTTTGACGAAATTTTAAAGAATCTTAACCATCCTGACGATGTATTAACAAAATTCAGTACAGTCTTGTTTAAGTACTCTTCGGACCTAAATAGTCTGGATGAGCGAATTGACTAGCCGTCCATGTTTGTCGACGGCGCTGAATCGTCCACATCGAACTGATAGGTATCAACCAACCTATCTTAATAAGCAATAACGAATCTTAAGTTGGTAAAGTCATCATGAGTTACTTAACTAGCCTTAATGAGTTTCAGCACGTATTAAATTGGTTTTAAACTATCTTCACGAGTTTTAACATTGTTCTAGCTGGTTTTAATAAAGTTAGATTTTCACTTTAGGTCTGAATAATATACGAGTATTAGCCGCGCACAGTACGAAACTGCTTGTACCATTCCTGATCTGTTCAACTTCAAGCTTGGTACGTAACGTATCGAAATAGTAGCTTCTCGAGTCTCATATTTCGAGTAATGCATTAGACTTTTCTATCTCGAGTCGATATTGGCTTGCATGTCAAAACTGACTACTCTTTTTAAATTGTTAAACTCAACTTAGTTAAAATAATACTAAGCGGTGTATCAAAACAGAAGATTTTTTTAAACTCTTTTTTCTTTTCTTTTTTGGTATAATAATGAAATTATTTATCGGGCGCCGATATGACTACCAAATTTGATATTTTATCCTGAAAAGAGGCGAAATACCCCTACTTGAAGAAGTGGACAAAGTATAGGAAAAAGTTTTCTTTGGAGAGAAGGGACTGTCAATTCCGAACATCGCGTTACATTTTCCATTTAGCTCCAATTTAGAATCCAAGATTTTCAACTATTAAACTTACTTAATGGGTAAAATTGAGCTGATTTGAATAAGTATCAAAGCACGGTTTTTGTGTTCCAACATTCCAAGTATCTCATTACACTTAGCGTTTGGCTTCATTTGTGACCGAAAGTCGTAAATTGACAATTTATTGGGTAATTCGGAGGAATTTCCCAAAATTTTCTTTTAAATTTTGATATCAAGCGAAATCAAAAGTCATTGGAAATAAAGTCACTTTCCAGCATTCCTCCGCCATATTTGTGGGTTAAATGGAAACTTCTGATGAGCACAGTTGAATAGCCAAATTTCATAACAAAAATTACGATTTTAACAAGTTTTTAATTTTATAGTGAGTCTTCTCTATTTGAAACGTGAGAATATTAGGCGGCATGATAAATTCAATATGAAAACATCGAAGAGCCCTTTTTCCTTCGTTCTACCGCATAGCAGATTGGGAAGACCATTTGAGATGAAATAAAATTAGCTCCTTGGGATAAATATAACATCAAAAAGCTTTATAAAATTTATAAGTTTCCTTAATTGCTCACGCATCCCTGTGCAAGGTATTTGAAAGAAAAAAATGCACGAAGAACAATCACCGCGACTCATGACAATTATTCTTCACTGTTCCAAGTCAAGTAAACTTTACTTATTCCAAGTCACTCTTTGACAAGCAGAATCAAATCTTTCAATTTTACCCAAAAACTTGTAAAATTCGATCCTTCGCAAACTTTTTAGTCACGTCAGTAAAGCTGATTCAATTGATGGTAGAAAGAATTTGAAAAATTATTGTCATCTTCATTCTGAAAATTGAAAATACGCGTAATGATTTCACATATAACCTGATAAATATTTCGATATTTTATTCGGTACCTTTCCATTCATGAATATACGGTTGGTGGTATTTTCGAGCCCTCTTTTTAAGAGGATAGAAAATTTTTTCACCTATGACCCTGCCACTTAAAGTTTCTCATATCCTTCGCGTCGATCTAATTTCGTGCGTTAAAAGAAAAAGAAAAAAAAAAAGGTTTTCTATCTACCCTAATGTTTGTGACCTTGCATCAAGACACGTCACGTTATAAAAAATAACACTGTACTTTGAATTCGAAAGCAGCAACAATACATCTTGAGTGTTAATATAATTGCATAACTGCAACGCCGTGAATATCCCACATAATAACCAGATTACTTCGAAATGTTAATAAAACTGCATACTCAAAACGCCGTAAATCTGGTACGACGCTGTATCGGTTCGTTCGAAATGTTAACGAAGATTGGATCGTGATCATCGCTTTCAGGATAAGCCACTGATATCGAACCCCCTCAATTTTTATCGGGACCTGGTTAGGTTCTTTACCCAGTGAAATTGTGGTCGAATTCGGGTACACTCTTTTTCAGTTCAAGAGTTAGGGTTCTTCTAAAACAGGGTCTTGAGTGTACACAGTTCGATTGCATTCGAGTTTTTGAAAATCGAGTTAGGATTCAGGGCGGAGTTTGAGCTCTGTTTTAGATTCAAAGTTTTGAAATTCAGATTTCCTTAGGTGTGCATGGGAAAACGCAATCTCATATCCGAAATGTAATTGCACGGCAAAATGTAATTAGAAAGTTCCATAAACTTATTATTGCGCTAACAAATTACTAGGATAAATCAGCTACGCCGTACGTATTATGTACCTGCCACGATTTTCGAAGTGAAAGACACGAGTCAACACAATTGCAAGTTAATTTTTATATTGTCAGGAAAGAAAAAATAAACAAATAAAATTATCATTATTAAACTGATGACGAGTATCTACACTGCATGTAGATACATGGTACATGGATACGTCTTGTGGCTGTGGAACACGTTCAACGCATTCAATCAACATAGGAATGTCAACATCGGTTAACCCTTGGCATTAACTGCAAATGAATTCGAGAAAATCCATAGGATGTTTTCGTGAAATTACCAAAAAGTTGGCAAAAATGCTCTAAATGCGAAAAACGAAAACAGTGTCACGAAAAGTATCACGAAATTCCTTCTTTACACTGTTCGTTTTTTTCGTATTTTTGTAGCATTTCATATTTATTGCGATAAGTGTATAGTCGTTCATTACAAAAATGTGCCAATACAAAACCAAAAACGTTTCATGTATTCGTATTCAGTTGAAGCACAACAGGAATGCGTAAAATATTTGGCAAAAGTCGGCCATTCTCAGCATTTGTCGACATTCGTAGTGCTCCTGTCGTTTGATCGTGTTGGCCGGTAAAACATGACATGCATTTGTCATAGAGGGCCAGCGATAAGACATATCCATGTCAATAGAAAAATATACACCCTGTTCGATCATCACTATTTGTATGCATATGGAATTGCATATGCAATTTCCCGTAAATACACCATGAAGCTCCCATGTTACCAACGCAGTAGGTTGAATAATAGCTTTGTGCACTATTGACTAGTCATAACATTGTCTGGTTAGTGTCTTTATTTTATTAATATTTTTTTGTTCCCTCGAGTAGTTTGTGTCACTTTTTGTAATGTTTGTGAAATTTTGATACGTAGCATCGTTCTGTTAATTTTGTGATTTTTGTGTTCTTTGTTGTTTTTCTACAGGATTCATTTTTGACCCATTAAAAAAGAAAAAGATAAAAAGATTTGTGAAACACCTTGTATAACAGAGAGACACCTCGTTTATAGTTGTCTTAACCTATCGGTAACGTTCACCAAGTCAAATTGATCTGCGATTCTTCAATATAAAATTCGAACTGTAGGGCCCACATTCGAGATGTTGGTGAATTTTTCAGTGGGGGTCAACATTGCCTATTTTATGAGGAAAATGTTGAATTTATCGTCAAAATTAGGGCTACATCGAAATACTGATGCAATATTCGAAATGAGCGAAAAATAAAAACATTAATCTTATCACTTATTTAATTTTTCAAGAAAAATCAATTTTAACCTCTCGTGGGTCAGAAATGTGGAGTTTTCGGTTTAAATCGGAGTCAAGTCAAAAATCTGATGCAATGTTCGAAATCATAGTGATCTAAAGTGCCACTGTTTCGATATTTTGTTCAGTGCCTTTTTATTCGAGATTCCAAAGCTGGTGGTACGATCAAGCCCCCTTTCGGGGGAAGAAAGTTGTTTTGCTCGAAAAGAAACTAGACTTTTTCAATTGAATATCCATTTTCATTCCATGAAAATCCAACTTCGCGATCAAAAGGAAGTGATGGATGAACAATTCGTGAAAAACCCTGTATATAATGTGCCTAGATGTAAGAGTAGTAAATGGAGTTATCAATTTTGTTCTATTTCATTCCATTCCGTCCATTTCCTCTAAATGACGCGTTCACATTCTATCCCGTTCACGCCAAGAACTAAACTGTTCTGTTTACATGTACTAGGAAGGGGGGGGGAAGCATCTACACTGCAGGCAGGTACATCTGTACATGAATACGTTTTGTAGCTATGGAACACGTTCCACGCATCGTCATCGTAATAACATTATGAATGTTCGTTGTTCATTTTCGGTGTCTGTCAGTCGAAACGCGGTGGAGCGAATGACCATGTAAAGGCAAAAAGAGGAAGACGCAATTTTTCTGCACATAGAAGTTTTCGTTCATGCCCAGCCATTAGACATACTCGTGTGTCAAAAAAAAATATTCCGCAATATTCCGCTCACTTTTCAAAACTCGTCGTTCACGTTCCTTCCTCTGTTCACAAAAATAACCACAATGGTCGAATCAATAATAGGCAGTTTTTGCACATCTCTGATAAAAGGACAACTTCGTAATTACTAACGCTTGTGATAGTTAGACAAGTTGATATAGTGGGCCAGCTGAAAAGTAATGCACACACGATCATATAATACGGACAAAACTACCTATAGCGCTGCTGGAGGTGGCATAACAAACCCACATCTCTCCTTTATTTGGAAACCAAGTTTCATTGGAATACCTCCAATGGTTCGCATTCAGTAGCCATTATCGAGGAGAAGAGTTCTACTGCTTTGTCAACGCATCTAAAACAACGTTCAGTCACTGAATTTTTACCGGCTGTAAACGTAAATCCAACAGACATTTTTCATCGGTTAAAAGCAATTTATGGCGATGATACAGTTGACAGAAGTACGGCGAATCGAAGGGTGATAAAATTTCGCGAATGTGAACCCAGTAAGGCGAATATTCAGGACGAAGTTCGCAGCGGACAACCACTTTCTGTAACTGACAAAATTCATCGCAAGAAAGTGAACGATTTGATTCGAAGTGACCGTCGAATCGAATCACGCTGTAGCATATTGCGAACCATCTGGGAATATCGAAGGAACGTGTAAGTCATATCATTCAGGAACTTGGCTATCGAAAAATCTGCTGAGGCTAAACATCTCGCATGCCGCTGAGGAAGTTCTGCGAAAACTGAAGTTCGTGATCTCATTTCTCACCCTCCCTACTCACCCGATTTGGCCGCGTGCGATTTTCACTTTTTCCCCGCGTTGAAAAGACATCTTAAGGGTAATCATTACGTCTCAGACGACGACGACGACGGCGCCGACGAGGTGAAGGAGGTAGTGAAGTTTTGGGTCAAATAAAAATATATAAATTTCTTCGCTGAAGGAACGAAAAACTCGTTAAACGTCGGGAGAAATGCATAAGTGTTAATGGCGAATATGTAGAAAAATAAATACATCATTTTGAAACTAAAGAATTGTACTTTCATTTCTTTTTGCTCTTATCTCTTCTCGTTCCCGCTCTACGATCATGTATGCATTACTTTTCAGTCGAGCCACGTAATTAACGAAATCACAATGTAATTCAGTCACGTATCAACAAAAATTAATATCGATTGAAGCTCGCTAGTGGTAGACAAATTTGAAATCTGATTATCAAGTTGAACGTTGTCTTCTGCACTTTTTCAAATTAGGATTGCGTCATTTTTAACTTTTTGTTCGTTATCAAAAGTGAATGCGAACTCATCGTTGATACAAAACTAACCCGAATGAATACATTTCTATCTCGAGCATCCCCTACCGTATTCTTCAAACCAATCATGAAAAAACTGTCGTGCAGCCTCCTCGTTAGATTTTACTGGCTTTCTGGCTACATTTCCTGTTCCATATCTAGATCAGAACGGAAACAGTGAGGTTTCCATTGTCGCAATTTTCTGCACACTCGACACGTGGGATTTCGAAGACACCGATAGCATAGTGTTTTTATGTATTATAGCGGCGCACATGAGCATACACATAGAGAGCAGAGCCTGTACACACACATATATATATACCTATACAGATACGTACATACACGCATATACATGCGAGAAAGAAGTCGTTAGTCGTTACCGCCAAGTTGAGCAACCTTTGGGGCTTTTTGCTTTTTATCAATGGTCTGAATTTTCAGCCGATAAAGTCGTGTCGCTTTTCAGCCGCTCGCAAATTGCTTCTATTTTTAAATTTTACGACGAGGAATAAAACTCGCCTTTGTTTTACAACCGACGTTACGGTTTATTGGCAGACGCCGTAAAAGTCCGCCCGTAACCCGACGATGATTGACACTTGGGAAATTTAATCGTTTGTTTGACGACGTTACGAACGCGCGAACGGTGAACGCAGTCGGCAACCGATCGGCACGCGGTGCGGTCGGTCATTTTATCGCTAATGGAACTACGAATACGAATACGAATACGAATACGAGTACGAGTACTGCAATGACGATCCGACGATAGTTGGTGTGTAGTGACACTACATATACGTTTGTCCACATCCAGTCCGTCAGTTTTCCCCTGTGACATAATGAGGTTTTAGAGCTTTTCCAGTTAGCTCTAGCCGTTGGCACGACGAATGAAAGCGGAGCAAAGCTCGAGTTGTAGAGAAACAGGTTGGAGGGGAAATACGATACGAGCGTGTGTGTACTCGTAGCTTCAAAGCGCAGTGCAGCAACAGTCAGAATTGATGATTACGCGATATTCCAGCCATTTTCCCCGATCCCGAATATAGGATGTACACAATGGCTGTGTTTTTAGATAAATGGAGAATATCCCGGAGGATCAGTGCGGATGCCTACACGATTGATAAAGCCGCATCCGAACGAAAGGCGAGTACACTGGCGCCAGCACATGTTGAAAGTCGATAGCATTCTCTCGGTCAGCAAGAAACACTCTTTCGTACTCAAAGAACATTCGCATAAGCTTATGAAATCCATAGTGTCCATTTTGCAGTGTGAATGAACTTGGTAAATTCTGTACGTAGGGTGTGCCAATTGAAAATTTCTTCCTTCTGTAGTCCAGAGCGCTTTCGGCTCTGTTATGCCATCTTTAGTGGATTACCCTAACACTTTTCTCTTTGTCGTCCTGTATGTAAGAGTAAATTTCTGTCAAAATAAATACATCCCGTATAGCGTCGAATTTTAAGCGCTTGTCACTTCGTTTCTCTCCGCTTTCACCCGCTTGTATGCATGACTGGTTTGCCTGGAGAACCTGCTGGAGGGCGAAAAACGCATCCCTTGTACCAAGGTCTTCGTGTTTGCGAGCTCGTGACTCTTGGCATTTAGTGAATGACTGCGGTAAAAGTCTGTTACTGAAAATTTGACTTGTGCGTAAGCCGTATTTCGATAGTGTCGTCGCGTATTTTGTGGTGTTGGTGAGAGACGTCAATTTGAGGTGAGTTTTACTCACTGAGTACACATTTTGTTATGGCTTTTTAAACTGCTTTCATATTTACGCTAGCTCGCAATACTTTCTCACCGGCGGGGGCGTAGTTGATGCCCCAGGCTCTCCACTATGCAGAGTCTAGACGTAACCTTCCCAGGCGACAATGTGGATCCGGCTGTGGGCATTCGGTCGAGTCTCCGGACAGCATACTGAACTGCAGCACAGCCTCAGGGCCGGCACTACCAGGGTACCTATAGGCATTCGTGCGGGCTAGGTATGAACCCCCTGGTATGTTGGTGCTAGTCGGATACTGGGCCAGAGAATAGGATCGCTTAAATGCTTGGTTATGTGATTGGTTTTGGGCTACGGTGCAGTAGTGTTTTGTGCCCGTACTCAAACGTGATTTTCAACTCTGTTGTAGGTACCTCGCCTGAGCAGTTCTCGTCCGGCCATCCATCCGTCCGCCCATTCTCTGTACATAATAATTTTAGTGCATAAGCCACTCGTGTTGTGTCAGTCAATATAAACATTTGAACTATTCTGACTTAATATTTTCGTACAGGGAAATTCTGCGTACCCCTGGCTGCGTCGCCTATATTTTCTCTAAATTCGAATCTCTCTCTCTCTCTCTCTCTCTCTCTCTCTCTCTCTCTCTCTCTCTCTCCCTCTCCCTCTCCCCCTCCCCCTCCCCCTCTCCCACTCTTCCTCTCTCTCGCTTTATTCTTTTTCATTTTACATGTATTTATAGTGGTATGTAGTACCGTATGGTAAACCTATTTGGTGTGCTCCTATTGGTTGTCTGTGGTTGTGTAGTCTGTCCAATCAGCGAGTCTTATATATTATTAATTGGAATAGGGAAGTTAGTTGTCGTGTTTATTAGGTTGTTTTGTTTTGTTTTTGCTTTTATTATCTCGAGTTGTTCTTTTAATTTTCTTTTTCTTGCGTTGTTCTCTATGTGTAGAATTTTGTATTTTCCTGTCACGCAGGAGCAATACCATTCACAGGGACGTATAATACAACATAAAACTCGGAATCAGAAACAGACCACTTCTGATCAAACGGATAAGCAAGGACAAAACAGAAACACAGGACAGGAATAACAGCAACGGAGTATACAGACTGGACTGCGAACTGTGACATGACCTACATAGGAGATTTGAGTGGAGGAAAATTGCCTTCCATAGCGCACATTCTGTGGAGGAAAACGCAATACTTTTGTATGTGTCGAGTTAATGTTTTTTTTCCAGTCAGCGTGCGTTTCTACTCATTCATTGGTGCTAGTTCCATTACAGCAGGCGGGAAGGAGTTCACATCTTCTCCCAGTACAACTGTCCAGAGCAAGTTTTCAAAACCTTCACAGTTGCGCAATAACTCAGTTCAAAATCCAACCATTTGTAAAAAACCAGAATTGGAAGCTTCCTTTGAAAAAGGTCTAATTTTACTTTTACGCAAAAAGATTCTATCAGACTATCGAAATAGGCATATTTGAGTAACTAATTCTGAGAATTTCACTAAATTGTTAATTTAGCCCCGATTTAAAACCTAAAATTCAAATTTGAATTATCGAGTAAAATTGTTTGGTCTTTGAGAATTGAGAAAACATCGGTAATTCAGGTTTCTAGGGTCGCTGATTTTGAATGTTTCACGACGCGATTGTCTCATTAATTTCCGAATAAAATCCAAGACCGATCCAAACTCTACTCGTTGCACCATTAGTCTGCGAGTAAAGTAGGTGGATTTTTAAGAACTCGAGGAAATAGATTCTGCCGTATGAAATCCTTTCTTGTTCTCCGATCCTTCAACCACGCATTCGACAATAAGGAATAACTCTTTAACTACTTCGGACTCATCCTGTATGTCCCACAGTAACGCAGACAGCCGCCGGATGTACGCAAAGCGTACAGCACGCCACTAGGGCACTTAACAAAATGATATATATGTTATCTGCTCATTTTTAAGCAGTTTATACCCAGCGAAGGTCATTTATAATTTTTTGTGTTTTTAATCCTGTAAACGCGTGCTTACAAATATTTTATTCGAATAAATTTTTAATACGCTTTCGGAGGGCTGAGCATGACTTTTTGGCTGCGAACGAGTTTCATGAAATATTAGCGCTCGTAATTCTCGATGGCCGGCGCTGGATACACATTTGGGCTTCAAATTCGCGATATACCGCCGTTTTCGAAATAACATCTTCGCCGGAATACGTAGAAGAGACGAACAGAAAAGAAAAAAGGCACAGAAGTCGTCGCCCATTAATGCTCTAGTAAACTTTCAAGCTACCGTCACCGATTACCTGCTGGGCAGCACACCGCTAATGCAAGCTGCGTGTCTTTTTGAGATTAAAAGAAATCGTTGCTTCTGCGGCAATTATGACTACCCTAAACTGTATTCCGAGAAGGAATACTAAAACAGAAAACTCGTGTACCAAACAGGACAAACTCGATACAGCACGAGCTGAATGAAGCTCAAAACCTCAGAGACTTCGGCTACAATTTTCAATGTCCGACAGAAAATAGAGCACCAGAAAGCAGCGAGATCTACAGAGACTGAATACAGTTGTTCTAAAGTACGTATGCATATACAAGGTAACGACAAGCGAGAGGACCTCGGGTATTGAACTTGACCTGACGAGCACCATAAAATTCAAGCACAAATGGCAACAGCATAGTTATACGGCATAACCGATTTTAAGGAAGCCAGGGAAGGTCCGTTCGGGAATCCCCTCCTCTTCCTTCTCGACTGTGATAATAAAGATGTGCGCTCAAATCTGCGACGTGATACCTCAAAGGGTGAATTCCAGAGCTTGAGGTACGGTGTTAAAACGGTCAATTTGGCACGTATGCATCATCACGCGCCCTATAACAAGAATCCATGGAAAAAAAGTACCTATATCTACTGATTTTTGTTAGCTACTAGAAAAGGAAGGAAAATATATTGCGCCCTCCGTGTCCCATGTAGCATGTAGCATTCTATCAAGGACTATGTCTAAAAGTATCTCGTCTGAATTCGATATGATACACCTTTTTGACTTTCAAATAACCTCAACCCTGTAAATATTGATTCTAATTCTGTGCACACTACTAAATCAAAGGAACAGTCTTCACTAAATTTGAAGAGACAAGTGAGAACGTGATGTATGCCATAGAATCATGATGTATTTGAAAAGAAAGTGTTTAAAGAAGACCTTCCTCAAAGATGAATTCAGTGACAGAAAATACCATACTTTTGACGTAATACGTCTTCGAACTGATATTATTCAATATTAGCCCCCATCCCCAAGCCTAAAATGTTAGAATAAGAAGAAAAAGGCCTCAAGAAATAAATTCATCAACGCAAAAAACCCTGTTTTCAGTATGAACAATGTTAAAACTAGAGTAATCTCAGATTTACTTCTTGTGGAGCCTGGAAGGTAGAGGGGGGGGGCAGAAACGGACTCGAAAACCCTTATACAAATAATAACGTAAAAATCTTGCAAACTGAGGAAAATTGGCGTTATTGGAAATTAATCCTCCATAGAAACAAAAAGGTTGGACGGAGGGGGAAATAACATATGAAACCAATTCAGAGATCCTTAAAAAACTCCCATCTAAAAAAGAAAATTACTTTTAGTCTCATGCAGGGAAGCTCCTCCAGCAACTGAAGCCCAAATTCTAAGAGTCATACAATGTTAATTCCAATCAGAATTTCTCCTTCCCTGCCACTGGTTAACCTTTTCCCATTTTGCTGAAACATCGCAGGCATTTATTTTTCTCATGTTTGGGATCAATCTAGAAGATGTCCCATTAAATAATCAAAAGTCAAAAATTAAGACCACTCTAAAGGAGAGTTTAATTATCAGTTTGATCAGCGGAGACTTTTCAGTGATGATGATAAGGTAATCAATCTTACGACCAGTTTGATGCAGCTCTCCATTTCTCCCTATCTTGGGCAAGTTCTTTCATTTCGTAATAAAACTTACATTTGACATTCTTGATTATCTGTTGAACATACTGGAATCTTTGCCGATCTACACAATTCTTTACTTTTACTCTTCCTTCTAGCAGCAGTGATATTATTCCTGGGTGCCTCGAATTATACCCTATTAGTTTATTTCTCCTTCTTTTCAGACAATTCCAAATATCCATTTTACCTGCTACACTGTTAAGTACTTCCTCATTTCTTTACCTTATACGTCCATTTGATGCTCAGTATTCATCTATAGCACCACATCCCAAAAGCTTCCAATCCTTCTCTTCTCTGGTTTTCCTATGGTCCACGTTTCACATCCATACAAGGCTACACTCCAAACATAAGTTTTCAAGAACTTATTAGTGATGCGAATTATCAATAATTTCTAGTGTCAACAATTTTCAATATCGATAGTTTCAGTAGTCGGCAAGAATCAGTGCTGGGGGTGCGGTGTCATGGGGGCCACTTTGACATGCGTGCTTCGCCATATGTTCCACCATACCAATGACGAAAGAGTTTTAAAATATCTCGATCAGTAGTACATTTGATTCCAGTTCCGATAAGTCGATAATATCCTGTTGATAGTTTCCTTTCTAACTAATAGCGAAACCACATACAATCAATTTGAGATCCGACCGCTAAAATCTCCTACTAACTGCTGAGCTCGTACTTGCAATTCTCTGATAATACGGGCTCGGATTCACGATACAAAAATATCGACATATCTATTATCGATAGTTAATATAAAGACCGACATTATCTAATAGTTTCATGCGACACTGTCAATACATATTGAATTAATACTGCCGAAAATTCCGAAAAAGATTGATATTTCGATAGTATTATCGATAATTGTCGTATCGCTACTTTCAGAGGTTACAAACCAGACTTCATGCTAGTACGTTAAAATGAATTGCGCAATCATTATGCCGTGCTGGAAAAAACTGCGCGATCATATGCGGTCGTGGCACTCTTCCTTTCAGATCACTCACTCACATATAAGCTAAAATTCAAAACAGGAACCGAGCAACAGTTTTTTGAAACACCTGTAAATAATAATCTCCCCCTCTCTCCTCCGCAACAAATTTCACACTGCAATCTGCATAGCCTATACGTATACATTATACGGGTAAAAAATGGGAAATATCTCGAAACTAATTTCAATATCGCTCGAGCATTTACTCGGAGTTCCTCCTTCTCCGTTCTTGATTTTTTCACACGCCTTCTTATTCAAATCCGCAATTCAATATTATCATTTGGTGCCGACGAACCCTAGGTGCGAGTACGAATATATCGAGAGAGCAAATAATCGGCTATACGTTTTATGCGCATATGAAATTTCTATTCCAATTTTACTTTCAACATTCGATATATTCGCATTCGTCCGGGTCGGAGTGTGTGTACACACACACACACACACACACACACACACACACACGCGCGCGCACGCGTGGTAATTCGTTGTGCTAGTTAAGTATTGAACAAGGTTTCATTTTTCATTTCTTCGCGCAAAAGCTTACGTAATACGTACGTAGGTACACATACGAGTATAATATATCGTACACTCGGCTTCACGAGTACATTATACGAGTAGGTATATCTTATCTAAAATTGAGGAACTCGATGCAGAGAAGCGCTAGAAGAGTAGATCTCAACACCCAATAAACAGATGTTCGGGAATATTGTATACGTACGAGTATTACGAGTATAAAAGCCGAACAGCCGAATAACGGATAAATGCGAGGCGACAGCGAAAGCAGGAAAAATAAGCATGTGCAGTGTGCAGTTACGTAATGTCTGAACGTCTCACCAGTTATTCAATTCAGACATATAAAATACGGTTTTGAGGAAACGATTCTAAATTAGGTAATAATTCATTCTACATATAGAATGCTTTCACATTAAACACGCATATTCGTGTAGAGAAAGATCAAAACGAGAGTAATGCTGAAAAAAGACGTGAAGCATGTCCAAATGTCAAAATTTCAAATCAATTCTCACCTTAGTCCAATATTCTGCGATAGAATGAATAACAGAGAAGAGAGGAATTCGCTTGTCCGCAGTGGCGAATTACGGAAAAAATTTTCAGAGAAAAATTCAGAATATTAAGAAAATGAAGAACTTCAGAGGTAGAAACGATGAAGGGAAGGAAGTCACCCGCTCCTCCCCACTCTTGTTTGAAAAGTCAACACTCGGCAAATTGTTGCGACAGTCGAAACATTGGGAAAATGAGAACCTTCTTTTTATTTTCCTGTAGGCTTCAACTGAAATTTGTAATATTCTAGCCAGCATTAACTGCCCTATCCCTATTCCACTAACGGCCACAAAAATTAATAGTACGCTGCCTTTCCCTTTGATAGTTTGGATAATTCTTTACGCATTCAAAATAGTATCTCTTTAGGTGGATAAACGACAAAATTCAACGTTTTGAGCACTTTGCACCGACCCGTTCCTATTGAAACTGGAAATGGAAAAATACCGAGGTATAGTATAAAAATTTTCTAATCCACTGGATTCTCCGGCAAGAGGAGATTTTTCAAGAATTTTCAACAGTAATATCATAGAAGGTATTTCAACACATAAATGAACTTTCCTGTAAGTGAAAGTAGTGCAACTCACTACAGAGTAGGTGATAATATGTAGTTTGCCGATGACTCCACGATTTGATGGGACAGCGATAATAGGTAATCATACATTTCTTGTAATTTTTCAAAAGCATTAGGCAAGCAAACTGAGCAGAATATATTCAATTTTTCTGGAAAATTTCCATTTAAAAAATTCATTTTGGATAGTCAAAGGGGTTATGCTCCAAATTTCCTTCTCTCTCCTTGAAACGGGCTAGGACAAGAAGGAACCATTTTAGAAATGATCAAGGTAGCTGACGATTGTTATCAACATTGGTCTTACCACAGGGCTCGTAGGGAGAGGTGTATGTTGTAATTGAAATTGAAAATTATTATTTTTTTAATAAGCGTTTTGAATTAAATCAAACTTTTCGAAACAGTACTTCTCTACCCAGGGGAGCTGCAAGCCAAGTCGGAGGGGAGAGGTATGGAAATAATGCCGACTAAAAAAATTTAACGTACGAAGCTCCATGATTTTTATATTTAGTCGAATAATGCTCAAAATCCCGACTAAATTGGTTGAAACCGAACGAAAAATTTCCAAAAACTGCCGACTCAGTGCCAAAATTGTTCGTCAAAAATGAATAAATAAATAAAATAAAATATAAAAGCTCGCCAATTTTTTACATTTTTCTGACTGGTGTTTAAGATTACCAACTCCGAGATATACAAGATATTAACATTTTTTACGCGAACAAGAAACCATGTCAACGATTCGACGATGGTCTAAAATGACGACTAAATGGACAAATTCACTAAAAAATGCCGACTTCAAAATTTCTAATGGGGTTCTACCCCCACCCTTCTGCCATTTGCCTTTTTGCAGCTTGATTAACAATATAGATTACCAATCAAGTCTATACAGGTCAAAACATAGCTGGAATTCCTTTCGTTGAAATTCCGCTAAAAATAAAATCCAGAATGAAAGAGGGGAAAAATGGCGAGTCCGCGTGTAAGCAATTTCACGTGACAATAGAATTCCACGTTTTGACGAAAATTTCCTCGGAGAATTGAATCTCTTTTTTTTTTCTAGACGTCAATGCGTATCAATACGAAAATTATTTTCGAATGTTTTTCTTCTTCATTTTCGGTTATATGTATAGATATTATAGGTACTCGTTGAATGAATATACGCCACGGTAAAGCTCACACGAGCAGAGAGGATAAAAAACAAGCCGTTTGAAAAGTTAATCATTTAGGTTATTAAATTCTCAAGAGCTCGCATAACCATAAAAAATGCAAGGCGGAAAAGCCATATTTCTACGGTTTAGAAGCGTGTATATACACATATACAAAAAAATGGTCCTACTCGATTTTAATGATATTTCTACTGAAAATACACTATGCCATTTTTTAGAAAGATCATACTCCTTTCGAATGCAAGCTCGCGAAGTTCGCCTCCCAAGCAGTGAAAATGTTTGAAAAAGTAAAAAAGTACAAACGGTTCGTTCGTTCATAATTTGGAAAAGGAAAAAAGTCTCGAACGAAGGAAGTAATTAAATGATTTTCGTTTACAAAAAGATACGCGATATCATTTTGTGGCGTTCTGACGTCCTAATTTGCTAGAGACGAATATTTATTTATGACTGCGTCAAAGGAACCGAAACAAAAAAAAAATCCCGCAACTTTGCGAAAGATGGTGTTGTAAACGAGCAGACTATACTGGCCATTTTTGAATTGACTCTCATTTTCTGAGAGAAAAAATTAGAGCGTTAAAGTTTAACATAGGATTTTCTATTTGAAAATAAGCAGTTTCTTTTTAAGAAATCTGAAACACGAATCTTGCAAAAAATTGGTCCTATTAAAAAAGGTTTTTTTTAATCGCAACAACAGATTTAACGGTGAATTTTGTAAAACAAATTCCCATTTACGGGGTGCGCGGTGGTTTCCAAACAAGATTCTCGGGAGTTCATTAATGAAATGATGCATTCTAGTCGGTGGAAATCGAATGCATCTCGTTATGATAATATACTTATAGATTTTCACGGTTTTCGAGCACAGCGAATCAATTTCTGTGATTATTTTTGATCCACTCTGCCCCCAAGACTCCACAAAGTATTAAAACCTAAATAATACGGCATTAATAACATCTATCAGTAAGGTTTCTCGAGTAACTGAGTTCGTGTTTGTGGTTTTACAGCCCTAACTCTTACCCAATAAAGTATTCATAGGGCAACAAGCTGAAGCAATGAATTAGGGACTCCGTGTTCAGCAGAATTTAGAGTGAAATATAATTTACTCCAGGAACCCTATTTTTGATATCATTTATTCTCACACATAAAAGCGTCAGGCGATTAAGTTTTCAGGGAGGACTTTAAGAGGCATCCTAGGAGCTAAGACTCGCTTCCCACGAGACTTCTATCTCCGCACCTATATAAATCGGGAAGGACGTCTACAGTTGGCGCAGTTAAAATTACGTTTGAATATTTACCCTCAGGTAGAAAAGTTGTAAGGAAGTGTTCCGTAGCTACGGGGGTATGAGGGAGGCCCACCTCAGTCATCTTCCAGAGTTGGACAATTGGCAATTCAAGAGAAAAATCTTTGAGGTTTTTTTCTGCTTAACAATTGGAAAATTAAAAATTTTTGGTTCTCTTCCCCTCACTAAATTTGATACGCTATGGCACTACTCGAAACTACGTATGGAAGGTCAATGTCTCGCGTATACTTCCAATGCACTTTTTTTCCATTTATTCATGTCTGAAGAGAAAGAATAAAGCCTGCTCAAGATATCAAAATTGACTTTCATTTTCATTCGTCGAATACGTAAAACCGATCATAGCTTGCATCTGTCAACTAACAAGGTAGTGATGTCTTCTTTAAACAATGTTTATCTTCTTCTTCATTTTCAATAATAAATGGATTCTCTTTCTGTCTTTTTTTTTTCTTTTCTTTTTTTCATAAACTGATACGGATAAGAGTGATACACCTACTGGGAATTATTTGTTTCACCGGAGGGAACGATGAGGATTTCTTTGACAAGGAAACAGCCGAGAACACGATACAAAAAACGAATGAAATATATCCCCAAGAATCTTGCGATAGCGCTTTAGTTAAAATATGATCGTGATATTGTATCAAAATTTGCGTCCTTTTCTGCTTTTTATTTTACAAAACGAAAGGAACAGTATACTCATAACCACCCGCGATCGAACTAGTGCTGTTTTTTTCTTCTCTCAAATTGAAAATCCAGAATTACGTGAAACGGGTGAGAATTTTCCATTAACATCGAGATAATAACGTTTCCCAGTTTACTTTGATAAACGGCGGCACACAAAACAAGCGGTATGCGGCATTTTTGCGGCTCGAAGAAGGGAAAAAGAGATAGTTGTGGCCCGGCAAAACGACCTAGTCTGTTACTTTATTTTAAACCCGAATAGAGGCTGACGTAACTGTGTTTTTGTTCATTAGGCGTGTAATTACAGCCGAGTTCGAGGACAGATATGGTCGACCCGGTAACCGAGAGCTCGTAACTGTATACCCAAGCTAATTGTATGGACCCAGCTCGCTGGCTTCGTTCATTCTTGTTACTCACAAGGGGGGGGGGGGAAAGAAAACAATATTGCTTTATTTTATTCCACTTTTGAGGGTGATCGGTGTATCACTAATCTTACGATTAAAACCAGCGTGTTTCCAAACGTCTAAACGACGGGTTTGTGAATGGAAAAACCCTTTTCGATGTAATTACTGAAAACTACTTGGTATTACTGGTTGTGAATCTCCTGTTTCTGAAAAACCTATCCACCATCGAACTGAAATGTTGACTGTGTAACTGCCAAGCCATTAGATGTGGTGATTGAGTGATATATCGCAGCCAGGCAAGGGAGAAATCCTAAAATTCTGTTTTTTCTACAGAGGCGTAAGAACCCTATTTTTGACATCACTAATTCCCACGTATGAAAATATTGATATTTCACGCTATTTCCTCCTTGGCCCTTATTGATGGGTAAGTGTCACTGATGAAATAACTTACAAAATGAACGCATCGGAGACATAATAAAAATATTCTAGTCGATTTGTATTTAAAACTACTAACTCGAATTTTCAAATTTTGACATCCTGTAGTGCCGCCGTAAAGGAGGGAATGAATCGAAAAATTAGCACCAAAAATAGGCTTAGCGCATCCAAAATCCTTGAAGATCAATAATCCTACGATCTATTCTCAGTTTTCGTTGACTGAAACACATAATTTCATCGACGAACCATCAAGAGTCCTATTTGGAAATCTCCGTGCATCTTTTACACGAAATTTTTGACATTTTCATGTCTTTTCTTTGGCATATAAACGAAAAAAACATTACTTTTTGAGTGTTATATTAGAGCGTTACTTCTTTTTCAAAGTAATTTTGATCGAGTCTGTTGTTTTGTTCAAAAAAATTTTTTGGGCAGGCAACAACATTTTTTTCGGGGGGTGTGGGAGATCGCGAGATTGCCTACTTTCTTATGACGAATCCTATATTAGATCTCAACCACCATCTATACCGTCTTAAAGTTTTCTTTTCAAAAAATTCTGGAGTGCTGCGTTTTTTCACCAAAATACACCACTTTTTCTTCTGGCAGCGAAAATCAAAATTTGAAGGTGAAAGCGTTACTATAAGCAGACAACGAGAAAGTATTCTAGCCAAAATAAAGGGAAGGAAGGAAATGAAAAAAAAAAAAAAAAAAAAAAAAGTATTTACTAGAAGCTCGTGAGAACAGGGAACTGTGACGAAGATATTATTTATTCAATTTATTAATTTATTTATAATTTGTACGCAATAGAGAAGTTTCACAAAATTGAAACAACAAACTTAGAACTTATAGAAATGCAACTAAATTTTCAGGATGTCTTTATTTAAATCAATCAAATTGATACAATTTCTCAAAGAATTTGAAAAGATTCAAAATTTATCCTCAAACTTGAATATTAAACACTTAAAACCATTTTTAAATTATTTAAATTTTATTCTTTAGCATTCAATATTTTTAGATATTTCGAAAAAGAAAAAATCAGAAATTAAATATGTTTACCGCAACTTTAAAATATATTCTCACTTTGAAACAGGACCGTAAAGGAAACTCTAAAATCAAAAATTTGCAGACAGCAATGAAAAAAATAAAAAATTGTAAATCACACAAATTTAAAATTAATCGAATATTTTGGGATTTTCGAAGAAAATTCATGTACTATCTCCAACTTTTATAAATTTTTAAAATTTCCAAGTTACTTACACGCGGTTCTTCAAATTTTAAAAAACAAATGCGAATAGAATTAAATAAGCGGTTTCAAATGTTATCCAAGAGTTGAGGTAAAAGGGATGAAAAAATTCCCTTCCGATAATAGGTACCTATGTAGGGAAACAGGAATGAGGTAATCAACTTATACTTTTAGCAGTGTAAAGGATCATTTTGAACTCTCCTTCTTCTACAGAGATCTAGGGGCTTGTATAGAAAAATGCACACGAGAATTTCACCCAGGTACCATTTTGTTTGAAACGCTTTTTCATACAATCAATATTTGTGTTAATCGCCAACAAAAACTCATTTTGTGGGAGAAGTTTGCTGATATTCCTCGGGATTTACAAGACAGTAATTGGTATACATATTATTATATGCTCTACTGGCTTACCGCATCAGCTTACAGTATTGTGCAAATACATGTCGCATACTGCTTTCTTTTTTCTATGTAAGCCAACGTGATTCTCCCATTTCACGCTGCCCAGTCAGAGAACGGTTCACTCACTGAACCTCCTGCCAAGCGGTAGGAGTCGTCTGCTATACGAGTACATACAAAAACGACGCACGGTAGAAGAAAAGACATTCGTTTACTATGTGGTTCAGCTGAAGAAAATACCAAAAATAATATTCTGAGCACATATTTCTAACTAAATACGATATTAGTAAATACTTCGAAATAAGTTTCAGATTTCTTTACAACACAAAATAATGTGTTACCCGGATCCTTCATAAAAATAATTTATGACCCCTTTTTTGGAGACGCAGCAAAAACTTCATACTCGTATAAACGGGTTTAAAATCATCTTTTACATTGCTACATATGTATAAACGTGGCTAAACTTACGAACATTAATGTAGCATTTTTATTAACTGGTTCAAATAAACAGAGCCTTTTTGGTTTTTGACTTGGAAGTAATTTTTTATTTATTTACGTATTTACTTATTTTTAAAGAACGTTTTCAGCGCTATCTAAGCATGTTGAACTTGTACTACTACATACCTTATGATCGCAACGCATATAAGATATAACACACTAAAATATTACCATTACGATGAGGCTGAAATGTATTTGCGCGAATGTGCTTCGATATTTCCCAAGTCCGTAAAGCAACGATATATGCGAGGGAGGTGGTGAAAAAAGGGACCTATGGTCCGTATACTTTCTTATCTGCGTTTGGTCGAAATGGACGATAACGAAGCGCGAAACGACGGGGGCACTATTATATCGACACATTTTAGCAGAATATCGTAACCAGTAAAGTAGATGTCCTAGAAAATGATCCAAATATCAAACATCAAAACTCACATTTGCCATTTTACTTTTCGATCTCTTTTCTGCGCCATTTTATTATGTTGGTAACGCTATCGTTTTCCACGAAACAAGTGTTCACAGGAAAATTTCTCTTTTCGATGGAGGAAGGTGAGGGTTTTTTAAGAAATTTTTCTGCTATTCCTAGGTTCCGATTTTTTTTTTTAAATTTTTGGTTGCATTACATTTTTAGCTTACAGTGTACAAGTCAAGTACGCACAATGGTACCAACTTACAAGCGTTTCAGGGGGTAAATGGTAACGCAAGAAGGTGGAGGTTTTATAAATGGAGTGGGGGAGGAATTTTCTATATTTCTTACCGATTTTTTTTCATAAAAGTTGGCCAAAATGATCGGTTATTTATTAATTAAGTTGAAAAAATATAACTATCGACTTTTTTACGTACAGTTCTCTGTTTACTCAAGATCCGGTCGGATCGAGCGATACGACAGGCTTGCTTTCAATGAACATTACAATGGGTTTCTCCTTTTTAGCTACTCACCCTGTACGCGCATTTATTCCCTGTTCCAGGGAGAGAATATGCGAGCTGTACAGGAAAAATGTAAAATCTCACGAGCTACAGCACCGACCGATTACGTCCGGCTTACGCTTCGTTAAAAATATTATTTACGTTTAATTATTCGGTTATTACTGCACGCTGCGTTTAAATATTCTCTCGCTCGTGTACCTAACTTATCTCTTAACGAAAAGTTATTAGACAATAAAATATCCTCAAGACGCTCGTAAAGGGTTCAACACCTGTTAAGACTCCGGGCGAAGTTTAGACCCGAAAGTACAGCGAGTACTTTTTTTCCTCTTTACCGGCTGTTGTTCTCTCTGCTCATTGTACACTAACGCATAAAAATGTAAATTTGTAAGAAAACAAACAAAAAAAAGTAGAAAATCTTCTGCCACCGTCGGCATTGGAACGTAGAGGGCTAGTGTTTTCCGGTATTTTCGCTCGTCCTGCGACACGACAGTTCAGCGGACTCGAAAAATGAGAAACAACGGTAAATTACGGTCGAACAAAGAAATATAACAATAGGGCGACAATAACGTAAAACGTTCGGCGAAAATAAAAAATAAAAATGGGTGCTGTCGCTTCCTGTTACTTTGAAACATTTGTCGCGTTTAATGTTTCATTTTTCTTCTTCTTCGTCTCACTAACCCACTCCAATCCTGTTCCGATCCTGTGTAATAGGATTCGGTCTGAAGAGAATGAATTTTCTTTTTTCTTTTTTCTTTATTTTTCATTCTTTCTTCTTATTTTTATCGACGTTATAATACCGAACGATACATAGACCGATCTTAGAACGCAAGAGTGATTGCGAGTAACTTTGCGCCAGAGTATATATATTATATTATATTATATCTTTATTACAAAGTTTTTTCAACGAGCCCTACATCACCGCGCCTACCTCAGTTTTATTTTGGGCTGCGTTCTGCCCGTCTTGGGCAAACGTCGACTTCATTGAAAAACGTTTCAAGGTCGTAGAAAGGACTTCGTAGATCTAGATTTTTAGATATTTATGCTACTACGAGGAATGTACACTCACCTATCTCTCTCCTCCCCCACTACCGTCAATCGGAATGGTCGGAGGCTTCCGAACAAAAACAATAATACGGAGTGCAATTTAAGCCGATGTTTGACAATCATCGAGTAGGGTAACGAACTGAAATTTGCCAACTCGAAACCTGAAATCTACCGAAATTATCAAGTTGATACCAGCGGCGCCGGAAGGTTTTTCTTTAGAAATGTACAAAAATTAACAGAACTTACGAACGTTCAAGTCGACTAGCAAAAACCAAAAACAAAAAAAAGTTTTTATCTCTTAAACGGGAGGATAACGAGCAAACAATTTTGTTTGTACATCCCTGAAAATCGTGTAAAACTCGTCTCTGAAATGTCTCAAGTCGTCTTCTTACGTATTCGAAAATAATTTTTCAATTTTATCATTTTTGAAGGGCGGGGGGACAACTACCCCTTCCTCCAATTTGTAGGGGGAATAAGGCACCCCAGCGACTTTTTTTTTGTCTTGAGGCTCTAAAGTAACGCTTTAAAGAACGTTTTTTTGAAATTTTTCGTTTATGTGCCAAAGCTAAGACATGAAAATGTGAACATTCAGTGGAAACTCTGTAAGACTCATTTAGACGATGTTCAAACATACTAAAATTCGTCCAGGCTCAGCTGAGGATTATTGAGATACGTTAAGACTCATTAGGACTTGTTAAGCCTAATTTAAACGCGTGATATTACTCTTAAGATTTTTTATGACCCTTTTATATAACTCCTTTTATAATCCATCGAGAATCGTTAAAACCAAATTAAGAATCATTCGGAGTCGTTTCTTATTCCTCGCGGTGCTTATGCAGGTAGTTGCGTGTTGACTGACACCGTAATTCTCTGTTGCTCGGATAAATTGTTTGGCTGATCCAGTCCCATCCACTACCGAATATTTAACCAGGAAATATTCTTTCTACCGATTTAACTTTCACTTGTTTTTTCCCTTTCCGAATCAGTTGTTAACAGCTTACATTCCTCTCCCCTGGTGACGTGTCCAAAGCATCCGATCTTCCGCTTCGGTCAATGGATGGCCAAAAAATGTGGAAAAATCGAAGTACTAAAAAAAAGACACGACTCGTTTGATATACATCGGCAAGTCAAGCAAGTAACAGGCAGTGGCTTAAGAAGAACACCAGCTAGGCTATTGAATAAAGATCGTAGAATACCGATTATTGATCTACAGATTAAAGTAGATACATGGAAGACCCGTTCAGAGAACTTGTACGGAGGTGTTGGAAACGACCTGCAAAAATTATCGGGCCCAGATGAAATTTCCGCCGAAATCTTACAACTACTAAACGACGAAAACGTTACGAAGGTCACAAAAGCGCTCAACAGTATCCATAATACTGGTCTTATACCTACGAGTGGCAGAAACGACGTTTTTGTTGCATAGGTGCAAGTAGGGAGGAGGGGGACTTGGAGCTCAGGCTACCCAAATCTTCTAAAACCTCCCTCTACCCCCCCCCCAGAAAAATGAAAATTATATTTGCGAAAAAATGCTTAGAATTATTGTATTACTACTCAGCTTTCGCATATCCCTCCCATTTCAGGTCGATTTCTGTGCTTACGGTTCGTTGCAATACTAAAAAATAATATGCGAGAATGTCGATGTATTTTAAATCATTTGAGGATGCCTTTTTCAATCTTGAAGAGAACTTGGAATGCAAAAAGGAATGGCTCTCGGCTTCGAGGCAGGGGTGCGGCGTGCATCGTCATACGCTCCACCAAACATTTTAGGTGCATTTCACAAGAAAAGAGCGAACATGTCAAGTTGCTGACTAATTCAAACCCCTTCACTGTCACTTATTATATACTACTGCTCGTCGTCTTCGTGAAGACAGCTGCAGAGATGTTTGCTTTTAAATCTTATCTCCGTCATTCTGAAAAATTTTGAATACTAAGATCCTAATTGAGAGCGGAGCGAGCGAAAATTTTTCAAATTTCCAACAAATTTGAATCCAAAAAGGTACTCTTCGTAACTTTCCGAAAGGAGCACGGCCCATGTACTCCCTCCACTGTATCATCTTCTCTACTTCAGTCTCAGGTCAAACGTGTGAAGCATGTGTTTGTTAATTATGACGGCGAGGAGGGGGGTAGTAAAATTCTTGCAGCAAAAAAACCAGTAATACGAGCAGGGGTGGCAGCATAATATGCATAATATCCGTTACAAGCAAACCAACCCTGATAACTCTCCCGAACAGTGGGACAGTCTTTGTTTATCCTGAATCCCGGGAACACACCTCCGCTGATCTGTTTTAACTTCATAAGACTCTGTAAAACAAAAGTCTTATTTTTTCAATCCTGTCTAACCAGCACACACTGCATACGTATATCACGCATTGCCTGCAGACTCGTAGATTCCTCCTCGTAATCTTAAAGTAAGACCACATAAAAGTATACTGATTGAGGGAAAAAAAAAAAAAAAGTTAAACTAAACTAAACTGCGAACAAGAACAATCTTCTACTGTTATACCAGTGTGACGACGACAATCTCTAGGTTAATTTGACTAGCTATAAAATGACACTCACCTCATGTTACACTCATCTGTATAATATCTGTGAGTCTCTACACATACACATTCCTATAGTATTAAACAATCTACCTTGCCAGACAAACTTCCAAAAGTTTAAAGTCTTTGTTGTTGTTGACTGCGAGAATCCCAGCCTCTTTGAAAATCTTGAAAGACGATAATCAACTATACACAAGGACGGTGTAATTTTTGTCTGTAACGATCTCTCAACGGTTCTATTTGTAAATAAACATTCAGATTCGAGCAGTTTCGAGTATCAGTTGGCGGTTATTCTGTCCTCGACTCGACATTACTCATGTATTTCCCTCACCCTGCTTTGTGTAACATAAAGCCCGATAAAAAGTCTTCGGGAATTCGCAGGTAATTTCGATCCCGCTGGTTTCAAAATATATATAAAAACGCGTCGAATTCACTACCCGCGGAATTTTCTGTTCAATGTCAAACCTTTAAACAAAAATTTGGGACTGCATTAAGATTTGAAGCTCAAATACGTGAACATCATCGATGATTTTAAATAAAAATATCGAAAATTCACAGAAGAACAGTGGTTCCTTACTCAGTTTTATTGTTGAGTGGCAAAACTATAGCAGATGGTACATCGTCACTAGCACGGGCGTTAGGGAGTTCGAGAATTTTAGATCTGAAAACGCAATGAGGGAAAACATGAGTCCTTTATCAAATAAAAAATATCAACTGTTGAACACTCTACCGTACCCTATATTTTTCCGAAAGTACCATATCTCTATAAAATTTAAAATCTGAAGTTCGGATTAGAAAATGCCGTAGGGAGGAAAAGACAGGTATCCCGATTAACAATTTGGAGAGCACTCACACATCATATCACAAACCACTACCGTTTTGAGTCTTTTGGCCGATCACATTTTTTTGTGAATGGTCAACATCTCATCATTTTAAGATAGTGTGTGTGAAGTGATCGCTCAGCATTAATATGATTACTGAGTGATGTTCACAAATGCACACACATTCGGCTTCATTGTCAATCGGGATTGTATCCAATAATAACGCTCACATTTTATTTTATTTTATTTTTTATTTTTTCAAGGTTGGAGCCCTCAGTTTTCTTTCCCAAAATGCCACGATTTTGGAAAGCTCGAGTGTGTCTTCCAAAGGGTTAAGGCTTGATACAAGAAATAAATAAGTAAATATAATCCTTATTCCTACATTTGAACGCTTTTGTGCGGCAACTATCCTAATGATGTGTTTTCTTGTATTCCAAATTACGATAATCGTACAGATATTAGGGTTATCATCCTAAATTTCAAGGCTCAGCAGTTTCATGCATTTGCCAGTTGGTCTGAATTGGTAATACCAGTAGCAATATTTACCACATCCTTTTTATTTTCACTTTTGTTTAGTTTTAAATATCTGATAATACGTAGCTCCTTTGAATGAGAAAACACGTCTTCTTATTTTCAGCACCGTTAGCCTCAATACCCCATCTACAAGTATCCACTATTATTTCCTCACCCCAACTCCGCACACGATTAAATTATTTCTTTTTCGATTCCAGCAATCACCGACCTTCCAATTCCAATAACCATAACCCTATTTTTTTCGTATATTTTTTTAACCCAACCAAAAATTCTCACGTAAGTACCAATTACACGTACAGCCTCATAAATGCAAATATTCGGAAAATGAGATTTGCCTACCTGCGTAAACAGGAGGAAAAAACGAAAGTAAAGAATTCCCCAAAGAATTGGTTAGTATGCAAAACGACCTTCCGGAAGTACCCCTTACTGGGGGAAAAAAATAGGTTGTTCTTCGTTTTAGAATTAGCAAGCGAACCGAACAAGAAAAATGTTCACTAGAACTTCCACGCACCATAAAACTTTACAACTTTTCACCCGCCAAAAGGGCAACTTTTTCGAACTTAAAAACAAAAAAAAGAACTGAAGAACGCTTCCCATCATAAAACCAGCCTTGTCTTTTTTCTTTCTCTCTCCTCAGTGTACATTATTTCAAAATGAATGTGATCCTTTGTTAAGTATCATAGACTAATGCATTAAAAATGCTAGTGCAGTGTATAAGCGAACGAATGGGTTTTGAATATTACACCGAGTTATCGTTTCAGTTTCATTTTTGTCAACAGTTCACTGTCGATGGTGAAAACTGGAATATAGAAACCTATTTGAAAATTTCATTCGCGCCACCGTCGGTCGTTTATTTAGCTGTACGAAAATAATTTCCTCGTCAACGACACGACCTCCCCGACCAAATCTGTCCGCCTAGTCCAAATACTCGCCTCGAATTTAGCAATTTAGTCAACGTTACCCGTATTAGATTCGCCGAAGGGCTTGTAAAAAAGAAAATAGATAGTCCCCACTGCTCGTCGAGTGCGGTCCGCTCCTTTCTCCCATTTTAAAGATAAATACGATATCGAATACCCTAGCTCTGAATTTCGTACAACTGCAATGTCGTATTCGAGGTTGAAAATATTTTCACTTCGAGGTTGAAGCGAGATTCCCTTTTCCGTGGCCAGCCTTCAGAAGTTGAAATTGAGACGTTTTTCAATTAGTTTTTGAATTTTGCGACTCTATTTTGAATTTATAGACAATGGGAATACAAAACCATGGTTGACGTCTCGATTTATCAGTTTGAATTCAGAATTTGAAATAGAATTCAAAGCAGTAAGATTTTTCATCTCGCGAACCGGAATGAGAGAGAAATTTAGCTTCCACTGCTATCTACTAGGAGACACCCACAGTGAGATCGATCGTACATAATATATTTATTGGAAAGTAACCAAAAATTTACAAGCGATGGCGTCGATCATACATATGTACTCGCATGTAGGACCATTTTACGTTCTGATTTGGCCTAGTACCCCGGTTTTCTCTCAGAAATAGCCAAAAGAGGTATAATGCGAAAATCTTCAGTCGGGAACTTGCGCTGTAAGCTAGGACATACCAGGTGACAATCCTACCCGTACATGAGAAATATGAAGCTGCACTGTCCAAAGCACATACCTACAGCGAATTGAACTACTACACGCACAGGCAAAAAAAACACGAGAAAAACTGGATGACCGATGACAGAAAACTGACAAAAGCGCGGGACATAATGCGGTTTTTAGGAAATGAAGAAGTAACGCCAACAAAAGGAAAATACTGAACGTTAAATGTTACACATTAGTTCCTCTCTTTCTTATTGCTTCAAATATCTCTTCAGGCATACTTTTTTTTTCTTTTTTCTTTAGTTTTCTTTGTTTTTTGTACTTTTCTTTGTACGTTCCTCTATCGTTTCCTTTAATTTTTCCTTAATCCCCTTTCCCTGTTATTATTCCTTTTTAGCTCATTTTCATAAGTACCACTATTCTCTTCGTCAATTTTGTAAGACTTTGTATCATTTTAGTCAATGTATCTCCTCCTCTTCAAGTTAAACTTCCATTTTACCACACTGTGATCTGAGTGGAAACTAAAGCCATGTACTACATCAAGACGGCTACCTAATTTTTGTACTTTTGGTCAGGAAATATCCATGTCCATCTTCTTCCCTTCCTTATTTTAAATATCGCGTTTATTATCTTTAGACTGTTTTTTGACAGTATTACACTAGTCTTCAATCTCTCTCATTTCAGTTCCCGAATGTTTAACCTTATTTTCACCGAAGCTAGTCTATTCGTTGTTCTTGCCTATTTCATAATATTGTTTTTTAATCTTTTATTTATCAAAAAATCTATTCCACTTTGTCTTTCCGAATTTCTTATATGATATATTGCACATTGCCTTTCTTTGTTTATGTTACGGTTCCTCCTTTTCTTTTTACGTCAGTTAGACCTTGCAATGTCTCTCATTAAGATCTACATTACTTGCTAGAAACCTTACATTTAGACTTGAGATGAAGAGATTAGGTTTTCACACTACCAAACATTTTTGACAAATAATTGTAAGTTAGTAACCTGACCCCTGAAAGCGAAAAAAATACAGATTGGCAAGTAAAAATATGTAACATCTTACATTCAAGATCTACATTCTAAAAAGTAAAAAATGAATGATGTAATTTTATTTCTGATATTCTAATTTCCATTTTTTTTTTTTCTTCCACATCATAAGTATAAACAAAATGTAACTTCATTCGTCGCGAAAAAAATCTCAGCACACCTTCAACTCACCTCTGTTGAGGGAGGTGAGAAAGTTCATTCGGAGTGGGTTTCAATATTTTCGACTTTGCTGTACCTCGCGGGAGAAAGGGACTTGCGTTATATCCTCCATAAAAACAATTGAATTTCGGGCTCAATGAAACATATAGAATAAAAAAAAAACAAAAACAAAAAAACACGAAGATGTTATTTGGGACCTCTCGAAAGTACATCGCCAATAATTGGACATCAGTCAATATAAAGTCTCCGAGGAGCTAAGAAAATTTACAATCCGCTAATGGTCGTTTACACGCAACTACATGATCACGGATAAGAAAGGAGAAAGCGTACGAGATGAAAACAAGGCAAAGCTCGTTTTTCACTTCGACGTATCTCCACATCCTCCTTTTTTATTTTCCCAGACGAGTACGCGGACTAGTATTTAAAATATTGACGACTTCTCGGCCTCGTCGAACCGTACGGCACCTCTGTTTCTCATTCGCACGATCGAATGAGCGAGTGCGTGCGTATTTTGCGCGCAATCCAAATTTTATAAATTCGGCCAACGCATTAATTTTCTCGACGGATGCCCGGAGATTTAGCGATTACGAGAGAAAGCAAAATTGGTCTCCAGACACTCGTGTGTTCAACCTGTGCCACAGAGGAGAGAAAAAGAAAAACCTTCGACCTTTCGGCCCCGTCCAGGGTCCAGCGAATATAATACGGCTGCGCTAAATTAACGAATTACTTTTTCAAAAATATTTCGAGTGTATCCGCACGCGAGTACATTGTTAGCTGCAAAGTGTAAAGTATCACCGAGGGCTGCTGCCCGCCCGAGATATTTCGCCTCACAAACGTCGCAAAATCCCACTTCAAGAATTCCGTTACAGTTTATCGAAGGACGGCAGAAGTGCACGAGGGAATTGCGAATGGTGCACAGACGACCCTTTTGCGAGCCGAATGGAAAAGCGCGATACCGTTCGCAAGTTAAAAGTTACAGATTTCGCATATAGAGCCTCTCCCCCACCCCAACCCCCTTCCGAGTACATAATATACTGTGTTTATAGCTGCGTGTAGATATTAAATGCGGTAACTTACGCGAGCTGATTTCGCTGTCCACGGTTGTACTACGTATGGTAATTTGAACGAAAATCAACGTTATCGTAACCTGCGAACACAAAGAGCAAACGGTAAGCGCGTTTATCTGTACCTCTTTTGAACATATATATCAATACTTGTCCCAAAATAACTTTTCACACCCCTTAGAAATCAGTGAAAGAAACATGAGAACAATCTGGAAAAATAAGCGCGGAAGTGCTAAATCGATCGAAATTTGTTTCTTGACCAAAACATCATGCAAACGATGACGCACATCTGATCTGATTCTGCGCAGTCTTGATGCAAGAACAGGATTGAAGTATTCGTATGTAAAATACTCGTCTGAAGATAGAGCTGTCTGTAAGTCCACTGAACGAGTGCATACTAACTAATCCAAGCGCCATCTACAGAAACTCCTCACAGTCGCGTCTCATACATAACTCTGCTGTTTATATTGTCATCCATTTTGTCGAAGCACTTATGTCGTGTCTATAAATTAATCTTTTGCTGCACACGCATCGAAAACGCGTTTCCGTGAAACAGTTTTCTGTAGCAAAAGAGACATTTATAGTGATCATAGTGATCAACACTGATTACGCGGTTTTTATCCGTACGAGGAGGAAAACTATATATTACGGTACTAGTGGAGGGGGGGGGGCGCTCTTTTAACCTACTCGTACCGTACAATATTTTTTCATATAAGCGCACGGAAACAAATTTTTTCCCTGGAGATTTCTTTAAAAATATGTATAATGTCTCTTTTCTCGTAAACATCAACTGATTGAACGTTAACGAAAACAAAGCAGACGATACTCGATTCGCAAATAGAAAGGGTAAACGTACGTAACTCGCGGTATCCGCGGTATCCGCGGTATAAAGTAGGTACGTGTAAGTATTCGATTGCTGTGTGCATGTATTGGTATGTTAGCGTTATAATCTTCTACGGAATTACGTCCTGCGCTTGTGTGCGTGTGTTATTTTGCTTACATTTTCCCTTTTTATTTGCGATCAGCGTATAGAAACCTACACACGTCTTGAACCTACGATACAACTTAGCAGTGCATTCTACATTGCCATCGTTTTTTGCTTCTGATTGGCTTGACCGTCCCCGTTACCACCACTTGTGAAAATAACAGCTCGTTATCGCCACTAGTGAAAATAATTCATAATTTTCCTCAATTCTCCTGGTATACGGTGCGTTTCCGCTGATTAGTTTGTCGCGGAAATAGTATATTTCAAGTCAAGGAGCGAAAATGAGGTTTATCACGACAAGTTGAATATGTTGCGAGACGAGCCGAAGGCGAGTTGAGGAAATTGAACGAGTCGTGATAAACCTCATTCGCTCCTTGCCTTGGAAGATATTTTGTTTTACAATTGCATCGAAATTCGAAAATGCGTTTATTTTCTGTACCCTTGGAAGGAAACGATTCGAAACGTTCGCAACGAACGCGTACTATTTTCGTTCGTCTTCTGTTCGATTATTAGTTTGTGGATACCTCCGTGGCAGCGGAAACGCATTTTCGAATTTCGATGCATTTGTAAAACAAAATATACTATTGTATTTCGCATGCATCGAAACAACGGTTTAACAGTCTCATTTTGCAGATTGAAAGTTCTCGTTATCACGATAGATCGCAGCTGCGTTTGTAAATGCTACGGCACATGCGCAGAAGACTCTTTTCAGTCCTAGGACTTGTAAAAGGACTGCGATCTATCGTGATAACGTGAACTTTCAATCTGCAAAATGAGACTGTTAAACCGTTGTTTCGATGCATGTGTAATACAAAATATCTTACAATGCAAGGATTAAAGCGAGTTATCACGCCTCCGCACGACTAGCTTCACTCGCCTTCGGCTCGCTCCGCTAACAGTCGCACTCGGCATGATAAAGCTCGCTTTCAATCCTTGCAGTGTAATATACTATTTCGTGCACGTATATTTTTTTTAAATCCTTCCTAGTACGGATAAAACAGGATAAAAAGCGTTATCAGTGTTGATCGCTGCGATCACGATAAATGCCTCTTTCGCTACAGACAAACGCGTTTTCGATGCGTGTGTAGTAAAATAGTTATTTACTGAACTAGTGGAGGAAGCGAGCGATTACACGAGCGTTTCAAATGTGCACGAGCTGTAAGCGAGTGCGGCATAGCAACGCGAGTGGAATTATCGCTGCCTCCGCGAGTCCAGTTCAACATTTTATTCAACAAATACAAAAATTTGCGTACAACTATTTTTATCGTAGATATCAACATCATTGTACTTGATTCGACAGAGCGCGCTGACAGACTGTATAGTTGCGTTCTTTCTCCACTAGTGAGGGAAGAACGCGCTGATTGGCTGTATAGTCGCGTTCTTCCTCCACTCGTGAAGGAAATATTTTCATTACACTTCAAATTTTTGACGTGTTATTTGATATTAATTTAGTGAAGGAAAATTGCTTTCCATAGCGTACATTCTGTGGAGGAAAACACAATATTCTTGTATGCGTTGAGTAAAATATCTTCCAAGGCAAGGAGCGAATGAGGTTTATGCTCCACTTGCCTTCGGCTCGTTTCGCAACATGTTGACTTTGTCGTTATAAACTTCATTTTCGCTCTTTGTCTCGAAATATACTATTGGTATTCTATCGCTATAGAACATTTTGTTCAATTTTTGGAATCCGTTGTTGATCGCTGTGATCAGCAGAAGATATACCGTAAGCGGTAAGTACCAGAGCAGTGCACGATACCGAGTAATACTCGGTCAGGAATCGTTTTATGATTAGCGCTGTATTTTAGGTGGTGGAGTAGTGATGCCTTATCAGTGATACTTGTTATCGTCGATACCATATCACGAAAACGACTATACCTGTCGCTACAATACCGAGTATACTCTATCGGCCGATACTATTCGGTATCGTTTTAAGCGATACGATACCGAATACCACATGAGTATATACTCGTATTGTGCACTGCTCTGGTAAGTATACAACACTAGTTTGATACTGCTGAGAACGATTCTTCCTCAAAACTACATTGTTGGAATATAACGATCTTTACGAATACATGTTAAATAGTTGACTATTTTCTACCAAGATTTCAGCAGGAAATTCCTGATAAGAAAATAACGTACCGAGAAAATGTCAAGAGCAATTCAATCTTTTTCTGGGATCTAGAATCGAGAATTCTTATTTGATAAGTTTATCAGGAAATTTGAAACCAAAATTCTTGATTGGAAATGGTCGAAACATCAAGGAACGGAAAACAATAATGTTTTAGGCGACATCCCAAATCTGCAGTGTCTTAGGTCTGTTGGCTAAAACAGTGATGAGCAAAATCGAAAAAAAATCATTAGAACCGAGTGATTTTAATTATTTTGTTCTTGATTTGAAGATGACGATTTTGATCATTAATCTCGGATTTTGGAATTTAAATAATTTTTTCTTTCATTTTTCGGATTTTTTCGATCTTAAAATCGCGAAATTTATCTAAAAAACAATTTTCGTATTGATATCCCATAATTTTTGGGAAAATGATTTTTTGATTTTCAAATCCAAATTTTCTAAAGATTGTAAAATTATAATTTTCAATTATTTACTCGTGATTTTTTCCGTATATCCCGGCTAAAGTAGCAGCGAGCTACTCCATTATTTCAATGTAAATTATAATAATTTTCAAAATTTGCTTTTCATGCTCGGTTTATGCTCGAGCAAAAATTGAGCATGCTCGGTCAAAAAATAATGCTCGAGCATTTTTCATCTCTGGTAGCGGGTCATTAGGACCCCGACGAGTCACGAACTCATCAGTAGGCCTAATGCGAAGTGGGACACGACTGTTCCGATAATTCGTGGATATTTTTTGTGGAAAACGGGCAAGGGCTGGTGAACTTATAAAATGTTTAAAAAGGTTTAAAAACAAACTCTCACGCGAGGACGCTCGCGAGAGAAAAGCTGATTTTGTGAAATGTTTTCTACTCCGTCTGTCGGTTCTTACGTCTTTTTCTTCGTAAGAGCAACGGCAATCATGACGCATTTACTGTACGAATAAACTTCTGTAATACGAATATATCTGAAGCGTTTTACAAAAGCTGATTTTGGCATTTCCAGATCGTCGGCAGTGTCTGCGTCTGCACAGTTGATGCATCATAATTGCCGTTGTAATGACAAAGAAAAGTATGTAAGAGCCAAAAGACGAAGTAGAATTTTTTTTTTTTCAATCAGGGGTTCTCTCGCGGACACCCCTGCGTGAGAATTTCTCAATTCTTCTTTTTGGTTCTCATTTGTGTAGAATTATGCACCAATGGCACTAGGGTACGTTCGCTGAAGCCTCCGAACTATCAGTACATCGGTTGGGCTTGACGAATTATAATTGTGTTCAGGCAGAAGTTTAACGTACTAGCCTGGGCCATCTACCTAGTTCGTAAATTTAGCTCGTGCATTCGTGCAGGTATAATTCCTCGTATTTAAAGTATTAGTCTAGGTATTCAAAACGGACGCACGCGAGCTGTAAATAAACGCACGTTAATTGTTACTCGACGCGTTGAATTCAGTAGCAGAGATGCGAAAACACACCCTCACATTTTAATAGGATTACTCGCCGAGGATATAATATTTGCTCGATATTTGGATTCTCCGTCTTGAATATCAAGTACTTGTAGAACTAAGCACACACGTATGCATACCGTTTGGTTTTTACATAACTTACGATTATTTAGGTAATTTTCATTACCGCATACGTTTTCGTATAAATACGATTGGATTTTGTAAATAAACTAGCTGTACCACCCGCCCTTTCGATGATGGTGTATAGTGTATACCTACTGTACACTTTAGGATGGCCGTTATTTTTCAAATGGAAAATAATTACCACCCTACCATAGTGTCACCACAGACCATTCCAGAGCTTCTCGGACACGACCATTACCAGGTCAACAGCTACTGCCGGCCATATATCAGCCTGAAACTGTATAACCATCTCAGAACGTCACGGCATCGCAACAGTTTCTCTGAATTGCAGTCCAGCCGTTGGCAAGACACCTTAACGTTCAAACACCATACAAGTTGTGCACCCATCTTCACAAGCAATCTTAGCTCTCAAAGTCGCATCATACCCTCGTAGACAACCTCAACAGTCGAACTTTCGTACTCGACTTTTCTATCTCACACTGGCGAGAATAATACCCAGTTGTACATATGTAATTTAACGCAAATCTAACTACACTACGATACAGAGTGTTCAGTAAAAACCCACCAATACTGCTGTATTTCAACGCAATAACATTTACGTACTAAATACTTAAACTACTCAACTTAAAGAACTTTCACTTCGTAGACAATGTTCTAGATAGAAGGTAATTCCAGAAGCGGCGTGTCAATTTAACCCAGAAATATTAGCCGCCATTTTCTGTGACCTTACTAAAATTGCAAAAAAAAAAAAAAAAAAAAAAAGTCTCATCGAGAATTTATTTATTTTCACATATTCTTAATACGAAGGGAGGAGGGGGGTTCCCTAATGTACAGCTTAATGTATTCACAGGTGAAGAGTAATAACACATCACCGTCTATATATTACAAATTATGCAAAATTCTCATACTACTAAGACCGTCGCTATAGGGGAAGGCGGCTCTCTAGCCGGGAAAAATACACTTTTTTGTATGGATTCGAAAGAAATTCAAGATTTCTTTACCTACTCCGCTTATAAATGTTTTTTCTTTGCTCTTTTCAAACATTAAAATTCCTCCTATTTCCAGCGATGTAACTACAGAAAGAACTCGAGAATAATTTGATATGTAAAACTGCATTTCATCAAATTACTCGTACCATGTTGATTACACATATAAAACTGGACTTGAAACTTCATTCGCGTTGGGACATGAAAAAATTTTAATATTTTTTCAGGAAAAAATGGGAGAAACACCGTTATTTTTTAAAAGGAGCAGAACACAATGGGAACAAAGCTGAAATTTGGAAGAATAGAACCAGCGAATGAGTCGTTCCAATTTAGGATTTTTGGGACCCGGTATCCAAGTTTGGTGGACCCACCTTTCCACTTGTTAGGATTATTAATTCTCCAAGGGGGAGATAGGTTTTTAAAGACGGAATTTTTCGCTAATGAAGGTACCTTGACCGATCGACGATCCGCAAACAACTAACGTTGTTATTTCCATTTTCTACGTTTTTCTTCGTTCTGTGGTTTCCCTCTCTTAGTGGGGGCCGCGAAGCCCGAATTGCGTGGGAATATCGCTACATCCGGCTTTGTTAAAAGATTCGTTCTATTAATAGGTACGAAAGAACGAAAAGGCGCGAAGGCACAAGTTAATGAGACCTTTTTCTCCCACTCTCGCTTCTTGATAGTGCGTTATTTTGAGCAATAACTTGAGCTTAACTTAAATTACATGTACTGTTTATCGCGAAGTACTGTCGTAATAAACAAGTTTCTTTTTCGTACTCGATTTGCGATCAATTATTTGTGCTTTTGCCTTGACATTGTGGCGTGGAAACACGTGAATACGCGTCACCAAAATTTAGCTTCGCGGAGCTCCACAGGTATTAGTACGTCCTCTCCTCTTCCCCCTATACCGTGAACCGCTTTTCCACCTTCCCTCTCCGTCCTTTCAATGATTCTTTAAGCTCCACAGACAAACGTTGATCATCCTGCATGAAAACTCTTGCAGTTTCCCTCCCTCTACTCCTCCCTCCCGTACTGCTGGCATCGGCTGTTAATTGCAACCAATGAGATGCAGTAACGATACAGTATGATACAATACATTTTTTCGTTCCCTCGATGAATGTTTTCTTTTTCTTTTCACTTTAACGCAAGTTCGCCATTTTTCGGCCTTTGATTTTTTTTCTTCCGTATGTTTTTTGGAATTTGAGAAACGTGTACAGAATTTTACATGGACCTTTTTTCTACTTGCCACCGCGACCGGCAGTAACAGTTTTGTGCGACTTTTCCGCGGCCTGTCGAGTTCTGTGACTTCGTTTCTCTTTGAGACCCAGACCTGACCGCATGTTCGCGAACTTTCTCGTGCGACTCTTTTTGCCGCAGTTTCGTAACCGCCACCGCGTCCTACCGAGTTTTTCTTTTTTCTTTTACGAATAAATGTTTCACCGCGATGTGTAATCTGTTTCTAGTTTATTTGTAAGTCACCGCGTGAACGACCTGAGGTCGTAAGTACCAATTGTAAGAGAGAATGTAAGGGACCATAGGCTTAGAGAGAGAGAAAGAGAGATGCCTTAGTTTTCTATTTTGAGATTTTCTAGTTTCTAGGCCCGGAACTACAGAGTATTCGACGCGTGATCTAGGTAACCGCCTTCCAAGCTCCTGGCACGTCCCTCTCCGTGAACGAGTCTCGTTAAGCTAGTCTCGTAGCTACTCCCATGCCCCATTTCAGATGCCTGCATAAGCGCATCATTATGGGCGGTCATCCACGTTCGTTTTTCCTGTGTTTTTCGTTTCGCTTTTTCGAGTCGGTCGTTCATAAAAATGCCACAACATAACACATAGGAACTTCTATTCGGAATAATTTTTATCCAAATATTATTTTGATACGACCAATAAAAGACCGGAGAGGGGTTTATCTGCGTTCAGATTCAAGTAACTTTCCGTGAAACAGGCCCGAGAATATTACTGTAATTCATCGGTAGACGTCGCGATCAAAAGACGTAAAAAAAAACTTTCTCGAAAATGTAAGTTGACCTCATTTTTGTAATCGGAAATTCCTGGGCTATTTCTTCATTAACCGAAAAATTGTGAATTCCTCGGTCCTATGGAAATGCTTCGTCTAACGGCAGCGTAATTTTCGTTTCGTAGAGCAGCCCGCCCTCTAGTCATCATCGATTCTCGAGTACTGAGAGTAGAACTTTACCCGGTACTTGACGTGTCCTTCTCACTCTGACGGAATCATGAAAACGCCAACTCATCAACTTTCTCCATTGTATCACTCGGCAGGTTTTGCGCGCGAATATTAAAGAAAATAATCCGGCCGACGTGAAAATGAGTTAATAAAAATTCCCTGTAGTCACGTACGAGTAAAGCTCGTCGTTGCAAATAAAAGCAAAAAAAAATTACAGAAGCGACGATAAGATCGATTTCGGATTTGTTTTCGCTAGCAAAAAGCTCGCTGTCACTGTGTCAGTAAGCGGGTCGATTTCACTTTGATGTTTCTCGCAGCCCCATGTACACGGATCGAATAAATTTTTCTTTCACATTCGTCAAAACAACCAACACATCCGAAGGCATATACACGGGACAAATACTCACTTGTCAGCAGGCTCTCAATAAAAAGATGAGCATACCAATCAAATAAGTTTGAAAAAAGAGGTAGCGGAACTTTCAGACGATACGTATATTTTTGGTATTAAGTACCCAAGAAGTGCAATACAAATGGCCTGCGATCTGGGTACAGCTACTTGCCCTTTGATGCGAATGTGACTTACATTTCCGTTTTTCGATTATAAATCGACAGCTGTTCGCTTTAGTGAAAATGTTTCGAAATAAAATAGATTCGGGATAAAATTTTATAAAAAATTGTCTTTTATGGTTTTCTTGTAATGGTGCAGGAGTTTCAAAATCACCTTCCATATTGGTACGCATCAACCGGCGACGATAATGAGCGCACGCTCATTTTTAAATTCTCGAACATTTCAAGCATTTATCGAACAAATGCTCAAACTTTTAATGATCAGTTTTTAAAAATACTCAAAGATCAAATGCTATAAGAATACGGAGCATTTACTCAAGATTACCAGCATACTCAACATCTCTTCTTATCTCTCCTGGTTATCCTATCCTCTATCTGACTTCGCCTCCATACAGTCCAGAGTATAGATCAGAGAGCAGCTGGCACACAAAAAAATGGCTTCAGTTTTTCATCAGAGATCCTAGAAAAAAAAAGAAGAAAAAACACCTATATGTACGTTTATTTTAGATCTCTTTCTTCTGATATTCTTCTTGAACCAAAAGAGAGAAGAACTCCAATTGTCTATATTCGTTATCGCCTATATATGTTAAACGTTAACCATTGCAGAGATAAGCAAGATTATGAATTCAGTGATCGAGAATCACAATCTTCAAATCATTTGAAACATTGAAATATATCACAGATTTAGAACAAAGGATAATTTAAAAAAATCATAGATCATGAAAATGATCTTGATATTCTTATGTTATACTCTTTCTGATCTTTAAATCTACCCCCCCCCCTCTTCCCGCGATGTTCGTGATATTTTTGATCTGAGATAATCTGGAGAGTAGATAGAAAAGTCACGATCATTATAAGATCGAAAATCTAATGATCTGTTTATAAACTACAGTCACTACCTTTTTTATGGTCATGATCTTCATGGTCTTCAAATTATATCAATATTGAATGCTCGAGCATTTCTGTAATTGGGTGCACCCAGCTACGATGTCCTATTGCTGAGGCATGAACCAGAAGTGAGCTAAAAATGATTCCAGCTGTATTTTTCTAGATCTGAATGAATTTTTTGGAAATTTTGTATCATTCTGGCTTAACGACTCGTATTTGAAATTCACTCTCTCTCTCAAAAAAAAGTTGAAGTATAGATAAATTATCAATAATCCAGAGAAGAAACTTAATGAAGACATACATGAACCCCCCCCCCAGCCCTCATATCTATTCTTTTAGACTAACAATTACATTGTTATGGTTTTCGTATTCGGCCATTTTTGTGTGAAGACTTTGACTAAAAATTTTTTCAAATTTGTCTCAGAACGAGAACTTTGATTGGAATCAGGGCCGTATTTGGTTTTTGAGCCTGAAATTGTTTTTGCATTTTCTGGTAAGTTAATAGCTGACACTACCCTCTCCGATATCACTTTTTTTATTAATGAAGTACCTACTAATAATCGAACAAATCTGAAAAATCAAAATAATTACACTACAAATTCCATCTAACATATTTATACTCACTGACTACAAATTCCACCGCCAGTCAGCCAAACCGAGAAAATAAGAACTTCGTTTCAATATTTCAACTGAAATATTTTATATTTTGGTCAGAATTTTTTCTATTTACTCCTTGCCTCCCCCCTCCCGTACACACACATACACAAAACACAGACAACCTTGCTAGCGGCACCCTTCTTAACTGTTTGACTGCGGAATTTCTAGAGAGCTAATGATGAAAATTCAATACTTGAATCAATTCTGTGCGAGCTACATATTGCGGACCAATAATCGAAACCGCGATATTACAAAAGCGTGGAGTATATGGAATTCTGGTGTGAATGAATAAATAAATAAATGAATAAGTAAAACCTGAACAGAACATAGATACCCGAACAGGGACGAGAGCGACATAGACATTTTTTCAACGAGTCCATGGTCGTCTCAATACCAGTATTTATCATACTCGTACTGAAGACACATCCGAGTTGTTTTACATCTCCCTATCTCTCTTTCACTCTATCTCCCCCCTCTCCCTTTCCTCCACTCACTCTCCCTTTCTTTCACTCTCTGGCTCCCTGGTTCCTTCTCTCGCGTTCGATGCTAGTTCGAAAATCGAACACAATTAGGAGAAAGCACAATTTTAAAGAATAACGAATTAGGTAATGGAAAACATTCCAAAAATATTAGTTTTCCTCGGTTTTATATTTTTTTATTACACGTATACTTTCCTCCTCCGCCGTCTTTTCCTGTGCAAACCGAGACGTAGCGCTCGGCGAATCGAATTTCCTCTCCAAATTTGGAATTTTACTTGCTTACCGTATCATATATACGTATATACACAACCAACATCTACTATATTCGTAAGCGGCAGAAATTTGATAAATATTTGTATTCCGGGCCACGATACGGATGCTAAAAAATAACTTTAATTTTGAAAAGCTATCCGCGACAATAAACGTACCGTGAAAACGAAGAAGTTCTTGAAAAAGATTCTAATAAGAAAACAGCGGTTCGTTCGCCAAAAGAAAAGTCGTACTGTCACATTTTAATATTTTTTACTGACTATTTTTTTCTTCTTTTTTTTTCTAACGGATAGATATATTTATAATAAATAGGAAATATGCGTTCGTTAATGCGGAACGATATTTCAAGAAAACACGTCAGCTCGACGGACGAAATATTGCTCCAGATAAGAATGGAAATAAATTTCTCCGTTTAATTGATTACGATTCATTCGAAATTGAGTAATCAATCAACTACATTCAGTCTAAAAAATTCGGCTTTCCGAATTCCACGACCGGAAATTATCGACGCGACGATCTACTCTCGAAACACGTTTCGTATACATAAATGGACCAGAAGATATCGAAAGAAGCTTTAAAAGCTAAACGGGGAAAAGGGAAATATTTTTATGAATATGTTAGGCACATCAAACGTTAGGTTTCCGGGGCAGCTAAGTTCTTTTTGGAAATAAGTTTGATTCTTTTAGGTTTCAAATTATGGCATTTAGGAAAGAATGGGCGAGCCGAGCTTTTAAACAAAATACCAGCAACATATCAAATATTATAGAATTTCAGACTGACCAACGTTCATTTACGATATAATTTGTCGCAATTGGTTTACAAGAGAACACAGCCACAGAGCTCATAATACTGAAAATACAACCTACAGGACCGGTGAAGAGAATAGACAAGCTTTCAGCCGTTCTATGTACTGTCAACACTGTTTCCCCAATGCTTATCATCTAACCAGAGAACAGCCCTCCCATCTCAACAACGGCTATATAAGACGGGGCAAGACAGAACAAGATTCATTCAGTAACCTGCAGTCCACGAGGAAGAACTAAAAATAGGGAGTACCCAAGGTGAAAAGGCCTTCTCCCCTTAGAAAAATCGAGACTTTTTGAGACATTTTTGCGTGTTTCTCCAACTCAATAAAATGAATAAATACACACATAAAATTTCTCAGTTCTACTCATGAAATAATTAGGAACTTCTCATTTGGGAAAATTTCGCTCTCCCTCCCTACTCATTTCCCTAATTGTATTTCTCCCTACTCCATAGCGTATTAATTTATTTGTAACAAACTTTAGCTCCTAAAGTCAACATTGAAGGACCTAGGAGGAAGGGGGGAGAACGATTATCATAAGTTATGTAATGATCATTCCACATCACTTGGATCAATAAAACGGCACTTTTACACCTTGACCTCACCAATTCTGATCAAATTGGCTAGGAAGACTTCAGTGTATCCCAGAAAAAGGTAGACTTAGGAAACCGTTTACTACTACTACTACGGTACATGTGCATCGAATTTGGTGCGCCAAATTTAAGCTGAAGTGGTGAAATGACATTCCTGAAAAAATAGTTTTCATCGATGTTAGCCGGTGGCGAAAAGCGTACTTGTTTCCAACGTGGATAGGATAGGGTTCTAATGTCAATTTTTTTTTAAAATATAAGCTTTCCGCGCGGTTTGTCTTTAAAAGCGATTCGGGCGATGATGTCAAATAGAGAGCAGAGATCTTGCAAAAGCGACAGATACGCCTGTGTTGCTAGACGCTGCCCCGATCTGATACGCGACCATTAGCAACTGGCGGTTAATGTCTCCGAGGAAAAATTCGTCTCGTGAAAGTAAAATTGCAAAAGGCTTCTTTCGCGCTCTGGTGACTTCATATTGCTCGCTCGTCAAAGAAAATAATATTATACACTTTTGTGACGAGAAAAGCATTTTAAACAATAACAGTATACGCGTCTTAATGGGATCTAATTAAGAAAGAAAATTATATCGAGTTTTATTTCAACGGCTAACGATGATAAACTGTTGTCTGTCGTTATTTTATGCTAACGCGTTTGCCGTTTTAAGAGAGAAAGTAGAAAAACATGTATCGTATGTGCCTAACTTTTCCAAATTTTCATTTTTGCAATTGTCTTGTGTCATTCATCACGAGGAACTTGCGGAAACTTGGGTGGCGATTTGTTGCTTTTTGATTTACTAACCTCAGCAGAATAGGTCCATTCTACATTGTAGATACTTTGTGGCGAGAAAGATAAATGGGGAAAACGGTTCTAGAACAACAATTCCAATACTTTTACATTCCAACAATTGTACACGAGTGCTCGCATTATGAAAAATAAAATAAGATTACCAACTAATCTCATATTCTTTTTATTCCCTTCAATCCTATTTCAGGCGATATAAGCATCAGTTTACTTCAGTCGGGCTGGTCCTAAAAATTTTCCGTTTCCAAGTCACGGCATATTGAATTTCTCACAAAAGTAAACTTTGTGACGTACCGTCAATTTTTATTTTTTAGCTTTCGAGTTTCTTCGCGAGGACGTGTTTTCCAGATAATGAGGCATAGTCTAGACGAGAGATTCGAGTATATTTTCTGTTAGCGACACACCTGAGAAACATCAAGTTTTGCACAAAACAATAAAAATTGAAAAAATGAGTCTATTTTCACTCGTCATTTTGAAAACAAATTGTAAGGTCAAAATAAATACAACATTGTTGCGTGGTAGCCGGAAAATATTCCAACAATCTTTGCAAATTAATTTAAATGAAAAGGGATAATGCGTGACAAAATCACGCAGCCGTAAGCTGAAGGTGAGCAGCAGGAGCAACTGATACGAGAAGTTCGATTAGATATTTTTTTCCGCGGGATGTAACATAAGCCAGCACTGATTCCGAATTTTACGCTGTCCAACCAGGAAGCAGTTCTTCTACAGAACCGGCCATCCAGCAGTTGGAACGCCCTGTATATTATAATAAAGTGATGCCCGAGAGAAGAGAAGGCAATCCAGAGTTGCTATACCTACTTGAGGATTTCTCCACGAATTTGGAAATTTTTCTAGTGCCTTGCAATAATTGAGGATACGAGTAACTTGGGAATTTTTTAAGGATTAACTCTATTAAATAGAAAACATTGGCAGAAATATTATTAAATGTCCCTGTTCTCGAAAAGTTTATTTTGCGTATTCGTTAATTGTTGTCATATAGCAGCTTGGTATTAGAAAATCATCTAACATTTCACACGATATTAATTCTCGTTTTATTTACTTCAGCTAACAACTAAATGTCAGCTTTTCGACTTGCGAGTGTGCTAGTATCTTGATCAAAGAATAATACAAGATCACAAGCCAACAAAGAATATACAATACAGCTGGAATGGAATATCTGCCCAGCGTTGCCAATCTTGAGGATTCCTCCTCAAACTTGAAAACTTTCCGAGCAACTTGTAAAACATGAGGATATTCTCGAAGATTTCAATATTTTGCGAATTTTTTTGAAGGTTAATTCGATTAAACGACGAAGATCTTATCAAATGTCTCTATTTTAATGTTTATTAAGTGGCCGACGCTTGAATTTCTGGTATTCCAAAAACGGACTCGACTCATTTTTTCCCATTAATGCAGTGTAGTTTTAGATTTTGGGAGCCTGAATTAAGGCCAACTAGAAAATCTAACGCTACATTCGGAATCCAAAACCCCCTTTCTCCAAACATAAATCTTTTTAATACTTCGTTACTATTTCAAACCGGAGTGTTTCGCTCCTTTTCAGGAAACAATATCAAACTGGGTGGTCAACGACAAATTTTCAATCCGAATTAATGTTGCTCATTTTATGAAAAAAATGTTCAATTTTTGATTTAAATCAGGACGAAATCATAAATCTGATTTCATATTCGAAATCGTGGACCCAAAATAACGATACTTCAAAACGTTAATCGATTCTTCGAGATAATTTAATTTTTATCTTTTTTTCGGTTTACCATTTGGATTACTGGATCCAAATCGAGGGCGAATCTAAAATTTGATGCGATATTCAAATTCAACGATCCATGAAACTTCTATTTCTATATTTTTTCCCCGTACTTTTCTATTTAAAATTCCAGAGTTGGTAGTACCTTCGAGCCTTATTTTTCGGGGAGAGAACATTTTTGTACCCGAAAAGAAACCATGCCATCGTAACTGAAGGTCAGTTTTCGTTCCGTAGAAATCCGACTTCGTCATGGAAAAAAAATAGGAGGGACCAATTTGCTGAACACCCTGTATACGTACACACGGATACACAATACATGTATAGCGATCAACGTTTTCGTCCCAACACCCCTTCTCCAATCTCCACTCACTTAAAAACACTCGTGCCGGCGAAATCTTAGGCGAAGGAAAAATATTTAATCTTCACTTCAGTCGAGCGCCGAGCTAGGCGAACTTTTCAATATAACGAACACTCTCTTCTCTTACTCACTCACTGGTTTGAGAAAGAAAACACACGTACCACTCGCCGCAGTAAAATGTCTATCTTGTTTATACCTGTTCGACAATTTTGTTTTAATGAAGCCATTCAGTCTCACGTATAGGTGTATCTCCTCCGTATTATGTGGCAGAGGGCAACACACGAGTGAAAGAGCTTTTCGTTAGCGGAAGCCGAGCGAGAAGAAGGACGGAAGCGGCAAATGGATTTCCACAAAAGCGAAAACCTTGTTATTTCGTAAACATCGAAGGCGACTGGAAAAGAAAATATTGGTTTTTGGTAGGTCAGATGGTTGGCTGGTTGGTTGGTTGGTTGGTTGTTTGTTCGCTCACACGCAGTCTGTGTTTCCAGAACTGTCCGACACAGATACACGACTGTTAACAGGTATTCGAACATCATCATTTAACTCGTCTAATTCTCATTATACACCGGCATCGGCACCGGTACTCAACTTTTGGAAAGTTTGTGACGTGTGCAGTTCACTTCACTGTCTTCACGAATTTCCGAAATCGAAATCTCTTTTCCGTAACTAATATTGGGATCAGTAAACGTAAAAATAAAAAAAAAGACAACAATTTATTCATAACGCCTAATCTCTAACTAAATTAACACGTATACAGTTATTTACTTCACAGACAGGGGCGCGCTTCCGTTTCTAGGTGGCACCGCAAAACATTCTTAAAAGACCCTATTTTTGAAAGGGGCTTTTACGTTATGGTATACCGCATTGCCGCCACCGCCATACACCTCATTTCCCGTTTTAAAAAAAGGGAAAAAAATCACCCGCATCTTAGGTACAGACAAAACTGAAATTTCACGTAGAATCAAACAAGTCCAGTACAGTTATCCAAAAATGAGAGAAATTGATGCAAGATTTCTCGGAGGCTGTAGGTGAGTTGCGGCCCAAATCTTTTTTGTATCTTTTTTATGAAGTGAGTTGCGGCCCGCTCGTTCGTTCAACTCAATCTAATCTCTCTTCGATTATAATGTTCGTTGATTCATGCACACTTCGTCGTGGTAAAACAGTTTATTTACTTATTTCACACTCTGCCTTGTTTACACTTGATCACAATCTTATTGTATTCCAGCTTGTTTTCGCTTCTGTTTCCACTTGTCGATTTTTGTATTCTGGGTCTGACCAAAGCCTCGATTCGATTCTTGTTTCATTCGTAAAACTTCGTTCTTGATGAATAGATACACAGATCGCCTTACGTATTTTCGTAGAATAATTTGCGACAAAGAAGCGTTCATATGGGAGCAGATGACCAAACTGGAGCAACGACAACTGACTCGATTCGAGTTTGTAAAAATATTATGTTTCAAGTTTTTACCAAAGCCTTAATTAAATTACAGAACTATTTCTTTAGATAATAATTTTATGTTTATGATGAAATATTTTCACACATTTCGGGAGACTACTCACTCAACCTCCTCGTGGTGTCTCCTGGGTCACGCTAATAGACTGAATTCAGCTTGTGCTTGTGAGGGTTGGCCGCAATTAACTGGGCCGCAATTCACCCATGGGGAAAGAAAAACTGGGCCGCAACTCACCCCTATTTCTAGCGTCTGGCCGCAACTCACCGACACCGTTCTCGGAAATCTGAATTCTAGCCTAATTGGTCAGTCGGGCATGCTGATCAATATATATAAACTACTCAAGACTCAGAATAAAGATTCGCCCCTCGGAGGTCAAATATGTCCACAAAATTGAACTTTTGGCGAGTCTATAAATATTCGTCCGTTCGAAAAATATTTCGAACAGAATATGTTCCTCCTTCAATTTCATCGAGGAAAAGCCAGTCCATTTTGCAAGGTGACACCCTTACAAAGTCGAAAAAAAAATTCAAAGCTACTCTTGAACCGTCGTAAGGGGATGTTCAAAATGTTTCTTTACTTTATCATGCACTAACACAGGACTTACGAATGAAATCGTTGAATTTTTGACATTTTTTCAATTTTACGTGGTTCAGCAAGCAGCGTAATTCCTATTACTCCTGTGTCTGTTTTTCTACATCTATTTTTATCAATCCCTATGATCTTCGCTCCCCCTCCTTCCAAAAAAATAGTTATTTTTAGCATGAAAAAGAATACGGCTTAAAATATTTTAAAGATTTTACAAAAAAAAAAAAAAAATAGTGCAGGGGCTTTAAAGTTTTTTACGGGAAGGAGAAAAAGAAACCTTTTAAAATGCAGTGTTTCAGGCAACATAATGCTTCATACTATAAAAGTGATCACTTGAAATGTTTTGATCGGATAATTTGCTTAATTTATTAAAATAGAAGTTTCATACAAATCACAAACTGGCCATTATCCTTTCTCTGCCGCAAGTAAATTTAGAAGAAAAACACTTACATACATATTTACATAGTTACAACAAAAAAATCGTGAAAACATTTTGAATATTATTCATTCTCTAGGAATTGGTCTAATCTCCTCCTGAAAGTATATGCTCCTGTTCTCCGTATCTTTTCTCCTTTCTTTCGTGCCTCCCCAATATACACTGTAAGAGAAAATTTGAAAATTGCAACTCTATAATGTCTATCTGTTCAATATTTTGGCTTGGAGATGAGACAATATGAGGAATAGAACGGTGAATAGGTGAGGTTGGTGGGAAGAGTAAGATGAAACTGACTTGCAGGAGGTAGCAAGACCATTTTCAATTAGGGAATATTTTTCACGAGGTAAATACAGAAAACCCCATCATAAGTTGGGAAACAAAAGAAAGATTAGAAAACAGTTTGTCATAAGAAGCCACGTAAAAGTAAATCTATAAACCCATTTTGTATGATAGAACTATCTGTTAGTTTCCTTCGATAAGGTAAGTACAGGGAAAAAAATTATTTTTATTTCCGACTTATGCTGGTATGTTACTTGTGCTGCGTGGCAATTATGCATTTTTGGAAAAACCATAGGAACAAAAAGTGGTCTGTAACGGATTCTTATTCGTGTCATACATTTCTTTTATTGAGTTAATCATGTTTCAAACTCAAAAATATTTTAGGTGACTTCTTATTTTGTAAGCTACTTACTAATAAGGCGCAACATGATGGATCTTAAATGCATATTTCCATAAGACACATGGCGGCTATTGCACTATATTTCACTTGTTTTTCTGTAAAACCCATCAACATGCATATTTTAACCTCAAAAAGAATCATTTTACAGGGTGAGAGACCCTCACAAAGTAGAAATTTTTCTTAGATACACCTTGTTTTGTACAAAAATTTATTCATTCTATTTCCATTGTTCTGAACAGCGTACCGTCAGGGGTATAAATAGAGTATTTACCCCTCCCCTTGCATTTTCAAGAAAAAAAAAGAAAAAACATTATTTTGCTTGGAAAAGTCATCTTTTTCCTTCCAGAAAATGATCATGCATTCTTAACAGTATCTTACCCCCTACTCTTAGAAAAAAGTTTGACAGTACTCAGTACTCATATCTACATATCAGGCTAGCAGCAATACAGATTTCTTGAGCGTACACGCAATATACCGCGAAATTTCTTCTAAATTCTTGAGAGTGCGCGGCATATATAGCAGTGATGTCGAAAGGAAGGTTTTTTGATGGGGAGGGGGTAAAAATAGAAGTCGACAGCCAAAAGAAGAAAATTAATTAATGAAAAAGTTCATTGTTGCTTAAAAGTGGAAGTAACAAGCAAACAAGATTGTAAATATACCAGAATCTTACGAATCTCCAACAATCTTGTAAATTTTGTTTCTGAAATTCCTCAAAGCTCCTTTTTACAACTTGCTTAATCACTTTTTAATTCCCCTACGGTTTTGAGGGTACAGATTGTACTCTGAATCCCCAATTCTTTAGGAGAGTACAGTGTAACTTTATATCTTTTCCAAAGCCACTGAAACGGCGTGTATACTCCTTGACGTGCTCTAAATTTAAATTTGGAATTTGGAAACATTTGGGAATAAAATAAAAATGAACAGCGCAAAATTCCGTTGAAATCGTGGCCAAACATGAGTGATGTTGCAAATCGAGCTTCACCTAGTTGTTAACGTGACAGTTTAATTACGAATATCATTTATAGCGATTTTCTGGTAAATATTAATACGTATTTGATCGAAATGAGCTTTTTTTTTTTTACATTTTGAGAAGGATTTTTATTTTGAGTATGACCTCGATCCAAATGCTGTCACAATGAAGGCCAGTTTTAGAATTTCTGGTCCCCGGGACTCGAGCTTAGTGAAGCCGCCTCCCCAGTTTTTAAAATTGGTAATTTTCCAGGGGGGATTTGTTTTCAAAGTCGAAATTTTTCTTGCGTACGAGTAATCGATCGGCGTTCGGCAAACAACTAGTGTTTTTTTATTCTAATTTTTAAGAACTTCTTTTAATTTGATGGGAGTCCCGGAACTTGGGTCCCGTCGGTACATCCCTAAGTCCGACCTCAGCCACAAAAGGCTGCGAAATGTTAAAATTGATTTAGTAGCATAAAACAGTTTCAATCACACTATTCATTTCTTTTTCGACGGGAGGGAATGGGGTCAGTTATTTTACTTCCGATGTTGTTTCGAGTGCAACTACTGCATCTGTAGCACTGCCAGGGGGTCTTGACTTATGTATTAGGTCAACACGAAATGGCAAAAGTGGTTTCAGTTCTGTTGATTCATAAATATTTAGGTCAACATCTCCCGTAGTATTATAGAGACAGGGATGACGTTCCAAAAAACATCGAAATGAAATAAATGCCCCTCCCTTACAAAAAAAAAAAAAAAAAAAGTGATTAAAGCTATTGTGTGTTATTTAACAACCCTGTGGCAACCTTTAGGCAAGGTTTATAGTTAGAATAACATCGATAACATATTTAGTAGCCCTCCCCCTCAAGAGGTGAATACGAGTGAAGAGACGGTTGCTCATTTATAAGTATTTGGAAGAAAATAGCTAGGTATATGATATCCGAACTACCAAGTTAATTATAAGTAAAGCTCCATTTGAAATTTTATTCGCGTTAAGCCGTGGAAATACGTATTTCAACATTTCTCAATGAAATTTTGCACATTTTATTTTTATCTCCAAATGCAAATTTGTAGCCTAATTCGATCTCAGAATTAAATTATCTTATGGACCGTTTTCTTTCCACCCTGATGGGCAAACTTCGGAGTGTTCAATAATCAAAAATACGTATTCAGGCCACAGTTTGAAAAGACAATTTCATATTTTGACTTCATAAATATACGTACAAAATGATTTTCTCTAGTAATAAGTATGCTGGGGTGAGTTTCACATCCCCTCGAAGTATGTATATCCGGACTTCCGAACCCGGATGCGATTTCGAAGAGAGAAAACCCTCTAGTCAGTTCAATTTAATCAGCGTTCAACATTTTTATTGGAACTAAAGCCGTTCAGCCAACGTAATTATTTCGCCATTACACTCGGTAACTTGTTATGTTAATCAGCGGAAAAGAAATAGCGAAAGGCAAAGTTACTTCAGATGTGCTTTCGGTTATTAAAGCGACGATATCCCGGTATAGTCGACAACAAAAAAGTCAAACTCGTTCGGACGGAAAAATCAATTACCTGCCAAGATTAATGGTCAGGAAATTTCCTTAACGAGAGCAGTGTCGAAGAGTAATAACTTTTTTTCACTCTCTGGATACTTACATACAAACAAAAACTGACCACGTCTTTTCGTCGACGTAACAGCGTTAAGTTTTTTAATTTATTTTTCATTGCAGTCGGAAACAACAAGCAAGTTTTCCAACTTTTCGCATAGGAAAACGGAAAACGTAAAGTAAGCGAATAATTTGGCGGATGTTGAGTTGTTTTTCATTCGTTCGTGGATTCGTAGATTTTGTTTGCAAACTCAAACTCGAGTCGAATCGGTTGTTGCAGACGACGAAATGTATTCAAAACTGCACGGTTGATGTCTGACGAAAAAAGAGGATCAGCTTCGATAGAAGTGATTGAGAATTTGCTTCTCGTATGACTGCGGGCACTCGAGTAGTTGGAATAATTCGCGGATGAATGATTGTACAGAGGAATGTTTGGAGAAACGACTGAAATTAAGGCGCCAATTATCTTTATGAAGTCAAGCAATCAAAGTCTCTGTCCCAAGGCAATGAATGGCACGATAATGCGAATAAAATAAATAAAAAATTATTAGAAAAATCCGCTCTAGTGATAGAAGTCTGCAATCTTATTGACACAAGCTTTATTAAAGGGACGGGGACAAATGGAAAGGGCGGAGACAAAAACTGATCGACTAAGTCAACCAACCTCAAAATGTTGAAAATTTAAAGCTGATCTCTTCTATGTAGTTGTTCTTCAACCGAGTTTTTTTCATGTACACCATTGAAAGAGGTATAGTAGTGGAACCTGGGCTGCGAATAAAACCGATTTTTCAATGACGTTACAGTTGAGTTATCGATAATCCCATAAAACTATGTGATGGAGCAGAAATCGCGGACCTATGGCATACGTGTAACACACGAAAGTATTTTTGGTAACTGGTATAGTTTCAAGCTCAAAACTGACCAAGTTATAAAACTTTTCTTTTTCTTTCTTTTCACGAAGCTGATTCTCTCTGAACCACTATCGTGAGGCATTACTTAGGAGCAGGGGACGGATATACAACACCGTTAACCCCAGAATTTTAGAGCTTTCTCTCTCTTCGAATTAGGAAAAGCGGGACGGATGTCTTCCCCTGGTCACGTTGTAGCCCAGATCCTAATACCTTTCTCCAAACTTGGCACTTTACTCGTTCCGTGAAAGCGTAATATAATAAATATTGGCAGCCTGCCTGTCTAACTGGTAAACAAATTGGCTCACTCTAATTGATTATATGAAGGTAAATTTTGGACTCGTGTTCTTCCCAGGGACAACGGAAGCAGCGAAGGAAGGCCAAGTAAAAAATAACCAATTTCTATCCAGGAAAAGAAAGTGCTTTAGATCCTCTCAAGATAAACAGATCTGAACTCTAATCTAACAGTCTGCGCCATGATTTCCGTATCAAAGAGGAACAAACATTGACCACTGTCAATTCCATTTTTCTGATTGAGCGGAAATGGTAAAAGGTGAACAACAAATTTATTCAATTACTTTTTTCCTTATTTTTTAAGAATAAGATATTTTGAGCCAAAACCTCGACACTTAGCCAAAATATACAGACGAAAAGGTAGAAATTCTTCATTGGCAAATTTCTGTGTCGCAAGAAGAAGGAAAACTGCAACGTCATCAATTTCTTGATGGTTTTGGACACAAGAAGTTGACATAGTTACAGAAGTTTTATGATAAGCCACCAATATTTTTCTATATATTACTTCTTAAATTTAAACTTCTATTCTATACCTAGTCCGATCGCTAAAATTACTAAATGAAATTTTTCTTGGAGAACGTGAACTAAAATTTTCCATTTTCAAATTTCTGTGATTTGTAACGCTTCTAAATTTGAGAATACCTACCCCTCATTAATTTATTATTTTTGTGTTGAACATAAAATCAGTTATGGCCTACTTAAATAAATCTAAAATTCAAATAGAAGTAGGTATATCAATTTGTTAATGGCGTTCTTAATTAGAACAATGCATTAAGAATGTTTTTCTGGGTTTTCCTTCTCAGAAATTAAATCCAGAACCAGAAACCGTTGTAGGAATCGCAACAAAATTCGTATTTTCATCGTTCGGGACTAAAATCAAAGTCGGAATCCTTGTTTCATGAGACAACAGAACACCGTAAAGAACAGGAACGGTAATTATTTGAAAGTAGAATTAGAATCGTAAAATAACTGTAATACAAGTGGCAGAATAGTAAAACTTTCTATTCCGTTCCTTTCGGTAATAAAAACAGATACCGAAATTATGATGGAAAAGAAACAGGCAGCGAACTGTCATTTTTGTAGGAGGAGGGTGCAAGACTTCAAATACAAAAAAATCTAAAATAAACGGCCACGGAGTTACGAAGGTTTATTATAAAATTTTAGGTTTTTTGTTTTTGTTTTTACAGTAAATAAGTTTTCAATGCATCAAGAACACATGTCACGGCATTACTTTTCTTTGTAAAGAAACGTGTTTGAGAAAAGGGACTTTACAATAATAAACTTTTAGGTATTTCACATGTATCCTGGTATAATATATAATGAAACAATTTAAACTTTGCTACACCATTAAAAATTCCACGTTAAACTAATCATTCGCCTCAAGATGAAAAGTTAGGATTGTAAGGGCCTTTACTCACGATGTTCTTCAAGTTTTCAATCCGAGTCTATTTTTTCCATTTCACACAAAACATATTGAATTTACCATCCATATCGATGCCAGAACGAAAATCTAGTGCAATATTCAAAATCAGCAATAATCCCCTCTTTCCCCCTCAATTAAAATAAAATATATTTAAAAAATGGTTTCAGTACTGTATTTAATTTCTAAGCCTATTAAATTTTTGTGCCAAAATCGGGGCCAGATCAAAAGTATAACGCGATATTCAAAATCAGTGACCGACAAATCACGCTACTTCGAACTTTATTCGATTCTTCAAACCAATTCAATCGGATGGGGCCCTTTTTTGGAGGTCCATAATTTGGATTTTTTAACCTAATCTGGTGCGAATCAAATTCTGATACAATAATCAAAATCAGCAAACCCAAAAAATTTTTATTTCAATGTACATTGTTCAAATTTTCAATTCAATTTAATTTTGCCTATTTTTGGTACAAAGTACCTTAGACTTTTAGGACCGAATCAAAATCAGACGTGGTATTCGAAATCGGGGACTCGTGGAACTCCTACCATTTAATATTCCAACGTAGGTCATAAATTCGAGCACCCTCTTTTTGAGTAGAGAAAATTTTCAAAGGACCTAAAACTTTTCACTGCAAAGTTCCTCGTTCAGCCCGCGTCGATCCAACTCCGTGTTATGAAAGAAAGATGGGAGGAGTATCGTTTTACACGCTCTACTGTCCATTGTCACTTGTATGCATATGAAATTGCATACTCAATTCCCCGTAAATACGCCACGAACCTCAACAGTCAGCAGCATAGTCAGTAACTTCAGACCCTCTCATAATTTATGTAGTTGTAATAAATTTCGTCTTATTGTTTTTGATTTCATTTTTTGGTTTTGTTTTAAATCTTCGAGTAGCTTTAGTCATATTTTGTGATTTCAGTTTTTGGACTCGAGCGTTTTGTATTTCCAGTTGTTTTTATTGCAGACTCATTCTTGTTTACAAAAATTTTAGTCTTTCGTCTTTAGTTTTTATGCAATTTCACAAAAACAGTACGCACAAAAAACAGATCCTCAAAGCAGACCGAACCAAATAAAATTTTTACGACCCAAAAATTCGTAAATCATCACGATGAAGTCGCCCTTGACTACGCGATCCCAGAATTGTTTAAAGAATTACCCTCTATCTTTAGCAACCGGAAATATTTGGCATAATTCAAAGAACACACTGCGTGAGTGGCTCAATAAAAAGGTGCAATAAATAAATAAAAATAAATATAATAAAAATAGAGGTAAACACGTAACGTTGGCCCGACATTGTTTAATTTTAATTGTAAGGTTACAAAATAACTTGTAGGCGTAACGTATCTGTCGACAACCGTCAGGTTAGCGAAAATTTGAAACATTATTACTAATCGAAAACAAAAAAAAAAAAAAAAAAAAAAAAAATGAATAAATGCATAAACTGAAGATCCATTTTCGTCCTATAAAGATCCGACTTCGCAATTAAAAGGAAAAAACTAAGGGGTACTTATTCTTGAAACACCCTGTATAACATGTCTTCTTTATGGGAAAAGACAAACACCCAATTCACGGCTCGACTCGGTACATATGTGTATTCGCAACTCTCACATGAAGGACAGCGAATTGCTTTTAAGAAATTGTCGCATTTTGAAAGAGTCGAGCGTGAAACCGAATGTTGGAGGACAGCTCTTTGGCGCGAGCACAGATTTTTAACGTGCACAGACAAGAGACAATTTTCGAGAAAACGAATATGGTTAATTTTTCAGTGCTAGTGGTTTGAGGAAACGGAGAACTATATAAATCGGTTAGTTAATTTTAATGCTGATCGGTTTCGCGACAGAGGAGACGAATTTTGTGGGAGCACATTCGCCCGATCACTCACTTTTCGAAAGAAACTTTCCGGAGGCCTTTTAAACTTGCAAAGACTTCACGCCTGTCCGTCTTCCGTTCTCGAGATACGCTTTCCTCTCGCCTCGTAATTAAAGAATAAATCGTAACAATTTAAACTTCGTTACCACGATTATGTTTTAATGTGATAATTCTGCATTCTCAGCATATCTCGAATTCGTTTTTACTTATCTTTTCTAGAAAAACGTGTCGCCGAACTGAAAACTCAATTTTGGAACTTCACTTAGGCGGTTCTGATAAGATGAATAGACGAAAAATTCCAAGGTGGAGTATAAAGTATCGCCAACTTATACTTTATACGCCTGCGTTTGTGTCCTTGTAAAGAAAATGCGCCTGCTACTACTATACGGGGAAATAAAAATAAGGGTAAAAATATGCCGCGTAAAAGGAACGATAACATGATAATTAATTAGATTTGAGGAGACTGAAGACGCTAATTGTTATACCTCTCGTATACAATTTCGAAGAGCAGTTTGTAACTTCGCTCTCAGTATTTCGTTTTTCGGGAACCAACTTTAAACGGAAAATAAAGACCTTTTCGTGCAAAGTACAAATTAACGTTTTCCCGACTCATTTTATTCACGCGGTAAAAGTCGCGAGCCTTCTTTATTCACAGTCCCGACTTTAATTTCGAATTTTATAATTAGAAAATTTCACAAACCTCTATGTGTTCATTTAATGTCACGAGCGTCGAGATTGACGGGAAATGGCGACACGTGCGTAAGTTTTTTTTTTTTTTTTTTTGGAGAAGGACGAGGAGGAGGGCAGAATAAAATTTCTTTAATTTCATTGAAATGTAAAACTAGATAATTCTGAACCATTATTTTCTTGGAACTGTCAGTACTACGGTGATATTTATTTTACACATTTTCGAATTTTGAGTTTCAGAAGCCTTCAGCTTTTTTCCTTTTACTTCCGAATATCGCATACAGTTTTAGCTCCCTCCGGTAATACCAACATTTGGCTAAAGCGGATTAATATTCGACACAGGATTCCCCAGTTAAAAATATGCAATCTATTATGTTACGAACCAAAAACTGATATTTAGCGGAAAAAATTGAAAAAATCTAAAGACTGTTCATTTAGACACAAAAATAGGTGTGACATAAAACAGTAATGAATAAAAAAAATTACGGTTAGCGGGTGCACGAGAGTGTGGCTAAAGCCCTAATCTTTTGAAGGTGGAAAATGGTTCAGCCCCTTAGGTGGATTATTGTTTCATTTGATGAAAAAGTTTAACCTTGAAAATTTCAGCTCAATCGGATAATATTGACAAATGAAGCCTTGACCACCACCCCCCTTCTTATTAAAAAATACATTAGGTCTTGACATTTTTCAAAGAACATCTTTTTGAACCCGAAAAATACTGGAAACGCAATATACATTTACTTAGATCAGTGACCTCAGGAGGATGGTTCCAAAAACAAAGTTTGGGGGAGCTGAAAGTGAAATTCGACGTGGTAGCAGTCGATGTGTATGTTTCCGATGAAGCCGAATTCGATTCTGGTGATAATTTTCGGGTCCAGTTCATTGGATCTCTACTAATGGGTGCTCCGGTCCCACCACAGAAAGTCATGACTGTACAATGGTCATTACTCGTATATATCGAAATTGTATTCAATTTATAAGTTTTTTGGATCACCGGATTGTATTTCGAAGGCAAGTTTTGGATTAGATACATAGGAGTTTCACCAAAGAGGGTTCTGATCCCACCATAGGGGACCAAAACTAACCAAGTTATTTTATTTTATTCGGAACTTTGAATAGACATATCCATATCGTAAATACGGTAGTGGTATAATAAGTCCATCTCATTTAGGGTATACACTTTTGTCACACGCTTTCATCTGCTTCTGTTCGATGCTGTATAGACTTATTCTAGCCAACAAATTGCAGATCCACCCCTTCTACGCTACTGGTCGCAAGATATCCATTCAATTTTTACCCAATTTAGTTTCTCGTCTCATTCTCTTGCCATTAGCCAGCATATTTGAAATTTAGTTGTGTAATGGTGTATTCGACAACTTTTACACCCGTTCTTATTTGTACACCACACTTTCTGAATTTGATTTCATCTTATTTTTTCCTAGTATATTCCATAGCAACTTCATTTGTGCGTTTTTCATTTATCGCGTTTATTTCATTGCTATTTCCCAAAATGGTGATGCGTATGCTAGAATAGGAGTGATGCAGCGTTCTAGTATTTTGTTTTTTGTACTTAGTTGATGCATGGAAATGTTCGAGGTAGTTTCCCGATACGTATCGAACGTGCGAAAACGATAATTGAGGAGTTATCTGTCAAAAGGGCGCTTGACATACGGGATTCCTATATGTCAAGCGCCCTTTTGACACATAACTCCACAATTGTACCTTTAGCACGAGGGCTAATGAAAAGATACGACCATCGAGCCTAAAGATCGTTTATTGACTACTATACAACTGACTATACACAGAATTTACATTTCGCCGATTTGAATGATCATTAGGGAGAGAGAGCGAGAGTGAACAAAAGGCAGGTCACGCTCTTAATCCTCTAAGCGAGGGGTGCAGGAGACGGATCGCGAGAATGAAGCTGAGGAAGGTAGCTGAAACAGGTTCAGCGCGAAAAGAAAGATTTCGTGGAATTTCGAAAGGTCTATACATCCCTCGCTTCGGCGAAAACGATCGGCAAGCCGGGTCGCCACAGTACCTACCACCGATCATGGCGTAGGTGGGGTTATCTATTTGCCGGCGGTGTCGATACGTCTGGTCGATCTACCTTCGAGCGAAACGAGGTGGCATTATCTGGCTTTGCCCTTTGTAACGAAAAGTGATGCTTCGAAGGCGTTGGTCTATCGTATCGGAAACGTAATTGCTGTACTTTTGGCCCGATCGTTGCCTATAGTTTTGTTCGTTAAATGTGTGCTTTGTCGCTTTGGATTTATGGTGAATGCGAGTAGCATGATTTAAGATGTATTAAGCTGCGCCTCAAACGTTGGGGTAGGGACTATGCCGGAGCATTAATGCCACACCACCGTTCGCGAAGTGACACCTACCACATGGGGTAACCAACGGCGAGGCTCCTAGAGTAACAGGAGGGTTGGTCGGTATGAAGATAGAACCACTGTTAGGCCACGACTAGCTAAGCGGTCTACAGGGCGAATGGATTAGGCACTGGAGGCTTACGAGATCCTACGTGTTCGTGTGTCGGAGTAACCCAGGGTTTGCTGAGTAACAAGCGGTTGGAACACCTCGAGTAACTGATCTTACTCTAGTCCGATGGCAAGTATGTAAGAAACAGATTACGAGATAACGTGTACTTAAGAACAAGAGATAATCAAGCGTACGTTACGTGTCGTCCAAATACTTATAAATCTACGTGAACAGAAAACGGAATCCTCGGTGAAAGATTGGACAGTTCGGGTCCTCTTGGATGGTCGTAACGAGGTAACGGCGATGTTGTCACGGCGAGTCACACGCGGTCCAAGGTGCACGAACGGTGTCACAAACTACCGGTTACGAATACGCCGAAAACGAACGAAATTCGAAAAACCCACGGTTGAAGAAGAATTTCGTATTAGCGAGAAGTTCACGCAAATTTAGCGAAAAGACTCAAAATGATATTAGACTAGAAAAAGCGTTAGAGAATTTCCCCAATGGTCGTACTTCATCCACGTCCAAAAACCGAGTCCTCGCTGCCGCGTTTTCTCCGATGGTCATCGATGAGTTTTCCCCCTCTCTCGTCAGGTCAAAGAAGTCACGTAAGGTAGGAAAAATCGATAAAATCGAAAAAGAGCGAGCAGAATAGTATTATCGAAATAGGACAGGAAATAAGGGGAACAGACATATTTGGAGAAGTAAGAGAAAGAGAACTCGTTTTCGTATCAATCGAATGATTCGATATCAACGCCTTGACCATCCGGGAACCGCGTAGCTCGGTTACCACACATATCAGGGCACGATGTCGGTGCCGGCTGGTCATGTGTGTTGGGCCGATGGAAGAAATCACCGTAATCGCTATCAGGTCGAATGACTTTTGGAGTACACACCGCCATCCGAACAACGAGACATCGAATGAATCATTCACACAGTTTAGTTTCTTCCCACTTTCGAAAGTTGAAATTCATGTTACCCCCGGGTCTTTATCATTACTGGATATTCGTTTGTATTCCTATTGGTCATCCCATATTTTGATGATGAGTATTCGGGCACCTCCCCGCCATTAATAAATATTCCAATAGATCTCTTCCTCTAATTTCTTTTACAGCTAGTGGTGACGTTCAGCTGCGGGGAGAGCTCTTGCCGCCGACTGGACCCCTAGGACCATCAGGTATTTATACTAAATTTTTTAGTTATTTGATAGTGAAATTACTATTCCCCTATGCGGGTGGTCAGGCCCAGTCATGTAACTCGAATTATTCCTCCCTCCTCCCGTTAATTGTCTACAGTTATTATTTTGTTAAACTTAGTTCAGAGTACCCGACTTCTCCAACTCCCCTTACTTTAGGCAACGTGCCGTGGGTTTGAGCATTGGACTCTATGTATGTTCTTCTTTTCAATCCATCCCATCCACCCTTTCATTAGGCTTCGTTCCGTGGATCCGGGGAAACAATCTCGGTATTTTTATTTTTATTTTAATCTTTAGGTCTTGCACCGTTTATTGTATTTATGAGCCTTCTCGTTCGGGTTTTTCTCCCATTAGTACAATCTTTTAGTATTTGGAGGTTGGGAGTGGTATTCTAGTGCGGCATTGTTACCATCTTAGGTATTTTACATTTATCCTGCATTATTATTTGTTATTGTTTGATTTTTATTACGTTGTTATTGTTGTTGTTTTATCTCTGTCCAGGGGTCTTTTACCATTTAATTGTAATCTGTTGTTTGGTTGTTTATTTTTACATTGTTATCTGGTTTCATATTACACGTTCTTTCTTGTTAATTAGCATCCCTGCTTTGAATTTTGCTGAAGACGTTTCCCCTGCATGCAGCTATGCTGCCTGCTGCCTCAAAATATGAGTGCGGGACTGAGGGCGTCGTCGCCTGTTCCCCATGCCTCAAAGTTTCATTTTGTTTTATATTCTATGTACCCAGAACGCTTTCCACCCATTAGATCTTCTCGCCTATATTTCTCTACCCCAGCTATCCTCAAAATAATTAACTTGTTCTAAGTATTTACATTCACTTACTATACGAATTTCCAGGTCATCTACACATATAAAGATAGTTCTTCCAATTTCTTTCGATAACAGTATAGTTTAGTTTTTGTTGCATTCATATGTAGACCAAATTTAGTGCACTCCTGTTTCTCTTACCATGGTTTTTACGTTGTCCACATTTCTTCCCAGAGTAAGAAGGGTATCCGCAAATCTTTTCACCAAATAGGACTGAAAACAACCCAAATCCAGAGTAAACACGAACTCCCCCCCCCTCGCAAAAAATTAAAAATATCCAAATCTGACGAAATGTTACCAGATCTGATCAAATTCGACCGTTAATGACCAAGTTTGAACAAAATTGAACGAAACAACCTGAACCATACACAATCAAGGCTGGACAAAAATTGTGGCATAAAACAATTGCAAGTTGATAACAAAACACAGAAGTGAAAAACGTTTCAGTTACATCATGGTGATGGAACAGACGAAAACATTCAAACACGTAAACTTTTTCTATTTTATTATTACTAATTTTTTTTTTTTTTTTTTTTTTTTTTTGAGACATACTCGTAAATATTTATCTGGCTGGGCAAAGTCAAGTTTGACCAAGCATGAGTTGGGGATGCTCTCTGTTTTTTGACTTTATTCAAATGAGTAGCAGGTTGGCTCACACTGTAGAAAAGTAAAGCCTCGTTTATAAAATGGTATTTACTACAAATATAATCAATATTCTTATTAAAAATACACTTCGTGGTTTTCACGTTCCGTTCACAAAGACTCTCAAGGTCAGTTATGTTATAACAATAGCTGTTCGACCACTCTCCAGTAGAATACTCAAATTGAGAAATCCTTTTCTGAGAATTTTGAGGCCAGACTCCTCACCTGTAGTTGAACGTGAAAATTTTCCTAGTATTCTTAATACTATAGCAGGAGATCCATTGTTCCCCGACGAAAAAGATTCTCTGATTCAATGTTATGTATAGGCTCCACTACTTCTCTAAACGAAATTCAAGTTGAAAAAATACTTTATTGAGAATTCTGTGGAAGAAGATCTCCTCTGCGGCTGGTTATGAAAATTATATTGTATCAGTACTTTCAAAAACTTTGTAATGAATTTATGGCCTAATTTTAGTGAACACACTGCATGATATATCTCTATCCGGAGTTGGGTTTCTAAATAGACAAATGAGGCAGCTGTCTGTTACGGCACGATTTTGAAATGGCAAAATTTGCCGACCAAAAAAATTGATAAAAAAAAGTCATCTAGTAATTGGTTTTAAATTATGACAGGCATAAATAGTTGCCTATTTATGTGCAAAAGTTGCAACTTGTTCTTTGGAACTAACTGTTTCTTGTTTTTTCATTTTGATATATATACATTTTTAAAACATTTTCTAATATGATCGTATTTTATAACCTTCTTCCTCTTCGTCCAAAGACTAAAGAAACAATGGTGAGGAGCAGCAAAATTCTAACGCCCACCCTGTTTCTATCTCTGTTCTCACAAAATCGTTTGGGAGATGACGTTTGAAAGGAACTGAGAATTTGAAATTTCCAAAATATATTCATATTAGTCCGCAATATGTTGAAAGTCATATTTGTATCCTAATTAAGGGAAGGCTGCAAAATTCTGCCTTCTGTGGCATATTTTCACCTTGCTTTCTACATATAATAATACGCAGCAGAAGTATATAATTATATAAAAAATTATACTCACAGTATAGTCCATGTTAACGCGAAAATCCGCCGGTTCTTCGGACAAGAATTAGTAACCGCCTGGAATCCATTTCCATTTTTCGGAACTTATTCAACATCAGTCGCTGCAAACAACGTCATTAGTAATAAATTTTGGTACTGAAATATGCAATCACAGGAGAAAAGGAACTTTATGGTATGCACTATGTACATATGTACTGTAATTATTTGTGCCAAAGCCAAGTGACGCTGTTTGAGTTCACGAGACTTATACTCGTACCAAATATTGCATGCGAGGCCTTTTCAGTTGCACACCAAGGGAGTCAGAGAGGAGTAAAGTTTAACACCCCTACCTTCTTGGCATTAAAATTTTCGAATTTTGTTGCATGAGCGCTAAGATGAAACAAGAAGAAAAAATTTTCTAATTCTGATGAAGTCTCCAAAAATAGTTTTGGGTGAGGTGTGCAAAATATTATAGAATTTTGAGAATAATACTGATGTTTACATTTCGCCAAATAAGCTGACTGTTTCGGAAGATTTGCGTACTGTTCAGACTTTTCCTGGTTTAGTTAAATAAATTCACGATTTAAAAATAGGTGAGAGGGGGCAAAAAATAATTCGAATTCGCAGTTGGTTTATAAGTTTTTAAGATTAACCAATTTAATTTCGGAACTAGTTTTTTAATCCAATTTTTCAGGGTGCCGTAAAAGTGGGCTGAGAATCATATGTACAATTCCATCCTTCAACAGCAATTCCTAAAATGTAATGAAAATCAGAATTATAGCAGGAGCGGAAAAAATAATTCCTCCTTCGTCAACATAGAGATCCTCTTAGCTGTTCTATAATTTCATTCTCTCGGTAATTTTTTTACGTCATAATCCATATTTTCAAAATATTACTTCTTTCTTGAGAAAAAAGTTCATTCGCAAAATTTTGAAAGAGGGCTGACAAAGTCTTCGACAATAATCTGTAAAAAATTAGGCTAAATATAAAAACTGGGGGTTTTGAAAAATATTAGATTTAAAATTGCAGTTTTAAGGAAATTGAAAAGAAATTAAGGGAAAAGTTGGAATAAAAAATTTATGAATGGTTCCAATGAGTTTTCGTGCACCATTGTAATTCGATTATTCCACAAGATACAGCGAATATTTGATGATATTGTAGGAAATTATCGGTTTTATAAAAACATAGGAAACTCAAAATCAAACAGGTAATGCAAAATGGTTCCCCCTTGTGAGGGATTGATAGAACTATATAGGCACTGCAGCCCTCTCTCCCTCCGAGTCATCAAACTTTCGCTATATATTGTGTTATTCAAATGAATATAAAATTTTCAGGGCGCTCCCAACAGTGATGAGACCCTTGCACTTTCAAATTTATTTATGGTTTAAAATTCAGAAATGTTTCAATCACTACGTGCGTGAATAATTTTTATTATTTCCATTTGGTGATCTCCCCTCCTATTCGGAAATTTCTGGTATATTTTCGACTCAACGTCCTAAACCATGATTATTTCTCCCAATATGTTTTACCAGTTCCTTTCAGAACGATTGATTTTCTAGACATATTTCTAGAACAGACTCGAGTTTTCTTGGCCAATTTAGTGAACTGCGAACGGCTCGAGGGTCACATCTGGTACAACTGGAAGTTCAGAAAAATCTCTTGAAACCTTGAGACCATTTCACGCTCGAATAAATCAAATTCGGATGAGTCTTAGGGGTAGCCTTAGACCTAGCTGGAAGATTCTCAGAGAAGTAGTAAAAAGATGATCACATTTCAAAAATTGCAGTTTTTTTTCTTTCTTTCAGGAATCAGCTCAAATAATATATAATGGGTAAGATTGTTATACTTGCACCTCAAACAGAAATCACCAGAGAGCTTTTTGAAAATTCGTTACTTCTCTAAAATTTGCGAAATGTTATGAAAATAACGCAATTTGAAGATTGTTGGTCAGGAAGAAAAGAAAAAATTTTTCTATCCGCCCTAATGTTCGTGGCTTCGAATCCGGATGTCACATCATAAAAAATAATAAGTTATACTTCGAATTTTCAATACAGCAACAACATGGCTGGAGTGTTGATATAATTGCATAATTGCAACACCGTGAATATTACACGAATATCCGTATTACCTAGAAACGTTAATAAAATTGCATACTCGAAACGCCGTAAATCTGTCACGTTAATGAAGATAGGATATCGGGATTATCGCTTTCAGAATGAACCACGAATATCGAGCCCATCGATTTTTATCGGGACATAGAACAGGTTCTTCATCCAGTGTAACTATGGTCAAATTCGGATACTTCTTTTCACAGTTTCAAAAGTTCAGGTTCTTTTAAAACGAGGTTTAGGGTGTACACGATTCGATTACATTAGGGTTTTTGAAAACTGAGCTAGGATTTGGGACGGAGTTCGAGCTCGATTTCAGATCCAGATTTTTGAGATTTAGCTTTCCTTAGGGGTGTACGGGAAAACGTGAACCCGAATCCGAAATGTAGTTGCCCGGCAAAAAGCCATTAGAAATTTCCATACACTTATTATTGAGCTGACAAATTACTAAGATAAATCAGCTACGCAATAGGTATTTTGTACGAGCCGAGATTTTCTCAAGTGAAAGACACGAATCAACACAACTCCAACTCAATTTTTATATTATCTGGAAAGAAATGAAGGGAGAAAAAAATGAAATTATCATCAGTAAACTGTGTCGTGAAACTCGAGCCATCTGGCCCAGTTAGTCCGCAGAGGAAGCTGGTCGGCTGTTGCGTAGCCGGGACTCGACGGTTCCAGAACGACCGGAACGCATCATGGTTAGCCGACGATCGTGCCTCGTCGCGAGTCGACATATCGTAAAAAGTTCGGGGGCGGCCGATAAACGTGATATTAAGTGCGCGGCACAGAAAAAAACACGAGTACGGAGGATGATTATTGTATTGCAACAAGCGATTAGTAATACGAGTACTGACGGCAATAATTATACGCGGAAAATACGGCGACAAGTTAAGATATTGAATAACACTAATTTTAGAGATTATATGTACGAGTACATGAAAAATACAGTACAGAATTTATAATGATGATAGCACTTGCGAATTTGTCCTTTAATTTGGGCGACACAACGGCGCGAAAGGTTCGTGGCGTTTACAGCATGCGATACTGGTCGTATTGGCGACCGTGTGGCCCAACTAATTTCCCTGTTTCGTAACTCTAACTAGGTGTGTACTGTGTAGGTATTGGAAAAGGAGAAGTTTGATATGGAGGAGCAGCTTAACCCTGGGGTGTCAGTGGCTACCAGCGATAGGGGAGGGGGTTTCGTTCGTAACCTGCTGGGAGCAATCAGGTACACGGCTGAAACGATACGTACGAGAGTGGGATTGGTCGGGGGCTACAAGCCACTTGGAAAGACCGTAAGGGGTGTAGTTGCCTATACTCGAAGGATTCGTTCGCAACCTGCTGAGAGTCAGTCAGGTACGCAGCTGAATCACGTCGAATGTTGCCTAATTCTTTGACTTCGATCGGGTCCATGAGGACACAATCGTAGTCCGATACGGGTGAAATCGCAATCTGGTGGGAACCGACCAGGTACGCGACTTAGCTCGATGGCTGAATGTTAGCAGCCCTTTCGACAGTATCCGAGAGGTGGACTTGAAGGGTGAAAGAATCGCAAGGGAAGTAATCGCCTATACTCAAAGGGATTCGTTCGCAACCTGCTGGGTACCAATTAGGCACGCGCCGACACGAGCAGATCGCGAACCTCTTATTTAGAAGTAGGCTAAAAAGAAGGCGCAGCGGGTGTATATGGTCGAAAGTAAAGCCAAGATCTATTGGTTCTTCGCAAACCGCTGGGAGCCAGGGATGCTGCAACATGTGATTCAAGAACTGTTCTCCCAGCCCCCCCCCTACTAATGGTGGCATCCGTCGAAGTGCGAGAGGATTTCCCTCTGCTCAGTGTCGGAGAAGTGGACAGCGTGATCGACCGGATCAGGACGAAGAAGAGGAAGGCGCCTGGTCTGGACATGATTCCCAACGTCATCTGGGAAGTAGTTCACAGGGCAGACCCGTCCCTCCTGACCAACGTTTTTGATCGCGCGTTGCAGGAGGGGACATTGCCAAGCCGATGGAAGACGGCGTGGCTAGCACTGATCAAGAAGCACGGAAAACCAGATGGCCAGCCGGCCTCGTACCGGCCTACAAGCTTGCTCAACACCGTTGGTAAGGTGTTCGAGCACACCATTGTCAATAGGCTATATGAGGAGCCCATTCAGAGGAGAAAGATGATTTCGAGCAGTCCGTATGGATTCAAAACTGGTCGCTCGACTGCGGACGCTGCGCTGAAGTTGAAGAGCATGGCGGAGAAGCGGCAATTCTGCGCGGCGGTCAGCCTCGACATCAATGCTTTCAACTCGATACCGTATATGTGTGTCATGGAGGCGCTGGAGTCGGCGCGGATACGTGGTTACCTCTTGCGCATCATCCAAAGTTACTTCGATGGGCGCCGAATAAAGATGGAATCGGCGGCCGGTCCCGTTACCCGAGAGATGACCTGCGGCGTTCCACAGGTAGCGGTACTCAGACCTACCCTGTGGAACGTCACTCTCAACGGATTGCTGAGGCTGACACTACCACCAGGCGTTAAGCTGATTTGCTATGCCGACGACACGCTGGTGGTGTGCCAAGCCGAGTCAACAGCAGAGGTCACACGACGAGTTAACCAGGTGTTGGAGATGCTGACCCACTGGATCGAGTGGGCACGGCTGTGCTTAACAGTAAAAAAGACGGAAGCAGTACTGTTTACAACGCAACACAAGTACAGCCCACCCACGTTCGTCCTAAAAGGTGTGGAGATTGGGTTCTGTACAGCATTGAAGTACCTAGGGCTGTGGTTCGATGGGAAGTTGCTGTTCCGAAAGCACTAGGTGGGCAGCTAAGAAGGCGGATCGAGTAGCCGGACAGCTGTTCCGTCTAATGTCGAACCTCGTAGGATCGAGGGAGAAGAAGAGAAAGATGTACGCAAATGTTATCATATCGGTTCACCCATACGGGGCGCCAGTATTTGCCGACGCCATCAAGATTCCCTGCAGAAGAGCGGAGATGGAGAAGATTCAGCGAAAAGCCGCCGCATGGTTTCTTCGGAGGCAGTAGGCGTGTTAGCGTGTATACCGCCGATCGAACTCAAGGTCAGCGAAATAGCGGAGAAGAGAGCGCAAACGAAATGGGAAGCACTGGTCAAGCGAGACATCCCGCAGTCTACGTTGCTACACTCGAGAAAATTAGTCTACCTATTGAAAATCGGACGATAAATGTGTAGTCGCTAATCATCTGTCCAGGCGGTATGTCAGGAAAAACCTTTGACGTTTTGTGAAGTTACCGACAAGTTGGCGAAAATTTTACAAGAAACGCGCATATTGAAACACTGCAATAATATAAAACCAAAAACTTTCCTGTATTCAGTCGACGCATAACAGGAATAAGTAAAATATTCGGTAAGAGTTGGTCATTCTCGACATCCATTGGCCAGCATTCTTGATGCCCGCTGTGTAGTTTGATTATGTCACTCGATCGTGTCCCTCGATTGTGTCACTTGACCGTGTCGGTCGGTAAAACAAAACATACATTTTTCGTAGAGGGCCAGCAGCTTAAAGAATTTAGAAAAACCTTAAAGAGACTGATGGGTTTTATTCCAAATCCGGTCAGAAAGGAGTTTAAAGAAGTCTTAAGCAGGTACATAACTGATTTAAAAATAAAAATCTTGAGCGAGTCTGAAAGACGTTTTAATGATCTCCGAGAGTGCGTCCAGTAAATCTCTAAAACATCTTTAAGAAATATTTTCACATGCCTAAAAAACGAGTCAAAAAAATTTTAGAAAATGTTAAATGGGTCTTGAAATATACTGCTGCGAGCGTATATTAAATAAATCTACGGTATGTGAATTTTCTGCAAACATCATATTATTTTTCAATATACATAAGATTTCGCATACTTAATTTATATGCGAAAATGTAAAATTCTTATCGAGGCCATCGTCAAAGTTCGGAAAACGTTTCTTTTTTTCTCACCTTGGTACTCATATAAAAAGTTCGAAAGAAAAAGGGGGAGGGGTTAACTTCACTTCTCATCTGTGCCCATTTTTCTGTGCTACAAAGAAGGCCTAGCATGTAATATTTGATATAAGGCCTTGCAAACGCTAACGCTACCTCATTGTATAATTGAGGGTGTTGCCTCAGTGGTCGCCGCAGGGTACATTAGGAATAGATTTTGGCAATAATGGATGAGATATTTGTACTTAGCGACTCAGAATGAGTGCCAGATTTCTCATAAGGCGAACTGGGCAATTGCTCTATGCGCCAGTTTCCGATAGGCGCTGTTTGAATTACCTTCTTCCTTTTTGGCTTTCCTGATAGATTTCGAATTGTAACCGAATACCTAGTATAGAGGCGGAGGAGAAAAGAGGTCTGCTGTCTCCCCCCTACGGTTCCAATTTTTATGCACAAAAAATAGCCTACTCAAGACGTGAAGCTCCGTGTCTGTCCTGCCAAAAGACAAAACATGAGCGCCACTTTCCATTTTGCTCACCACACCGTAGGGTTTAGTCCGACACTGGTCAGATTTTTCAAGAATTGATATATTATGCTCTATAGTCTATAGAGTGGGTAACGTAAGGCGTCCTCTTAATGGTGAAATAAAGAGACACGAAAAATGTCGTGGTATAATTATAGATGGAAAATTTTGACTTAGCGACCCAAAGTACCATGAACCGATACATATGTACGCTCTTCAATCAATGTATTTGTAGGCTACCCCTCAACGACTAAACACTGAGAAATAATTATTTGACTATTTTTTCCATAGTTATTATAGTTATTAGCTCATTTCAAATTATTTATTTATCAAAAAAAAAAAAATCACGTCATTTTATATTCTGAACCAATGTGAAATAAAAAGAAGACTCGATAATTCAGTTTCTGTCATTCCATTAAATCTACAATTTGCCAACTGCAACTGCAAATTTACGAACTCTGAAAAATTTTCAACGCGTTAGAGAAGAACTTATCCCCGTAATTACGACCCTGATTGTGGGTTCTAGGGTTCAGTAATTTCATAAATATAACATTCCATTTCAGCCATAAAGTTAGAAAATCGAATTCGAATGAAAGAGTACCGAAGTTAAAAGCACCGCAGCCGATTATTGACTACAATGCAGAGGAGCTCGATTTCCGATGCAATTATTCACGGATATCTACAGGCAATTCCAGCATTCGAGGAGGCAAAAACCAAAAATAAAATAAACCGCTGTGTATGAAATTCGAGCTTCGGACCCGAACCCGGATGCGGAACCGTCACCGGTACTGGTCTGAAGTGCCCTTAACTGTGAGTTAAAACAACCGCCTCGGATTAATCCTTGGGCCGGCTATTGGCTATTATCGCACTAAATAGGTCAGCCGAGCCGATATGCCGGCCGGCCAATCGGCCGGCTCTGTAAAACCCGTAGCGCGTTTATCGGGATCCGCGGGCGCGTTAACCAAGGAAAGACTTCCTAAGTTAATTTAAAAAGCATTAACAATATTCTATTAGCGAACAAAGTAAAAATAATTATCGATTAAATCGTTTGCTTGTATAAAGCAATATCCTCGCTGGAAAATAACTTCTTTTTTCTCCGTCGTCAGCCCGAAATCGTTCCTCTCTTCGAACCGAATTCGCTGGCTTGGATATTATTCGTACTCGATTTTATTATACCCGGTCGACCGAAACTGTGCTGGAAAATTACCTTTCTAGTAAACGCGCTTGTTTAGGAAAATTAATTAAAATTCAATCGATCGCGTTTAACGAGGAAAAATATAGAAATTTATGACAAACTTTAATGTAGCTTTTAAAACGCCAAACTGTTTGTATTCTGGTGTAATTAAAAAAGATCGTCGTAATTCTTTAATCCCCCGCTTTACTCTTACTCGTATACCGAGTCGAGTCCGCATCGTGAACTACACACACACACACACACTCGCTCGCTCTCTGTATTCTTTCTCAATAGGGCCGCACCACAATTTCCAAGGTACGAGTACGAGTAAATGTTCTTTTCTCATTCGTGATAGCGCGTGTAAAACGTACCCTGGATTTCTTCTGCTATTCGAATTTCGGTCGCAGTTTTACCTCAACGTTTTCTGGATTACTCGATAACCTATTGTTGCAATTTTCTTCGTAAAACATTACCGAAGTAATGCGTCCGCTTCGTTTCTGTACAAAGATGTGAGGTTATGCAAATATTGGGCAATCAAAAACTAAAAACATATTAAAGACTGAATTGTAGGGTGGTCCTTATCATTTTTTACAGCTTTACCCCCACAGACTGGAAGCACCCAGATGAAATTATGATAATTACGCCATAAAAAGAGAGCATCACGCGCTGGCGATGTTACTGCCAGACAAATCAGGTTTGAAAAGTACAGAAAGTCAACCTGGTTAGGAAACTGTAGAAAGACAAAGAATTATAGACTCACATTCCAAGATAACTGGTCCGCTCCTTGCTGTATTTATCGGCTGTAACCTGACGGGTGCGTCTTCATCTACTGTATCGGTAGAGATGAGCTGTTAGAAATAGATAGATGAAAGGTTAATGCCCCAAGTCTCATGTCTTTCTTTGTATCTTATCAGTAAAAGATAGGAAAGTAGCAATCAGTAATATTCATATCGGGTACGTCCTCAGTCTCGTGTCTGTCTTATGTCTGTCTTATGTCTGTCTCTATGTCTTCATGTCTGTGTCGTAAACTAGAAAGCTCGCAACGCTCCTTTCCCCTTTACGTCATCTAATTAACACCTCGCGTCACCGCAAAATATCGTACACGCAAAATCTCTGGCCGATGTCGTCAGCTAAGATTCTATCGGAAAATCGACAATCCAGCGGGACACACCAAGAATTATATAAGTCGGATATTTCGAAATATTCAAATATAGTGCGTACAAAACACCTACAAGAAGCCACACCCATAGATGAAAATTTCAGACTCTCATGAAACGATCACAACCCGAAAAGTACTGTTATATGGAAAGTACCACCGCATTCTATAGCTTTCAACTCCGCTTCGTCTAGACACGTGACATCTTGGATGCGTCATGACGCCATCAATGTTGCCCTCTTTTTCATAAGACGTCGGTTCCTTTTTCGAGATATTTTTGGCGTAGCACAATGCATTCTTGCCCACATTTTGTACAAAAGTCTCAGTTGTGGGACGGACGTAATGCCTTATAAAATAAAAATAAGATCAGTTTCGGACTCTTTGACCTATAATTAGCAGGAATCAAACTTGTAGTATCCTTTTCTTCTCCTTTTCCGTGTGATTGGCCGTACACTCGTTTCAGCCGTGACTGGCAATTATATGATCCCTGCGTGGCAAGAAGGGAAATAAAAAATCTGCAGTAATAAACGCAGATAAAGAAAGCATTTAACATCTGCCACTCGGCAACCGAGCAGCAATTATCGTGAAAAATAATGTACGAAATTTGTACAACCTCCACACTCCACTTCCTCGTTTTTTTCGGCTCCGTTATCTTGACGAATTCGAGTGTTTCGCTAAATCGTATTCGCTGGCCAGGCTAAACTAGCCGCCAGCTTTTATCTCGTAATTATTTGACGGGAAACGTCTACCCGAGGAAAATAATCACCGACCTTTATAACGTGTTTTACAGATTAAACATGTCACTGAACACGACTATAAAACCGTGTACACGTAATTAGAAAGAAAAGAGCATCATAAAAAATAAGGGGCGAATAGAAAAAGGAAAAAAAAAGAGCAGGAGCGGGATGCGAAAAAAGTTGCAATATTTAAAACGGTATACATATATCAGTTAGATAAACGAGCAGGATAGCCGGATAGTTCGTGTAAATTAAAAATAAAGCTCTTTTTACGCATTTGGGACACGTTTCGAGTGCTACACAACGTATGGCTGACATCAAGCTAGAGGCAGGGGCAAGGTGGGGACGATTAAACTGTATTTTGCGTTGCCGGACAGGAAAAACGCGAAGTGAACACCTTGCAGTTTCCTTTAGAATGGAAACGTCATCAGTCACCTGTCCGGCGTTGTTTTTTTTTTTGTTTTTTCTTTCCAATGCAAAATATTAAAAATCCAGCGTCGTGCCCGAACGCGGCAGCCAGCGCGCCCAGTTAATGCAGGAATTTTTATCTCTAACAAATGGGAAAATTGTTTGCACTGAAATCCTACGGAAGGTGAAGAGCGCCAAGCCGATTCGGGTAACCGGACGCGGACAGACGCACGATAAAAACAGAAGCCCGGAAGAGACGATACGTGAGTAGCGTTTCATTTGAAGAGGGTCACCACGGCCAGGTACAACCTTAGAAATTTAGCTTCGTCACGGTTCCAGATTTATACGTTTTGAATACTAACGTTAAGCCGACAACTTTTTCGACCGATTCAAATCACGAAAATCCGAAAATAATTTCCCTGTCTTCGTTGCCTTTTTACAGTCCGCTAGCTGTTTGCATCATCCAGTACACGTGGAATCCTAGAATGATTGCAGAATCACTGCTGGTAGAACAGATTCAAATGTAATGATCTTAATGACACTTGCAACACGAATGCATGAGCGTGTGATGTAAGCGCCTCCAGTTGCTTTCAAAAAGCAGGAATCCGGAGCAGCTTTGCCTCCGACCTGGCTCTCTGGCTCTCCCGCCGTGTATTGAAAACCTGATCTCTTTCTCCCTTCTCTCCTCCAAAACGAATTTTAGTTCACGACATAAAGGCGTAATACATGGAATCCACTCAACCCCTCCTACCGGCTATACAAATCGAATCTACAAACCATCGATTTTTAAATCTATTATAAATAAGTACGATTCTGAGTCCGAATTTATTCGAGATCGAAATTCTGGATATCTTTTCACGGGAAGCTGATCTGTCTTTTTTTATCGTTCACATATCCTAATTCTAAGGAGCATACTTCAGCTTAAGGGCGAATAAAGTCAGTAAAACGTTTCGATAGTTAGCACAAAGTCTATCTCATTTTCAATAGACGAGGAACTATTGACACTGATATGTTTTATCGTTAGCCCTCTACGAAAAATATGTTCGTCACGTTTTACCGATCGACACGATCGAGCGATAGAATCAAATGACACAATGGTGCCGAAAATGGTCGACTTTTACCGAATATTTTACTTGTTCCTGTTGTGCGCCGACTCATTACAGGAAACGTTTTTGGTTCTGTATTATCGCAGTGTTTCAATGCGCACGTTTTTATAATGGTCGGCTACACATTTATCGCAAAATAATACGAAATGATGCGAAAAATGAAAAGTGTATAGCCGGCCAAAAGGCAAAGTTTCGATTTCTTGTAGATTTTCTCCAATTCATTTGTAGTTACTGCCAAGAGTAAATCGACCTCGACATTCATATGTCGAATAAATGCGTAGAACATGTTTCATAACGGTAAAACATATCTATTTGTACCGGTGTACCTGTATTCGGCGTAGATACTCGTCATCAGCTTACTAAAAACAATTGTAACTTTTTCCCCCTATTTTTCCCCACTTTTCTTTTCTGTTCATATAATACAAAAATTAAGTCGGAGTTCGGTTGATTCGTGTCTTTCACTTGAGAAAATTGTAGCACGTACACAATACCTATAGCGTAGCTGATTCATCTTAGGTAGTAATTCGTCGGCGCAATAATAAGTTTATAAAACTTCCGGGTTTCTTATTACCGGACATCTACATTTCGGATTTGGGTTTACGGTTTTCTGTGCACACCAGAAGAAACCTGAATCTCAAAAACCTGAATCCAAAACCAAACTCGAACTCCGCTCCAAATCTTAACTCGATCTCCAAAAATCCCGACGCAATCGAACCGTGTACACCCAAAATCCTCTTGTAAAAGAACCCGAACTTTCGAAGCTGGAAAAGAAAATACTCGGACTCGACCGCAGTTACACTGAACGAAGAACCGAACCAGGTCCCGATAAAAATTGATGGGGTTCGACATCCGTGGCTCAACCTGAAAGCGATGATCACGATCCAATCTCCATGAACATTTTGAACGAACCGAAACAGCATCGTGATAGATTTACGGCGTATTGAGTATGCAAATTGTATTAACATTTGCGGTACTTTGGATAATTGTGGAAATATTCACGGCGTTACAGTTCTGCAATAATATTAACACTCGAGATATGTTGTTGCTGCGTTTGAGTTCGAAGTACAACATGGTAGTATTTGAACTTTTCCCCCGAAATTCACGAATTGAATTTTAATAGAATACGAGTACAGATTTAAGATACCTTTTTATAACTTGGATTTAGGAGGGATAGCTACGCCCATAGAGACAAGTGAGATGCATTGCCTTTCCCAGTTTTCCAGCAGCTAATTTGCAGAGTAGATCATCTATTAAAGGATACTTAGCGAGTTCTTCCAGCACCGCGGTTAAACTCGTCGTCGTTGTCAGGCCGTGGACTGAAACAGTCTGCAGAAATCAACGCCGGTTCGAAGCTAAAATCGCACCCGGGGTGACGATAAAAACTGTTCAAAAAGGTTTTCGTTACGTTCGTGGGCTGCGCCGCGCCGCGGGGCCGATGGAAGTCGAAAATGAAAATCCGCGCGAATTTTCGCAAAGGAGAAAGACGGGTGGTAGGCGAGAGGCAAGAAAGACGAGGCGAGGCGATAAAAAAGATGGTGAAATATGAAGTCGTTACGATGATACGATCTTTTGACATTTTCGTGCGCGAACCAGAATTTCAAAAATGCTGCAAAAATGGCGTATAACGCCCGTTCAAATCGCGTTTGGAATAACGAATAAAGAATAAAACCATTTTACAAATCCGCGTACAAAGCCTTATCACTGCCGGCATGCTGCATGCAATTTTACAGCCTGCTTATGACACGTTACGTTCCTCTTTTCGCACCCCAATCGTTTGCGTGTAGACGGAAAAGGAACATTTTCTTCCGGTATGTCTAATTTTTTTTTTATTGAATCAATTTCCGCAATTCCGAGCAAATGGCCTCCGTTCTGCTCCGGGCTGCGGGCCGCGTGTTGAAGAATCGCACGCTGATGGTTATCCTCTGAATACGGAGGTCGACGGAAGGAAACGCTGCCTCAGATTCGCGAAAGAAAAAATAAATTACGATCTCGTACAGGTACGTGTTCGAAGTACGATTGAAATACTTTTGTGGACCCCGATTAAGGAGCAAAAATTGTATTGTACATGGAACACGAAAAAGAAACTGTTACGAGGGGCTTCCGGGGCTTTTCTTGAAAAACTATTCGTTGTACTATGTGATTACTCGCAAGAAACTTTTGAAAAATGAAGAAACCACGATGAATATTCTCACGAAACTGGAGGACACTACAGTTAGGATGTGGACCGAATTTTATTTGGTCACTCCATGCAAGTAAGCAAAGACGTACCGAAGTAACTTTTTTTGTAGGGGAAGGAACGGAAAAATGAAATTCACAAAACTGAGGGAGGGGGAGTAGGAGAAAAAGTTGAAAATGTGGAATTCAGAAAACGTAACAGAAATTAAATTTTAGATTGGGAGAACCAAAAACATACTGAAGGCGACCAAACTGCACGTGTGCAAGGAGGGTCGTCAATAGACGAAAATGACAAGCGAAGGTATAAGTTTCCAAATCTCACATTTGTTTAACGTAATGATTTGCAAGATACCTAAGAACCGCGACCCAGTGCCAGAGCTAAAGAAGGAGGCTCAGAGTCCCGAAACCAGAACTGAAGTCCGAAAACAATTAAGAATCGGAGCCAATTTCCGAATTTTACAGGAACCAGGAACACATGAGCGCAAATAGCCAACCTGGAGTGGTGGGCTTATGGGAAGCTGAGAGTATCAAATAATGCTGGAAGATTTTTCGTTCATACTCGTATTTTTCAGTCTTTCAAACAGCTTTCAGTGGTTTGGAGTGAACTAGACCCGTCCGGCCTCGTACCCATCTGCTCCTATAAGGTAGAAAATTTCTGACTCCAGATCCGGCCTCAACTTTATATCAAAAAAATTGAAGCGAAAAAACATAAACATTTTAAAATAACTTAGTTTTAAAAAAACATTTTTTAAAAACTTAAAACAAAAAAAAATTGGTTTAAAATGCAACTGACTAAATCGCTCTTCCTATTAGAAACCCTAAACTAACTTTATGACAAATTACCAGAAAAAGGGGCTCAAGGTAAACTGCGTTCAGCCTCCCTTGTTAAATGCATCTAATGTAATTCACGAGCGTTTTTAATTGACGTTTGAAAGTCGGAGATGGAAAATCGAAAGGTAATAGTGAAATATTATAGCTATGACTGAATGATGAAATAATTTCTCGATTCTTCTTTTTTCATGCACTTTTTTTTTTCTTAGTAAAAAGAACTAAAATTTGGGAAAGAGTAATCGAGAGTATTTGGAACAAAAAAGAGAAAGTACTTCAAAATCGCATGCTGCAAAGATTACACGTACTCTTTTCAAAGAGTACGCCTATAGTAACCCTAGCTTTGTGAAAACTTCAGTGTCGCTAAGTGAATTGATCTTGTAAACAAGCAGATAGTTATTTAGCTGGTTAATATTGACTACGTTCACTAGTCGCCAACACGAAAACATAAACACCTTTTCCCTGATTGATCATCTTAAAATCTTTCCATTTGAAAAATTGACATTCTGTCTCGAAAATTTGGAATCCCAGCTCACTTCCCTGAAAATTCTCGCTTCGAAACGCCTCCGAAACTACCTGAAAAATGATCTCGGCGTCAAAATTGAAAACTTTCGACTACACTGCCAAGGTAAGAGTGTACTCCTGCGAAATTAAATTAGAAACATGAGAAAAGGAAACATACTTTAAGCCCGCTGGAAACTATAACTGTAAATTAAAGCTACAAGAATAACAGGCTCGAATTAAGTAAATGTACGTTCTCGAGGACGCTGCAAAGGCTTTCGCTTACACTTTGGGAAGAGGAAGAGGTATAGGTCTTGAGGTAACGTAGCCATTGGTGAAGGGTGGAGTCAAGTACACGAAAATGAAATCGCGGTCTACCGAAGCCACGTTTCCAACGGACTTGTGGATTGTGAATTTTAACAGACCTGGATAACCTTTTCCGATGGTTGGAACTCTCCGCGTACAAATACATCGATTTATACAGAGTGTAATAAAAGAACTCTCCCTCCCCCCATATTTCTTTCTAAAGTTGGATCGACACAATGTAAACTAGAATCTTCGAGAGGGAGGATCCAGTTTCTTTTTTCTCTCACCCAAAAAAGGAAGCTCGAACGTACAACCAACTTTGGCGCTTCAGATTTTTAATGTGAACTCCGATTTGGATTCGAAAACTCCTGATTTTGACCAATTTCGAAAATTTAACCAGATTTTTGATTCGTGTACGGCTAATTCGAGTATGCTAAAAAAAATTATCGAGTGGTCGCAATAATCGGTTCTTAGATCCCTAATTTCGATAATTAAATCAGATTTTAGATCGTTCCTCAATTTATGCCTCCATTTAAATTTGCCCCCATTCAAACGAGCAACACTGAGGAAACTGAAGTGAGTATCAAAATGCAGTTTTGGGTCGTCGAGATTAGAAATTCTATCACATTTTTGATCCGATTCTAATTTCATCTTTAAATTTGATCTCTCATTTCTTGAAAGGGACTAATTCAACTCCTCCCTCCTAAAAAAAAAAAAAAAAAAAAAAAATGGAAACAAGTATCGGAATAAAGAAGTTTTGTTTCGTTCATTTTGAAAATCGAATGAGCTAATTCGATAATACCATGGTATGAACTCAGAAATCACAGTTTGACTTTTCTTAATGGGCAAAATTGATCCGACTTGGTAAATCAAACGTCTCATCAGACTAAGGTTTTCTGAGGTCGTTGAGTTCGAAGATTCGAAGAAATTTTTAATCCATCTCAAATGTTGCCTTCAGATACAAGTTTTTTCTCCTCTAAAATGCCAATTTGCAGTTAATTTAGAAAGTGCCGGAATAGGTCACCTGTATCGCTGACTTCGACAGTTCATCATATTTCCGATTTGATCCCGAACAGTATCTTATTTAACTTTTCTTTCTTTAAAAATGCCAGTCGAACTTCGGTGAGAAAACTGAATAAAGTATCGACAAAGTGGTACTTTTTAGTTCGTTCAATCAAATTTTTATAATCATATCGCATTTGGCACCCCGAATTCAAATTTGAAACATAGAATGGACAAAACTGGCTCAAGAATATCTGACTATCATCACCATTACATCAGAGTGAATCATGAAATTCGTCTCCAATCTGTTATTTTTTTTATGGCGAAGATGGCCGAATAGAAAAGAGCAGATGGGCTTCTTCAAGTGCCAAGGTCAGGTTTTAGGGTGAATTAATTCCCCACTCCCAAAAGAGTACAAATATGTATTACGAGTTTAGAGTTTTAGTCAGGAATTTCGTATCTGAAGTCAGACAAAATTTGACAAAAAAATTTCACTTCGGAAAGGACAAATATCTTTTCTGACAAAAAAGGACACAGGAAGCTATGATCATCGTTGTTTTCTTTGTTGGCAGGTTGCAGTTTTCCTTTCCTCAAAGAAGGAAAAATGAAGTTCTTCTCATTACAAAAAGAAAAGAAATCATTTTCCTCATGTTTCCTAAAAAAAAAAAATTGGTTCTCTTCCCGTAAAAAAGGAATAACATTGCTTACATTTACAAAATGGAAGGGACAATGTTTTCCTACTCCAAGGACAAGAGTTAAACTCCTTTTTATCGACAAAAGGGAATTGGCGTTTTTCTCCACTTTTCACAAAAAGGCGAGCGAATTTCTTCTCACTGAAGGGAGACATCAGGCATCAGACTTTTTTCTTTCTTTTTTTCTCAATGGCAGTACACATTTTTCATTCAAAAAAACTGAACAATATGTTCAGCCCTCCTCCAATAAAAGGACCAGATTTTTCTCATTCAAGATATATAGTAAAGCTTATTTTCTCCCTTTTCAAGGAAAAAGAAATCATTCCCAGAAGAAATGGAAGAAGAGATCTTCTTTTTCTTTTCGATAAGTCTTCAAAATTCATTTAATTTTCCTCAAAAACAGAAAGTAACTTTTTTCCATTTAAAAAGGGGAAGCAAAGATTTTCTTTTCATTTCTTGAAGAAAGAAAATTGCTCGCATCTAAAACAATTTTCTAATTTTTCCTCGAGGAAACCAATTAGTTTTTTATTCATTTCTTACTTTTGATAATTTCCCGCACTGGAATCTGTACGAGCTTTTAAATTCCAAATAATCGCTTCAAATGAGTTGAACTTGCTTGAAAAATTGACCGAATCATCTGAATTTGGTTTCTTCGGAATTATTTTTCAAGTGAGATTAATTCTACTCATTTCAGAAGTAAAATTTTGGATATTGATGTTAAAATCTTAGAAATCAGTAACCCCGAGAAACCTTTATTTTAATAGTTGGATCAATTTTGCCCATTTCAAGAGTAAAATTTTGAAGTTCCATGGCCAAATGGGGCGAGTGAAAAGTCTGGTAATGTTACAAAATCAGTGAACCCAAAAAATCTATTTCGATACGTTTTTTGGTCAGTTTATTCAGCCAAATCATTTTTGCCCACTTTAAACCTGACATTTAGATTTGTAGGCCCAAACTGGGACTGGATAAAAATCTGATATCAAATTTGAAAACAGTAAGCTTTGTTTTCGCTGAAAAATTCTTTGGAGATTTGAAGATTGAAACATTGTAAAAATTTGTCCAGTTTGAAAACACTTTTTAATCAACTAGATATCAAGACTCAAATCTCCTTCAATGTTCGTTAAGACACCTTCAAAATTTTCTAATAATCATTGAGGACTGTACGACTTGTTACCATTCCATTCAGATTTTGTGATAATTTTCTCCACTCGTTTTTTAAAGAGAAGAATACAGGTCTTATTAAATAAAAGACAGCAAATTTTTTTTATAGTTCCATTATTAAAGAAAACTGAGAGTTTTTCCTAACTCTAGAAAAATGAAAGAATTTCTTCTCATTCGGAAAAGCGAAGAGACGAATTTTTCGATTTAGAAGAGTCTCATCAAGTTTGACAAATTTCTGCAATTAACTTTAATGCCTAATTTTCTTCGTATCTTCAATGATTCTTCAATTACTTTTTTGGAATGGGTCTCAATACATTTTTTTCGAAGTCTCAATAAAATTTTTACAAGTCTTACGGTTCAAATGGTTTTCAGGAAATTTTAACAGAGTTTAATGAGCCTTAAACTACAACTTGATAAAATGTTAAAGTCATGGAGAAAAGGTCAAATTTGGGACCCAAATCGGAGTCGGATTGAGAATCTGATGTTATATTTATAATCAGCGACCCACAGTACTCCTTCATTTGGATAATTCGTTCAGTTTTTTTTTTTTTTTTAAAGCGAAATTATCTTAGCTTCTTAAAAGGAAAACAAGTCAAATTTGGAGCCTAAATTATGGTCGGATAGAAAATCTGATACCATATTCCTAATCAGCAGCCCGATATACCTCTGTTTCGATACTTTGTTCGATGTGTCTCCATTTAAAGATTTGAAAGTTAGGGGTGCAACACAGCCCCCACAGCCCCCCCTCCTTATTGGGACGGGGATTTCTCATAACAAAAAACGCCGGACCTTACTAAACTAAGATTATTTCTTACTGTGCATTGATCCGTGATTTTGTTCCAAAAACATTTAAAAGGAGGAAATTGGTCGACACGCTGTACGAAAGAATGAACGACCACAATTATTATTAGGATTTATTAGTTTCTTCCTCGGGTGATTTTCTTTAGACATTTTCTTCTTCACGATCACAACTGAAGTCAATATTCTTTCCTCTTTTATAATTTTACTCTCAACCCGAGCCCTGAAATCCGCCCTTTCGAACATTACTTCAGAGACGTTAAGGAGACTGTTAGGGCTGTCTTAGCCCTCTTCTCTCCTTGCCGAAAAACCGGCCTAGATCGAAATGTAGCGAGCTGCTACGTGGGCTTGAACCAGGAACTTCCGAATTCCGAGACCAGCGCGCTATCCACTCGGCCAACCAGATGCCCCAATATTCATTTCTGGAACTTAAGTTCATTCCACAATTTATATTCCTCTATACCTGGTCTGGATGCGAGAGTGGAATGTTCTCTATTTTAGGAATACTACTACTGGACCGCCTCCTCTACTAGCTGTTCTTATGAAATTATAACTTCTAAACGAATCTTTATTTTTACGCCCAAACATTAATAGTCTCTTATTGTATAGTTCTGTTGATTTTGAGTCATCTGGTGCTTCAGAAATGTTATTCGCTAAAATCCTTTTTCCTAACCCACATATGGTTCTGCCCATTTTGTTTTTCAATACTTTTAGTGGTTACAGATGACACGACGATCCCCGATGTATAACTACATAGCTCGATACCGATTCGTAAAAAGATTTTCACAGTTTTTTTTTTAAATTTCGTTTTCCAACGTAATCTTTTATGGGATAAAATAGATAATTCAACTTTCGCGATTTTCCTCGCATAGAGACTGTTTTCTTTTCTCAAGTTTGTGTCCGAAATTTGAATTTTTGGACCCAAATCGGGAGCTGATCTAAAATTTGACATGGCTTGCGAAATCAGCTACCCAGAAAACCTTAGTTTCAATACTTTGTTGAGCTTTTACAGGTCAGTCAATGTAGCCAATTTTGAGTCCAAAATTTCAATTCTTGGGCCCAAATCGGGGTCGCATAAAAAATCTGATGTGACACTCGAAATTAGTGACTCAGTAAATCTTTATTTCGATACTGAATTTGTCATCATTCCGTTAGGTTTCATAGTTGGCGGTACATTCGAGCCTCCCTTTTGGGTGAGAGAAAATTTATGGGCCTAAGAAGTAAACTAGATTCTCCCACTGGAACATCCTCGTTCACCCCACGTCGATTCGATTTCGCGTTCAGAAAATAATACGGAGGCGATTATCTTTTTACACCCTGTATAGATGGCGGACAATCAGGAATTTTTTATTGTCTGGTGACACCCGGGGCGAAAAATGAGCGAGCATCGAGCATCAGGAACACCATCGCATCATCATGTCGAGCCGAAATACACGTCGAGTCGTCGTCGACAGTGAGAAAACTCCTACAGTTGGCATATTTTCTCATTCGCCTTTTTCATTAATCACGTAATGTATTTGTCACGGCCGCTTATTCTCGGGCGCGAAAAGAGAAATGTTTCGATGAACTCCTTGTCGAATACGAGTATATACATACGTATACTCGTACAGATATATATAATATCTATATACAAGAAAATTCTTAAGGACAACTCGACTCGTCGTAATTTCGTCTACCCGAGCTCTCGCACCTCAGCCCGAGTATGAAACAGTGACTCATTTTAGTCGAGCAAGCGTGGTAATAAATTTCCCGACTTCCGCCGAATCAAGCCCGCGCTTTTCCACTTTTTTGTCGACAGAAACCCTTTAAGTTGTTTTTTTTTCCTTCTTCTTCTTTCTCCGTTATTTTCTCCCTTCCGAATATCCATCTGCTCGTAATTAATGGCTTTTGATGACGATTTAAGTAGAGTCTTGAACGTATTAATGAATTAGTACTTTCGTGGTAGGCCCCCTCGTTAGATACGGCAAATATTTCGAATACTTTTATACACAAGGCAGAAGGTTTCGCTGCAATTACATTTTTCACGGCTGTGAGGCGATGGCGAACCAGTCGACAGACGAGGCATCTTGATAGTGTGGCCCTTCTTAATCAACCAACCGTTTTGGCAAGACCTTTTCGGATTTTCAGTACAATTAAAATGTGAAATCCGATATCTGTTGCCCGAAAATGTGTGTAAATAGAAGTTATTTGGAAACAGCAAACCTTTGGTCTTTATTTCGGTGTCCACAGAGATTTGTCGCAGAAATCCATCTCAACTTGCCCGTTAGTTAGTGTTTCGCTATAGCTCTCAAATTTGCCGTATGCCCTTCCTTCACCCCCTCCCCGAGACTGAAAAAGACCGACTGATAGCAGCTACAGTAAAACTGAAAAAAAGTGGCATCCATTATGGGGTAATTTTCCAGCAGATGCTAAGAACTTTGAGGGTGGATTGGAAATTTTAGACACGGTAGTCGCATCAGTGGCCCATCTCTGGGCATACGTCTCTCTGATCCTTCTCCAGACGTCTCTTTTTACCATCATGCTTTGCCACCTAGTTCCCATATATCCCATGATTTCATCCCTCCACCTTGTTCCTGGTCCCCCCTCCTTCTTTTAGCCTGATATGGAGTCCATGTTGTAGTTCTGTGACTCCAACGGTCGTCTCTCGCTACATGACCTGTAAACTTGAATTTAATTTTTTTCACCCTGTATCCAATACCTTTTATTTTAGCCCTCCTCGTAACAACAGTTTTTTTTTATTCTATCCCTCCTTTTAATATTTATAATTTTTCTCAGCATATCTCTCTGCATTACTTTCAGTCTATCGATTTGCGTTTTTGTTGCGGCCCATACGTAGACACGTACCTATACGTACGTACGTATTTCAGATAAATCATAAGTTAAATTTAAGTAGAAAATTGTTGTCAGATGGGGGAAGAAAATAATCAAAAGATTATAGCAAAAAGTTTTGGGGAGAAAAATTAAATTAACTTTAATTTAGAATCACAAGTTTCCAAAAAAAAAAAAAAAGTAAAACTCGTGGAAAAGTATGGTAACATTCTGGAACAGTTAGCAAAGAAACAACGATTTTGGCGATAAAAGAACTGAAAATTCGAAATATTCGATAAATCTGAAAATTTAAATTAATTCGATATTAGACGTTTTCGAAGGAATATGAATAAATAACTCCTTCCTGATTCGTGGAAAATTGCAGTAATCCGGGGAAACTTATCAATGCATTCAGAACAGAATTTGGAAAGAAAATACATTTTGAAATTCGAATAATTGGATAAAATAGAAAACTGAACTGAATTCAATATCTAAGGTCTTCTAAACAGTCATGCATAAAATTTGAGTTGAAATTCGTGGAAAATTGTAGTCAATCAAAAATTAATAATCACAAGGTTGCAACAAAAATCTTGGAAACAAGTGATAAATTTGATAGATAATTCATCATAATTCCTTGAAAAATTGCAGTTATATTTTGAAAAATAATCCAAGAATTTAGACAACCAATTAGTGAAAAAAATAAAAATCTCAAAATTGGAGGAATTCGAGAAAGTTCAAAAGTTGAAAAAGAACATGATCTGAGACTACAGGTTTTCAACTACATAACTGGAACAGGAAATTTAGCGAAAAAATTACAGCAGTGTACCCACTAATGAGTAAATTTCCGGTAGATGCCGAGAACTTTTGTGGTCGGTGGGTTGGTGGTCGAGCGAATGGGAGGGAGCAGGTTTAAAGTGTACTGGAAAAATGACAAGTAAGAACTAGATAGTCTCATCTGTGTGTGTGTGTGGGGTGGGGGGGGGCAATGAATAAAGAGTGGGTGTTCCTCTCTGGAAGATTTTTGCCATGTAATTTTCTGAATACGTGGGCGTCACTGATGAAGACATGAACAGACGTAATACAGGGAGTTTTACGAATGGTTCCCCTATTTTTTTATTGCAAAATCAGATCAAGATAGGAGGAGCTTAGAGTTATAACTAAGAAGATCCGAAAACACGATTTTACAGGAGAGACGAAAAACGTGTACAGCGACACTCACGCCATGAAACTTGGTCTGTGTGTTCTTTGATAGGTTAGTATGAACCTCCAAGCCCCCCCCCCCCATCGCCTAAAACTAGTTTTCTAGTGCTTGATACAGACCTAATTGTTCCACAACATGATAAAAAAACAGTCAACAAGACTATTAGCCACTTTTGCTCCTGCCATACTCCTTGCCGCAGCTGAAAGCTGGGAAAAGTGAAAAATGAATACAGCGGCAAAGAAGAAAAATACACCACATTCTGATGTTTATTAAGAACAGAGCATTTTTTTCTTCCTCTTCTACTGTGGAACTAAACTGAAGGGGAAACACGTGATTCGTACATTGGAGTCAAAACTGATAACATCGGTAGGATAATGTTAGTTATGATTCTCAAGCCGGTTTTCATAGCCCAATATCTAAGACAGGAAGCCCTGAAGATGGAAACGAGTGACGTGACATGATTCTGCATGCTGTTTACCATCAGAAACCAGGCTCAACTCAGTTTTGATAAAACTGAATCTTCTTACTTATGATTCTAGCCTCCTCATTAGTATGAACGAGTATCTTCAAGGACTAAGGTCTAGTTTACCTCAGATTAAAAAATCTCCACCCCCACTCCCCAAGAGGGCTGTGATGTACCACCAACTTTGGAATTTAGAATGAAACCGTATTAAGAAAATCACGAAAATAGGAGTACCTAGTTTGAATTGCTAAATTAGAAAATACAATTACGTAGATATTTTAGACCTTAAATTCGCCTTTTTTTTTCTTCTGAGAAGGCTGGTTTGAATTTGTCGAAAAAATTGAACGAGGTATCTGAATAGGAGTTCCTTGGATTTCTGAGTTCAACAATTATCTTACATTTTTGAACCTACACCGATTTGGATCCTAAAATGCAAATTTGAATCCTTCAAATAGACCTATTTAACTTTGCTGAAAAATTTGAATGAGGATCTGCACAGATTTTCTATCAGACTCCGAAGCAGGCCCCACAATGCAAATTTGACTTCTTCAAATGAATAAAATTGGTTGAATTTAGAAAATCGAAAAAAGTATCGGACAACGACTTTTTTGTACCGCCGAGTTTGAATATTCAGTCGAGTTTCCGATGTGATAGCGATTGGTACCACAAAGTCAAATTTTTTCTTTCAAATGGGCCAAATTGACTGCGGCGAAAACACTAAATGTAGTAACCAAAAGAAAGGTTTTGCTCCAACATCTAACTTGGAGTCCTTCAAATGCATCAATTTGACTTTTCCGAAATGGTAGAACAAATTATTAGATTAGGTTTTTTTGCACGTCACTGAGCTCGAAAATTCAATCAAATTTTTCATCTGGCTCTGATTTTGGCACCAAATTTGTTCTCCTTCTCCCTCATTCAACGAGTCTAATTTGTCTTAACCAAAATATTATATAAAAAAATATTGGAAGAAGGTCTTTTTGGGTCCTTGATTTCGAAAATCAAAATAAATATTCGCTTGGACCACCGTCTGAGCTTTAAAGTCCCGATACGCAATCAGTTACCCACTAGTTACACGCGAAAAAGTTACCCATTTCTAACCCTCGGTTACCCTCAGATTACCCTGAAACTCAACAGTTACCCTCGGTTCCCCTTCAGTTACCCGGGTAACTGGCGGAATTTTGCGCATCCCGGTGCGCAATCAGTTACCCTTTAATTACCCGCGGAAAAGTTATACCCATTTGTAACCCTTGATTACCCTTAGATTACCCAGAAACCCGTCAGTTACCCTTGGTTCCCCTTTAGTTGCCCGGGTAACTGGCTGGATTTTGCTCATCGGGATGTGCTTTTCTTTCTTTTAAGAATAAAATCGCCCCTTCCGTGAATGAAAACTTCGTCCCTTTCTTAAGGTCGGGAAGATAAATAGTTCTTTTTCTTTAAGAAAAAGTAACTTGTTATAAAATAAAACGAGAGAGAAACAGTAGGTACTATTCCTTTCCTCTGTGGAAAAATATCGTCCATGGTTTAGAAAACAGAGGAAAATCATAACTTTCATTTCTTAAATGAGAAGGACACAGTCCTTTTATTACAGGTTTTTTGACGAAAAAACAAGTTGGCCATTTAAAAAATAGGATTGTAAATGGAGGATATTGTGACAACGCTCTAATTTGATATTGACAGTTTGATTTTTTTTTTTCTCGAATCAGATCAATTCTGAAAATTTAACGAATGGAATTTCAATTTCAGGGACCAAATTAAAATAAAGTCGTGAAAACTTAATGATTAATCTGGGTTAAATAAATTAGCAACCCAAGAAAAACACTTCCTCCCGATACTTTATTCAATTTTTCGTTGAAACCAGATTGGTCCTTTTAAAGATGGAAAAGTCAAATTTGCGGCACCAATCTTAGTTAAATCAAAAACCTGATAAAATTTCGATCTCAATGACATAGAAAACTCATTCTGGAGCTTCGTTAGATTTTCCAAATAGGGTCGGTGACGGAGGAACAATTTTTTTTCTCTTTCCTTGTAAAAAAATCAGAGGTGACATTGTGGAAATGAAAGATGTTATTATTTCTATTTTTGGGCAACACCTAATAACTGACCCTTCGGAAAAAATAAGTCGCATTCACGGTCCAAATGAGGACCGAATTAAATCTGTAACAAAATTTTTTAACTCAGTATTCCGATACGTTTATGGAGTACTTTAGCAGTTGCTCAGTGCAGTTATCACTCATTTCATCTTGATAGATAATATTATTGCTGTTATTGCAATTATACCATCTTCAAGTAAATTTGATTAGAATGAACAGTTGCAGCACAAGTCTTGAGTTGAGCCAATGTTCAAAACCAGGATTTTCCACTTTCCCGAGCACTTCTTATTAATCAACATACTTTCCGTTATAGGATCGGTGGTCTTCAGAAAAAAAAAAACAATAAAAGTTTTTCAGAATAGATAATTCTTCATGGCTACTTACTCCTTGACTATAATGTCACATGTAACAAAATAAGATGCCATTCAATTTCTCCCGATGTCAGATAACATCCTGTGTTGGTATACTAGAGCCCTGCATGAGAAAATTAAAAGTAATCGTATGCAGAATCAGCGAATATTAAAGGGAACGATGCTCTAGTCAGTACTCATAATCGTCTATAATCGGTATCGTCTAGAAAAAATAATCGAATATATCTGTAACAGGCGATCAAAAAGTAATCGTCTGTAATCGGCATTGTAGGAACGAGTAAGTCATCACACACATCGTTCAGGCATCGTACGCATAAAGTAAAAAATGCATCATGCAGCGGGTTTGCCTGATTGCATTGTTATAAGTCCTGTAAGTTAGTGCGAAACTTTTAAGGAATATCAGTACTATTCACGGTGCCAACGACGATACCACGATACCATGCTGCGAACTGTGAATAATACCAGTTAGGCATCGGCATTGTTCTTCCACTGCTATCCGATTTCTCTGTTACACTCGTATGTACCTACATTTCCTGGCATCGTTGTAATCGTTTCTTAGTATACCGCCTAATTATACATGTACCTAATCGGGGTATCGTGTAAGCCTCTAGTTGACACGAGTAGGTATACATGTACGTACCTATATATGTATATGTGTGTACCAGAGCAGTGCACGATACCGATATCGGTACTTGGGATCGTATTGTTGCAGAGCGACCCTACCGATTACGTACTCGGTAGTCGGTTTCACCGATACGATTCCGAGTAATACTCGTTCAGGAATCGTTTTATGATTAGCGCTGTATTTTAGGTGATGAGGTAGTGATGCCTTAGCAGTGATACTCGTTATCGGCGATACCATATCACGAAAACAACTACCTGTCGCTACAATACCGAGTATACTCGGTATTCGCCGGTACTATTCGGTATCATTTTAAGCGATACGATACCAAATACCACATGAGTACATACTCGTATCGTGCACTGCTCTGGTGTGCACGTATCTATATATATATGTATGTGTGTATGCATGTATGTAACTTAAAAGCAAATAGCGACCCGCAGGTGGTAGTACCCTATGTACTAAATACGAATTCTCCTTGTAATATGAGAGTTAGACATGCGACGGTAGATACATATGAACACATATATGTACATAGTACATGTGTCTTATGTATGTACTAGAGAGGCCTGCATGATTAACGTGACCATACGTCCCGTTTTGAACGGGACTGTCCCTTTTTGAATGGGACTGTCCCCGGAAGAGACTTCGGGACACAAAATTGTCTCGTTTTCCGAATTGATAAGGCAACAACAGCTCGTAGGAAGATGGTGGAACAGGAACACTGAGCAGTCGATTGCACTTTTCCTTCAATAATTCTAGATAGGCTATATTCTCATTTTCGTGCGTCTTTGGTAGTATGGTAGAGGATTCAGGCTACTCGGCTGTACCATTTACAGAAGTTTTAAATGAACTGGTACAGTGTAGCACAGTTTTTATCGATTTGCCCAAAAAATAATTTTTGGACTAAGGGCAGTTTGGAAACCGTATCTTCAGTTGTAATAAAGACACATAGGTATTTGATGAATTTTCGCTGATATCAACGTACATCACGTCACAAAAAGTTACCGAATGGCATAAGCTAAATGTTTCGACGGAATTTCGTAGGGTGGAAGTATTCAAACATTTTCACACCAACAATCTGAAACATGAAAACTTTTGTATTTTAATAGAATATACCGGGTGATGAACAAGAAGTCGCACCATACGTAAACATGTAGTAACGTGCAACGTGTACGTAATGCAAGTAGCAGAGATTGTGTTATCGTGTCGGCGCCGTTGCGCCTTATCGCATGTTGGCCCTATGGTGCGACTTCTCGTTCATCACCCTGTATATTTTATGTCTGCCTGGCACAAATGCAGCTGTAGAAAGAGTATTTTCTTTAATGGAAAAATTGTGGACTTCCGAAAAAAACCAGTTACAGGTTCCAATCCTTATGGCGATGTTGTTAACTTAAGATACATAAATATTAAAAAAACATGTCAACAGTTTTATTCTTACTTGAAATCATCCCCAGCTGTCTTAAAACAAATTTGTTCCTCAGAGTAATATAAAAATAACTGAGAATTTGTATTTCTTAATTTTTTTTCATTTTGTCATAAGTTCATAACTCATAAGTACCTAAATACTTTGTATTTCGATAAATAAAATGAAACTTATTAAAACATGTATTTTTTCTCATTTGAACCTCCCTATTACTGCAAATAAACCAATGTCCCGTTTTCAGTTTAAAAATAAATGGTCACGTTATGCATGATACAATGCCGATTATAATTACTCATGAAACAATTACAACGATGCCAGGAAACGTATCTGTATTCGGATAGTAGTAGAAGAACGATGCCGAGATGCGTAACTGGTATTTTATTCGCATCATCGTGGTAGTGGTATCGGCATCGGCATCGTCATTTATCAACTTCTTATCGCGCTACAGGATTTTACAGTGTAATCCGGATAATTCGCAGGATAACGAATTTTTTACTTTATCATTTCTTATCTTCACGATGCGTACGATCCCACTTACTCGTTCCTACGATGCCGGTTACAAACAATCATTTTACTGACTGTTACAGATACACATTTAGTTGGTTACTTTTGTCGACGATTACAGACGATACAGATTACAGACGATTCGGAGTACTAACTATAGCATCGTTTCCTTCAATACTCGCCAATTCTATGACCAAATTACTTTTTATTTATACTCGTGCGGAGGTTTCTGATACATATAGTACATATATGTACACGTCATGGAACTAGGACTAAATTTGTAGATCACAAAAGGAAGAGATTCAATATACATAGGTAGAGCGGTCAAATCTACACATAATACAAATCAGAACGAACATCTCTAAAAAATGAGTGCGGGTGTAGTTGAGGTGGGGGAATCCACTTTCACAATCAGACTTGGGGGGGAAAATAGTAGGTAAAGATAATCTCTAACCTGCATATTCCTTCTGTTGGATTCATGTCAAGTTCAAACACGAGTAACCACATGATCGAACGCAAGAATACACGACAATGCTGCACGCAGTAACACGCAATAAATAACCGAATGATCGAGCGCAAGTACACGCAATAATACGCGAAATTCAAGCACAAATAACCGATTTGCGAAGTAAATACACAATTACATTCAAACGTACCCGTCTACTACCTATAGTAACACGCAAGAACGTGTAACGCATTATTTAAACTCTAACCACATACATGGCAGCTATTCCACCTCCCTAAGTCGATCCGGTTCACAGACACAACTAACGAGGAGATTTTCACAATAAGAGACACTAAAAATGAGCAAACAGTAACGAGTCAAGTTGAGCCAATCCGAGTAACTCACACGAGTGAACCAAACGAGAGAACGAGTCTGCCCGAACGATTTAGGTAAACGTTGTACTAAGGGTTCAAATTAATTCCCAACTGAGGATGTATCTGTAAAAAAAGCGTACGTTTCATAAGAAATACATTGAACGAACGCCCCTTTTACATATACGTCCTCATTGCAGTTCATGGATAAACGGCAGAAAGTGTTGATAAAACGAGGAAATTAATCTGAATCACAGTCTTGATAAATAATTATTTACTCCGACTCGTCAAAAGTCGAATTTTTTCAGTATAACGTTGTTCATTTTTCCAAATACATAGATCGATTTTGTCCATTCAAAAGAGTCAAGTTTGGCTTTCGTTTTAGGGCCCAAATCAGGGCTTGATCCAGTTTGATTTGATTTTCTGAGCACCTTATTTAACTTGGTTTGATTTTGTGAATTGAATCAGTTTTGTCCACTTGGAGAAGTCAAATCTTGATTCTGAAACCTGAATCGAGACCCGATTAAAACATATATACGAGTATATAATTGAATTTTCGATATCGGAGACCCCTAAATCCCCTATTTCAACACACCTCGTTCAAATTTTCCAGTTAAATGGGTCTACTGAAAGACTCAAATCTTGAACGTCCCAGCTCCCCTTTGCCAGGAGGGAAATTTTTTTCCTACCCCAGTGTAAACTAGACTTTCGTCCTTAAATATAACCATTTTCCATCTCGTTCTAACTTTGCAATAAATAAACAAGCTAGGTCGCGTTGCGGCCTAGTAATAGAGGGTCGGCCTTTCAGCTGAAGTCTGGGCGGCTATTCCACTAACCAACTTCGAACAAAAAGTACAAAAGTATACAATCGCACTTGAACGCTGTTAAAAGTAAGGGAACCAACCAGCAGAATCTGTTTTCTGATAACACGTGATTCCAAGTTCAAGAGCCATGTAGAGACTATATGACATAGCGTTTACTGATAAGCTTTGATCAACGTGAGTACACATTTTTGAATCGGGGGCCCAATCTTGGAAAATTCTACTTTTTACGCTATTTAGAAGATAAAAAAAAATCACAGTGAACAAACGGAAGATCCCAAGATTATAAAACTTGCGTGCCTATCAAAATTAAGTTAAATTAATCTAAACAGATTCCGAATAATTCTTATCAAAATCAAAATGAGACTTAACAAGAGTCTGAATTCCTAAAGTTTGTGCCAATTTCACTGGGAAGCAACCAGCAGAACAATAGCTTGATAAACATAATCACAAATTTTGAAAGTGAAACACTTTGCACATTAATAACAAACCAAACAGTACTCAGCAACAGTGATCTGGAACCGTGCATCGAGAGAGTCGTCCCCTGGCGGCTAAAAATAGAAACTTTGAAAGAATGATCATCTAGGACTATTCAACAGAGATAATAATGGTAAAAGGAAGACCAAAACTATTTTCCCCCTATATTTTTTCGATTTTTCTGAAATTATTAATAATGTGAAGGTATTCGGAAGTGTAGTAATGTGTACTTAACGTAACACAAATTTTTCTCGTTGTTATTTGTCATAAAAAAACATGAATCATCATGATTACTTTACCTTTGCTGGTCGGAGAAAATATAACTTTAAGAGCCGTACCAAAAGTTTTTGAAACCTCCACGAACACTACGTTAAATATTTTTTAAATGCAAAAAATCATTAAAATTGCTCAATATACACAACATTTTGATTGCCATGGTTATTCTTTCAAATTCTTATCACCAAGAGCGATACTAGCGCGCCAGACGTTCGCCCGGTTCGAACTGAGCCATCAGATCTTTACCAACTATCTATCAGAATTCGGGAAATGACAAGAGAGTTCACCATACCGTTCTACCTTAACTAATATACTATATCTCCGACGAGCATTGACTTCAATAATTCGTTAATGATGGGAGAACACCCGAGAACATTATGACAAAAATACACTGAAATTGGTCCAGACTTCAAGAAGTATAGGTCACTTATTTTTCTCTTACGGATTCAAAAGTGACTGAATGAATTTCAGTAGAGTAGGAGAGGGAAAACACAAACGAGAAAGGAAACAAAATTTAAACAATAGTAATAAAACAAAATGAGGCGGGTTCAGAGAGAAGAAAAATGGAGACGTACCTATAGTACGGCAGAAGGAACGAAAATTACATGAAAGAGCCAAAACAAATAAATAAAATAAGATAAAGGCAAAAGTTTTGAAACGACACAGAAAAGTAAAGGGAGAACTGCAGAATAAACATAGAATGACTAAAAAAACAAAAACAAAAGAGAGTACATACACGTATTATGGCAAAGAGACTTGAAACATAGTAAGGACAAGAGGCACAAAAACAAGAAAAATCATCTGTAGAAAGACACGAATAAGTTAGTTAGAAGGCGGAGACAGAAAAAGTGAGGAAAACAAGAATGCAAGAAATAAGCAATAAAATAGAAAATACAGAAAACAAAAAAACATACAGAAAATTTAAAAAAAGATAGATCGTACTGATGTCAAAAAATGTGAAGGAAGCGATATAAAAGCAAAATTTTCCAAATAATTATTTCGTTAAAATGTCACTGCCAGGAGATATAACTACCTTACGAAATTTGGAAATTGGAAGTCTGCACTTACATCACGATTTTACTTTCCGAAAAGCGAACAAATTTTACTCTGCTCGTCAGTCATTTTTCTTATTTCTCGTACGGCATTTGATTTTCAGTTACTTTCCTTCCAAGAAAAATCGAAAGCAGAAAATACATAGCGGTACGTAATGGCAAAACTCAAAAGCATTCGGAGTACTCGTATGATACACGCAATTTCGAATCTAATTCACTTTCATAAGTTAGACAATCCAGTTAGAGTGTTCACGTCCCGAAAAGTAAAATACTCGTAAATCAGTTTTCATTGCGTAACATTTACCGATATTATCTCACGATCTGAAAAATGAATGTTGCAATAACGAATCGTAAACAATTAATATTTTCCGAACTGTATTTAATTTTTTCCTGCGTACAATTTTCCATCGCTAGAGTTTTTTCTTCCTCAAATTAACTACTACGAGTTGATGTAACGTCAAAAGTTTACAGGAATGTATTGTTTAAATTCACCAGCACGCTGTTGAAATGCAAGCTGACATCTCCGGAAATCCATTTTTGTTTCATCTTATAATACTTATTTTAATTCTACAATCAGAAAATCCTAATTCTAATGTTCGTGCGAAAATCGAGAATTAAAAATATTCGCGCATATCTCCTACAGCTTCCGACTACAATTTGTCCACCAACGGTAACATATTATTTCCTTTTCCTGAATCCAGCTATCGAAGATGAGATGTTCATATCACATAGTTGGAATCGCAGAAATCTTTTTTCGCTTTCTGAAACGTTAGTTATAGGCTTACAAAGATTCGTGGTTGCAAAGCGAATTACGCCTATGAAGTTTCCTCTCTACAAAAAATGTTTTCGGTTTGGGTTATAAAAGCTACATTAATCACGGAGTTCGGTTTTTCAAATCTATTTCCGAATATTAGACGTCACGAATTATGGAGGGTTCATTCAGCGGTTCGCACACTTATTCTCCGCTCCTCCTATTTTTAACATTAGTCAACTTCGGAGGAGAGGCAGTGATAGGCAACGAAACATCAATTTTCGAAATTATTCTAGGCAATATTTTTTGGTCTGGCAATAGAAATTCATTTTGAAAAACTGTCCTAAAAATACGTCTAAAAGATATATAATAAGTACGTTCAATGTTCTACTTATTTATGATTCTCGAAGTGAAGTCAAACATCTCATACAAATTTAGTCACCTGTTCGAAAAACAAAGTACAAACGCCAAGAGAACCGGATCTCATCGCCATATCTCTCACTTTTGAATTTAAACTTGAAATTAGTTTCATAAGTTTCCATATTTCTCAGATCTACCGATGAATTTTCCATTTTTTAACAAGAATTAATCTTCGAAGTCCCATTTTAAAAACGCCAGAAAAGGTTATGACTTTATGACTAATAACAAAGCAACGCTGTTAATAAATCCAGGAAAAAACTAAGGGAAATAGTGCGTCCTCTCTTCTCTCCCTCCCCAGGAATCCAAGTAGGAAAATTAAAGAGATGGGTAAAGATTTCTATTTTTTCCCCCTTAACATTGTGCTTGTAGCCAAAATTAGAAATTCCTTTACTTTCTACATGCCAATGCCAACTATTTTAGCCAGATAACTTACAAGTAAATTAAATACAAAAGAAAAATTTGTAAAACACTTATAATTACTCTGTAACCAATTTATTTTCGGGTTGAAAATAACTTCTGGATTGCTCACGAGAAAGTATATTTTTTTTGCACTATAGATGAAAAAACTCGATACAAAAATCAGGCCCCAGCGGTTGCAAATTTTTGTAAAAAATGGGAAGAAACCTCTTGGTCCCGCATTTTGATTCTTCGTCAATAAAAAGTTTCATATTTCTAATTTTACCCCTAACTTTTGTTTACAAGCTCAAAAACATAAATAAATAAAATAAAAAATGGAAATAAACAAGCAGATGTTTCTAGCGTCATCTCAATGTTTAGCTTACAATCAATGAATCAATTTATCAATAGATATAGAGAACTCTGTAGGCTCAATATTTTCCCTCCTCCCCCACCCAATGATTTGACTGGCAATACAGAAAACGGTGTACAGCACTCCGCGTTCTCTTCAATGAAGTCTTCCTCCCATTTTTTTAATAAAAATTCTGGTGTACAAAGCCAAAAGCGTCTTCACATCCAGTCTCTAAATATTAGTTCGGAATAAAAGTCTCAGCTTTACACAAGAAGCAGAGTGCAAGAAGGAGCTATGTAATATTTGAGCGAATATAGTCTACCACTGAGTTAATTCTCAAATTAAAATTCATATAAGATAAAACGATAGATGAGTGTAACCAAAATTAAACCAAGTTACATTCACAACTTTAGGCATACAAACGCGAACTTCGTCCTCCCGCCTAACAAAAATGTATCTTTAATGTCACCTCAGATTTCTCTTTACAATAATTAATACATCAGAAGTCTTATTTTTAAATTTCCTCCACCTTTTATTTCACAACTGGAAGAGAAATCCTCCCCATTCATTTCCCAGTTGCCGAACATTCTCACTGTCTTGAAAATGACTCCTTTCAATTCTGTCTTAAATTTTTGGTTAACAAACTACAAATAAACTATCGCTTCCAATCTTACTACAATTTTTAGCACTCAGTAATCATTTTAAGAAATATTTCTATTAACGTTGGCGTTTTTCAAGCTTATTTCTAAACTATGTATTTAGAAATTGATAAAAAATTGAAACATACATACTTTGATTGAGGTCTTTCACCCCTAAAATGATCTTAACCCGAAAATGGCAAAATTCAGACCTTATAAATAAAATAAAGACGCACTCCAGTCTTCTTTTTTTTTTCTTTTTTTTTTTCAATTCCAAATGTGACCTTGTAATTTATATGAAACGTTTTTCGTATTAAAATGTACCTATTGATATATTAGTAAGTTACAGTTAGGTGGAAAAAGTTGCTATCGAAATTGCAAGATCAGATCCGAAATTAGCGCGAAAATTTAGTCTTTAAACCACAATCACTTTCTCTTTTTGCGTTAAGTAAGATTTGAATTTTGGCATTTTGGGGTTTTTAGAGTGAAAAAATGTTTCAAAAAGATTATTTTCAAGAGGAAAAGGGATTTTAAGCAAAATTTTAAAGACAGATTCAGATCAGCACAAAAATTAGTCTAGAAATTCTAAATTTTTCTACCGGTATCAAATACGTCAACTTGAACTCTATTACGAAATTGTTGGAAAAGTGCACTTGGAAATATTGGGGATGACATTTTGAACATTTTGTAAAAGGGTTCTAGAGTAAAAATAAAATGTTTGAGCAATTTTCGAATTTCGAGTGCTGCAAGAAATCTATTGTTTATAAAGTCAATTTTCCGGCTGTTTTGTCCTGTTAATAAGTCAGCTTGACCTTTATGGATGTATTTTTTACACTGATTTCAGATTTGTGCTCGACATTCATCTCACGCGAACATTCTTCCTTGAACTAGCCATTCAAATAATTGGAAAATTCTGTTGTTTCACTCATCAGATACTTTTTGCACTCTTATTTATAATATTTAATCCAGAAAATCTAGAAGAAGAAAAAAATAGTAATCGTGGCAGATCTAAGGGGTTAACAGTAGCCCCCCCCCCCTAGAGCAGCACATGCGCGCACATATTAGCAGCAGATAACAGGTCGTGGATAAAATTAAGTGAACTGGGACTTCTCCAGTGCAAAATGCAACAAAAAATGAAGAAACCGGTAGCCAGTCACCTCATGCTTATGGTGAGACCCAATGAGCTGGTCTTCTGTTAAATTATCCCTTAGAAATCTTTCTTCATGGGCGATTTCAACACCTGTCCGTTGGGTGTGTTTTAAACACAAGTTTGTAAAATATGTTTGGAATTAGAACGAAGAATCCTTCACAAATTTGCATAATAGTGGCGGATTCTCGAAGTGTGGTAGGAAAGGGGGAGTTCTCGGAGTTGGAAATCCTTCTCTGTATTTATTAATAAATAATAGGTAAAAATTTTGCCATTTTTCAATTTTTTAAAACACTTAGTATTACCTATCTGATGTAAATTTGAAAACAGAAGAGGATAAAAAGGAGGATCGGCTTCTAGGGCCCCCTTGGATCTGCCATAATTGCAAGAAAAATATTCGCGTGAGATGCAAGTCAGGCATAAATCTGGATCCAGAGTAAAAATACGTCCAGTACGATCAAGTTGACTTATCAGGACAAACCGGCCGGAAAATTGGAAAAATTTATTTATCAATAATAGATTTTTTGCAACACTCGAAATTGATAGATTCCTCGAAAATCTATTTTTTATCCTAAAACCCTTCTTCAAAATGTTCAGAATTAGTATATTACCCAGAAAATTTATCACAAGAAGACATCTTAACAGGTTATGAGCTTCACGCATTAGAAAAAAGAAGGGAAATAAGAAATAACAGCTGGAATGTTCGTATATGACCTTATTCAGGGAAATATTCAGGATGAAAAATTGTTAAGAAAAATCAACTTTGGTGTTCCAAAAATTAATGCTAGGCAAAAGATAATTTTTACACTACATCAATATCGAACGGCTAAAATAGAATTTTCTCCTATGAATAACATGATGAGAATTACTGGAAAGTTCCTTGGACTATGCGCAGAGATTGACATATTTGATACTGATAGGTCAAAGTTTAAGCAGCGTTTGGAGGGATCTTGGTGGGGGGGGGGGAGGTGAGCGAGGACTGATGCACCGGTACCAATTTTTTTTGTTTCATTTTGTTTTATTTTTATTTTATTTTTTCAACAAGTTTGTATTTTCTTTTTTGTTTTATTTACTCGCAGTTTGTAATAATAATTAAGAACGGTCTCCTCTATAATTGGCCAATGGCTGTTGAGGGGACCTTAGATAAATAAAATAAAATTCCATTCCCTATAAGATGTACTCACCTCACACTATATTCCGATTCTTCAAAATGCACTTTTTTAACAATTTTGTGATAGAGGCAAAATCTTTACGTAAATCCTATGTTAAATTTCAAACAATTGGCGGCACAGGTTTATATTATTCAAAATTGCTCAAAATCTGTCGGTAGACGTAATTTGTGGTAGAGTACAAATTCAGGTGATAGCCCACTCAACATTCCAAAATGTAAAAAATAATGAATACCCTAATACGAGTATACGCACGAGCACGAGTAGCTACGTACATAATATCGTAGGAAGAAATGATTTTCTCTGACGTTCGGCTGTATGTTCGGCGAAATACCCCCAGGCACCCCTGGCCCCGGAAACTACCCTCTTGAGTATCGTATCAGTGGCCAGAGGGACGTATTGAGGCTAGCCCGAGCCCCCATTTCGCCTTTCAGCTTTGGTCTCTCTTCAGTACGAATAAATCTTTCGTCTTTTACCCACAGGCAATAAGACGCAGCGAACATTCTCGCGAACTTCCAAATTACATAATACCTTGAAATATCGACAAAACGTTCGTGACTGTTCTGTTTGCGAGCATTCCCGCGAACAATCCATTTTACATAAATACATACATACGTACAATATGTACGTACACATATCCATTATTATGGTAGGTACGTACGAGTATAATGTTCAATGAAATAATTGTTCTGTTCACGTGCGGACGCAGCTTTACATATCCTATTCGTTTGAACACCTCAATTTCCCAAATTTCTCAACACTACCGGGACAGTGGCCTCCATTACTAACAGGACTTTCCTATAGCACGTGAGCACGTGTCTAACTAAACATGCCAGTGTAAACATGCACATGTACGTGTTTGTATTTAGCCACGAAACTGAGAAAACTTCGTCACTCACTTTTTGTGCAGCAGCAACGTGGACATCCACAAAAACCGACTCTTTCTTCCTAGTCGGTGGCAGCCCTTATCACCGAGCATTATCGCTCGTTTTCGATCGTCATCGTCATCTAACCGGTCTCGGCGGCGCAAAATGAGAAGGACACACACGAGATATCACCCAATTTCAGCGTGAACACTCGACCATACTCGAACTCCGACACCGCGAGCTATGCGTAAAATTTACGATACGATAGAACAGACACGTATCTTTCAATTTTCGCTATTCGAACATTTGTTCCCAGAAATAATAAATGACGAACGTAAAATCATGTGCGATTCCCAACACACGGCCGACAGAGATACGAACATTCCTCGCGCGAAGCCGAAAGGTAACTACCGAGTGCCGAGTGCCGAGTGCCGATTCGCACCAACACTTTTCACTTTCGCGGCGACGATTGCGGCAGTAAGAACCCCGAAAATCGTCTTCGTCTCATTCGAGTTTATGCGCACGTTGACGGCCGCTGAAAAGCTGAAACTGAAATTCGTTAGCCGCGAAATCCGATTTTCCTCGCTTCTTCCAATACACCATCGGCCGTGATGTAAATTTCAGTTTTGATCCTTCTAGTCTGCCGCTCTGCTCGATCAAATTCGTTGTTCTCACTGAATCGCCATTTTCGTCTCATTCGGCGGAGGAAGAACAAGAAATGATGAACACAGCGGCTAGTCTTGTAAACGGGACAAAAAATCATTCGTACAACGTAGTCTAGGCGAATCATATAGGTCTAAAACTAGGGGGCTCCAACCATGACCGCTTCGCAACTCAATTCCCTCCCGGTAAGATTTTATAGAGACGTAACACTCTGCAGCAACTCTATAGTTTGTATTATAAATTCTATCCAATATTTGTACGTACGTGTAGATGATTTTCAAACACTTTCTAACGCTGAACACTATAACTCTTGTCCACTTTCCATAATTAAGTCCGAATTTTGAGATCTAAACTTCTGAACGTAGTAGGTATTCTAAACTCGTAAAATTCCTTTCACAAATATTAGGTACCGTTTTTATAAATTCAAACAATTCGGAGATCGTTAGAAAGAAAATTGTAATGGAAACAAGTTTAAGCCATCTACCAGTGTTGACCATAGTAAAAGTATCACCAGCTCTTCTCGCAAAAAATATATATGCGTTCATTTCAGTCTTTTCCGGATCACAAAAACTACACGTGTTGGAGAAAAACGGACAAAATTATCGTGCTCAGCGTTAACTTCTTCAAACGCTATTAATACATGATTTCTATTTTTGCATACGTAATAATGTAGTCAAACATAAAATGGCGTAAGTAATATTAGAGAAGACATAATAAGACATATTATATACTTAAAAATATTATAATCAAACGCAGTAGGACGTAACAGTTGGTTATGTCCTTATTTTTCGATCCAGTTCGATGACACATTATCAGAGTTGGTCGAATTTAAACTATATCGTCACTTCTCATCGTGTTTGACTCAGGCGAATTTTAATTCTTGTTAATCGATTTCATTCGTTGTCGATGACCATTATTAAATTTGATTTTGGTGATTTTTATTGTAGCTTAGTCAATTTTAGTCAGATTAGGTCACCAAATTCTCACTCGGAAAAAAAACAAGAAAAAAACCCAGAAAGAACAGAAAGAACTCGTATGATTTTAACTATAATATGGTATATTCATTGATAAATAAAAAAATTAGTAGCGTAAAAAATATAATAAAAATGTCAGTTTGACCAAAAATGATTACCATTAATAAGTAGGTATATATTATAATTTGAAATTGGGTCGGATGTGATTAGTTTTGATAATATTCAGTTAAGGTAGTTATTGGTTTGTTTTGATAAGTTTTAGTCAAATTTCATTTAGGTTGTCTCTGGTCTCCTTTGGTCAATTTAGGTCGAATATGGTGAATTTTGACGTGAATATATGTCTGATGGCTCACCACGCGGAAGAGAAAAATTCCGCAAAAAAACGTTACCTTCGCGATTTAATGGCATATTCCTCTGTACGCGGTCATTCGTTCTATCACGTTTCGACTGGCTGACACGGAAAATGCCGAACGATGCCGAGAATTGACGACTAGAGAAGGCATTGGATTGTGGGTATGCGCGTTTACGTGCGCGGTCACCTCGCCTAGACGACATATAATATCCATGTAGCACGATGTCCTTCCGTGCAGCGGTCGGAAATCTTTCTTTCATTTTTTACCATTTTAGTCATTCATCTTGGTTATTTGTTGATCATGTTTTCTCAGAATAGCTTTACACATAAGATGTCAAAGGAGCTGCCGCTGAGGAAGAGGTAAGAAAAAGGAAAGGATGCAGAAGGGGAAAAACACAGAAAATAGTCTGATTTCTTCGTAAAAATCGGACTACAATGTTTGGGACGCTTTTAATCATTGACCTTCGAGTGCATTCCTCCTAAAATTCAACTTCGATCTTAGAACAAATCTAAAATAAGTCTCTACAAATTTCAACCGTTCTAAAACGATTTTAAAACGAATCTTAATGGATCAGAAGCAATTCTGAACAAGTTTTCGCGAATCTAAAATATTTCCCAACCGGCGAACATTATCAAAACTAATCAAATCTGACCAAATTCCAAATTCTAATATTATTAGTAATAAATTTTTATTAGATTTATATTTTTATTATACATTTAAGCTACTAATTTTTACACACCCGAAGTCTTCACGAGGGTCTTCAATTCTGATCGAACATTACGCGCCAAGATTTCGGAGTGAGGTATATTACGTGTTTATCTCAGTAGATAAAGAAACTCGCTTTTATAAGTAAGCTTCCAGAATAAATAGGTGGATTTTTTTATCGTCGCGAGTTTACGATGGTTTTAAGGCCACGAGTTCTGAAAAGTTTGAGAGGCCATCTCTTCGGCGAGCAAACTCCAACGTATAGTTTTTTCTTTCAGAGCTAATGTCCATGCTGAAGTTGGAGCGGTCTATTGATACGAAGAATTTTATTATAGTTCTTCGCACGTTTTACATTCCTGTTCTACGCAGTTTATTGTTCACCCCTCTCTGTCTTTTCACACATGTACGCCAACAACAAGAGCTGAGTATCTATACCTACTCCGAAACAGAAAAACCATCTACACGAATCCGCAATCTAGATGAAGATTTTCTGAAAATTATGGACCCTTAGTTCTGGAAAGCGTAAATTTCACTTGATTCGCGGTACTGCATGCTAAGCACGATGAAGTAAACTCGCTATTTATATAAAATATAGCCATAATTTCGACGCTTTATAGTTGGTATAATATTCCGAGACTGCCGTAGTCGAATACAAATCATACTTCTTGATATATGTGATACACAATACACGATGAAAACGGTGTTACTTTTACTCTCGATATAAGGACGAAAAGGTACCCTGCATTCCATTAACACGCTTATAGTAAAGTACATGCTCGTACGTATCACTGGCGACAGTTATTTCAGATCGAGACACTCTGCAGTTGCTCAGCTGGTTTGAGAAAATGCGAAAACGAGAATTTATGGGTTGCACGTTAATTCCTGAGTACATCAAAATGGTGCTGACTAAGGAAAACCATATGCTATGCATCAGCAATAACCGGTTTTAAAGGCAGGTGGGATCCCGTCCAAAATACAATTTTTCAATAAAAATGTTCTGAAAAATTGAAAAAATATTGCTTTCTTTGGTCGCAAACTAGTGTTTTTGTAGCTTTTAAGGGTCAGCACCCTGAAACCCACTCATCCCCATAAAAAAATCCTGATAGAGAATCAAATTCCTTTGCTGATTTTCTGCTAATCTATTCTTCCACCTGCCTACTTTCTTCTTATTGAAATACTAGTTAACTAGTTTGTCATACGACAATTTTCGCATATTCAAATTTGTAACTTGTTTTTCTCAAAAAGTATGTTTTCTTCTTTTTTTTTCAACGTTCAACACTGATACCTCCAGCAGTTCTAAAGATAAAGCTTTCCAGTTTGAGCCATTCAATTTGTCCCTAAAATCACTATCCAGTCGCAGAAAAACGATAGTAAGTTCTCCCTAAACTTCCATTTCTCTCAACGTACCACGTGTGGGGAAAGTACATAGGACAAGTATCAAGGGGCAATACAAGAAGAACGTAATAAGAAAATACAGGGATGATGTATGAGGAAAAATTATAAGGTTGGCCTACATTATAAAAAACGTGTATAAAGAAAGTATACAGGATATAAAAACATAATTCCCATCGTTTATTCTTAATACACAATCGGAGCTACAGGGGGGGGGGGAGGTGAACTAAGATCTTCAAATAAAAAGATCTATTTTCTTTTTCGGTGAACTATTTCCTCTTCCCCAAAAAGGGGCTCGAACGTATCACCCACTTTGGAATTTTTGGAAGAAAAATATCGAATAAAACATTGAAATAGAAGTTTCTTGGGTCGCTGATTTCGTATTTTGCATCCGGCTCCAATTTTGATCAAAAATCCAAAACTGGAAAAACTGATTGGCTTAAAAAATTGAAGAACGTATCGAAACAGAGATTTTCTAGGGACATGATTTTAAAAATTGAATCGAAATTTTAATACGGCCCGACTTTGGCTCCAAAATTCCAATTTTTCCATTTTCCCTAAAATGAGCAAAGGAGTTTGAATTTACTGCGAATACAAAATCCGATTCAATATTCGAAATCAGTGACCTAGGAGACATCTATTTTGATACTTCATTCAAAATTTCAAGGCTAATAAATTTTGTCCATTTTGAGTCCAACATTTTAATTTTGAAGCCCAAATTGGGGCCGAATCAGAAATCTCATGCAAAATTCAGAATCATCAACCCCGGAAATCTCTATTTCGATGCTTTGTTTGGTAACTTTTCGCGCACGAGTCTATAGTAGGTGTTATGTTTGGGCTCCCTTTCGGGAAAGAGAAAATTTTTTCACCCAAAACAAAATTACAGCCTTCCATTTGAAAATCCTCGTCCACCGTACGTTGATTCGACTTCGCTTTCAGAGAAAAAGATTGGTCATTATCTTTTACACCCCGTGTAGGAAAATTACATAGGAAACTTATATAGAATGTTCTTCGAACCCCCATCCCCCTCTGCCCTGCCGTTCCTAATTAATTTTTAGTATGCAAATTCGGATCAATGAACGACAAAAAAGTGTCTAATATTTCGGAGTTGCCCACAATTACGTCGGAAAAATTTTTCTGTCCCTCAAAAGGAAAGCTCAGGAGAGCCACCAATTTTGAAATCTCAAATGGAAAGGTATCAAGCGAAGCATTGAAATCTGGGTTTTTGAGTCACTGATTCCGAATATCGAATCAGATTTCGTCAAACTACAATGTGGGGTCAAAATTTGCAAACATTTGGCAAAATTAACTTGGTTCTAAGAATTGAGCCAGCTGTCGAGATCTGACACAATTTTTGGAATCAGCGACCCGGAGAATCCTGATTCCGACATTTCGTTCAATTTTTGAAACCAAGTCAATTTTCCTCATTTTTTTTGTTTCTCCTTCAAACTTCGGGGACTCAACTTGATATAATCTCAGCGATCCAAGAAAGGCTTGTTGTAACACATGTTTCGACTTTCGGAACAAAGTCAATTTTGTCCATTTTTCCATATTTTTGGACCTAAGTCGGAGTCCCATCAAAAATCTGATACAACAGTCGAGTCAGCGACCCAGAAACCCTCTACTTTCATACTTTACTCGATACCGTTCAATGTTAGTGGCCCCCCTGAGGCTCCCTTTGGGGAAGAGAAAATTCTACCAACCACAAAATTATGAATAACCTAAAAATACTATTAGATACCTTCTTTTGTCGTTCGTCGATCCGACTATGCGTATTAAAAATTTCCCCGGAAGCTTATTTCGACAAACACTCTGTATCAAGAAAGGCATATATGATATGAAGAAAAAGTATGAGGAGAGTATACGGGGAATTCTGTGTGGAAAGTATATAAGGATAGTACATATAACAAACAAGTGTACCGAGAGAGTATATGGGGAGAGTATCGTAGTGTGGACCGTTCTAACGAATGCCGAATTTAGGAATTTTAAATCTGAAAACGCAACAGGGGAACATACGAGCATTGTATCAAGTAAAAACATCCATATTTCATTCGATTTTTTACATCTAGTCTTGAGCGCTCTACCGGATCCTAAACTTTTCAAAAAATACTCAATTTCTCTAAAATCTAAAGTTCCGAATTAAAAGCGCAATAAAGAAGAAAAGACGCGATAATATCCACATTTTATTTCATTTTTTGCATCAATGCCTGACTTCTTGATTTTCTTCCTATATTTCTGCGATTTTGTAAAACTTGAGTGTTTAGTAATGGGCTCAAGACTTGCTATGAAAAATAAGATAAATTACTCAAAACTTCGTCTGAAAATTCAGCTTCAGAGGAAAGTGTTCCGAGGTACAACACTCCCTTAAAGAGAAAATATACGAAGCGAGTGTACAGACAAAAGTAACCACGATCTCTAGATTTCACGCGGAATCGCCAATTTTCACCGTCCCCATCTTACCCAAACCGTGGCCCTCACTAGCACCCGCACACCCCTATCAGCCGGATAGTTCTTTTTCGTACAGCCTCGAGGAAAACTTGAGGGGAGCATTTCACTCGTGCAACCGAAAACCTAATTTAAGCAAACGTCGCAGCAGTCGTGGTCGTTGATCCATTTTTATAACTCTATCATTCCATTAGCCCTTTTCGTTTTCAATTCGACGCGAAAACGAGAAAACAATTCGAAATTATTTTTTCTTCTGCCGATGTAATCTACGCCCCGTAATAAGCTTTGCACACCGAAATTTATTTTCCTCTTTTCAACGCCTAATTCAATAACGGCGTTGTAAAGTTTGCATTAAAATGACGAAAATTTTCACTATGGCTGGCGTTGAAAACAGTGTTTCTTCTAGTTACACGGAGGAGAGAAGGGGATGGGGCAGAGGAAGCGTAAAATTTATTAAACGAAAACAACAAAGATTATTCGATTTCGGCGGCACGGCAAAGCAGAGTTTGAGTTTGGCTCCGCCACACAGTTTGGAAAAAGGTGAAGAAATTATTTTCGTCATGTTTTTATTAAAAAGCAGGGATTTCGTCAGACAAGACAAGGGTTGTGGTGGTCGAGCGTGCTTTGAAATTTTAGCAGCTTACAGTTAATGAAAGTTCCTGGTTTACGGTTTTATCTTCCTTAAGCTATAAGACTTTTTAGCTATGAGGTACACTGTGTACACCTCCAACATCGAACGCGTATAATAATTCCGAGCTTAATTAAAAAATTAATTAAAACGCCCTTATCATTAGTCGAATGCAAAAGAAAAATTATCGAATATACACGTCCCGTGCTACCGCGTTCGCTCCTTTCATGAATTATTGCTGAGACAGCAATTCAGAGAGAAGGCCGGATTAAGGAAAAACAAATGCAAACAGAGAGTTTCTAAGTTAGCCGAGAAAAATTCAAAAAGAAGAGATTTAATCATACTAATCGTCGATATACGAACTCGAAACTAAGTTTGTTTTCGTGTCGGTGCTTTTAATTTTTTTTTTTTTTTAATCCCGTTAAAACGAGCCCCGGAATTTACCGTGCTCGTGAACGAATGAATCACCTAACTTATTTTTAAGATAATTAAAAAGCGTGTACAATGTATGATGTCGAAATCTTTTGTCAAATTTAGTACATAAGCTGTAAAGTAATCCGTACAAAAGAAAATCGTGGCCCGTTCTATCAGCGGCGAAAATCGAATAAAGAAAAAAGAGAGCGAGAGAGCGAGAGAGCGAGGGCGGGAATAAAAACGAAAAAAAAAACAGAAAAAAGAAGCGAACAGACGCGTCAACGATACTTAGAATTTATTGCAAATCTCTTTCCATTTGAATAAATCCTCTTCGATTGAATACTCGGTTCAGCGAGTCTTAATTAACGTTAAAAGAACAAAAGAGTTGAAACTCTTCTCCAACACTCTCTGTATCTATACTGTCTACATTTCCAAGAAGAGTATTCGCAACTTTTCAAACTTTAAAGTTTATCAACCGTATCGCATGCTTGATGAAAAGACAGAAAAAAACCTGCGAGCGTGAGGAATTTTTTTATCCCCTTTATTTTATATTTTGGACGTAGAACAAAATTAGTGTAAACTTTTGCGGGAATGAAATGCGAATTTGACTTACGGAATATTAAGTTTCACTCGTGACGAAATTTCATCAACTTTTCAGTATTGTTTAATTAACGCGTTTCTGCAGACGAATCATTTTGTAGGATTTACAGACATGAGGAAATTTGAGTCGAGCGTTTGCGTATGATTTGGAAATTTTGTTATAGTGGCGCAACCTGTACCGGCGAATGGGAAGTAGAATGCTGACAAACTGACAACAGAAAATATTTCAACGAACAGCATGCTGTTAGCAGCAAACGCCAGAACTGAGCAGTGTCATCGAAGTGGGGGGGGGGTGCAAACAGAGTATCGTTTATTGTACCTACCTCCTCCTTCTCCTCCTTCCCCCTGAAAATAGGGGGAAAATTGATAAATTATTCAGCTAGTCGTAAAAGGGCGCCTTAAGAAATTTCAACGACGAGATTTACAAAATTTTTTGCTCCTTACCTCAACTTCTAAGAAACTAAATTTTTTTTTTCGCTTTCAACTTCAGCTCTTTTATAATTTTTGTCTCTCTTAAGAAATAAAATATAAATAATCAAATAAATAAATACATAAAAAAAAACTTGTAAGCTGCTGGAGCGGAGCAATCCAGAATTATGACAAGAGTGCTACAAACGGAGAAGATCAGGCAACTTCTACTGCACTTGCACGAGTTTGCCGGTCTTCCTTCTTGAAGGCATTTCACGTTGTATAAACTGAAATGTGCAGCTTTTTGTACCACCAATTATAACTACTGATGAATGTTAACAGTTCTGACATGACGAGGTGGAGCATTTGAAAATTTACTTAGAGGCTTCCACAAAGAAGCCTCATCGTACTAGAATTCAACAAAAAACCGATTTGATCGAAATCTGTCGATTTTTTTTTTTAGAATCAGAAAGTTGTATCTATTAATTGCAGTTTGCAGAAATCCTAAAATATTGACAACTCAAGAACTACAGCAATTTTCTCATTTATTGTATACTCATCATCAATGAAATTTTACGCTGGACGGATATAGTTATCTTGATTTTCCTGTAAAAACAGATATTTTTCGAGAGGAAATCGAAAAAATACATGTATGATCAGCTGCCATATAACGCGACGTAAAAATAAAATAACTTGATGTTGGCGCTGTCTGGCAAGTAAATTAGCTCAACAATTTTTTGAAACACGAAGTTCACGGATTCTTAGATGACGAATCAAATTTCTTGGTTTGTATATCACTTCGAAAAAAATAAATAAATAAAATGATCGTTGAAAGTAACATAAAATAACTAGATTATTCCATATCAAATCAACTTACTCGTCATTTTGAACCTTAGATCCTCAAATTGTTTCATGTTTTTTAAATTAATTACATTTTTTTTCAAAATATCTAAAGCCTTCTTACCCCTACCACGGTAAGTGGTAAAAGGGAGGGGAGATTGAAGTTTTTACATTCACGAAGAATTGTTAAATTTGTAACTTTGTACTTCTAGAACTAGAAAATGTAGAAAAATACGATTTGAGTAATTTCATATATTATTACGTCTACTTTCATTATTACGCACCAATGGCACCGGAAGGGGGCTGCCTCCCCCATGCTGCACTTGTGAAGGTGGATGGACGGTAGCAAAATTTTGCCCTCTACTTTAAACAAAAGAAACGATGAAAATTTGTACTCGCTCACACAAAATGCTGCGTAGCAAGACAAATACGATGGACGCCCATTTTCCATCAAACACCGGTGACTGCGAAACGGCTTATTTTCTTCTAAAAATACTTAAATTACCATCTTAATTGAAATGGGCAGTGGCGTCTAAATGGAGGAAGGAAGGTACGCAGGTACATTGTATTCCCAACTTTCCTTTAAAAAAAATATATCAAAGTATGTGGGCACAAAAAGTATCATTTGTAAGCACCCCCTATACATTGAAGAACGATTCAACAAATTGATAAAAGAATGCAGTGTGCGATTTCACAGACCATCTTTACGAGAGACTTTTAGCTCATCACTTCCGTTTTCAGAAATAAAACCGTTTCTTTTTTTGATTTTGTATTTCTCAACTCAAATGAAATGTTTAACTTTTGTACACCCTAAAAAGAAATATTCCGACGTCATAGGAGGCCGGTGGAAGACAAAATTCCACTAACAACATAACTGCAGTTTTGAGTAAATAAAGTTGAAGTTTCAGCGTACATATATTTTCTATATAGGTACTCTGTACATGAATAGTTCATTTTTGTGGGTTGCATAGAAATTACGCATACAATATGCACAGTAGGATGGAGTAAGATACGAATATTTTCTGATTCGAATTATGTTGATCCCTCGAAAGTTCAAGTTTTAGTGTCCGCAGAAATTGTGCAAAATGTTTATTAAGAATTAGTATATTTTCAGTCCGCCTGTAGGGCTCTGAATTTAATATGGGATTTACATAATAGATTTTTATGAAAAAGTTTCTTCTAGATAACAAACCGCGAAAAATTATTATTTTACGAAACAAACTATTTTTTTACCGCACGTAACATTCTCAACATATAGACAAAAAAACTTTTTTTCAGTTTCAAAATTGAATTTGTAAGGATTTTTATATTGCGTACATGTTTGAATTAACAAAGTTCTTTCTGAAATCAGACAGTCAGGAATATTGAAGCTAATGGGGACGATATTTAAAATCCTACCAGACTTGATCAAAACGTTTAAAGATTCTCCGGAAGGAACTGATTTTTTCCTTGCATCGAATTAGGAAGGATGGTGAATTGGTTTCGAGACCGTTTCAATAAAAACGTTTTTTTTTCTATTTATTATTATTATTATTATTATTATTATTATTATTATTATTATTATTATTATTATTATTATTATTATTATTCTGTAGGGTTACGATTCAACGAGGGAATGTATTTGAATACCTTTTCCTTAGAATGATACCTGAGCAAATGCTTGCCTTCTTCGGGATATAAATCCACCCGGTACGAAAAATGAAAATTCTTACCCACATACTACATAAAATACATAGAATATGACCGACACTGATTACATATTTAATTATTTATTCATCGCCCCCCCCCCCATCTGCATTACTCTTCGGTATTATTTAACCAGGGAGCCGAGGCGGAAGAGGATTTAAAAACAAATTAGAAGATTATGAAAGGGAAGTGAGGAAGACATACTTTCAGAGTTTGCATTTCACTTTTTGAGAAGGGCGAGGGAGGAAACAGAGACTGTTTTCTACACCTACTTTGGAGATGTCTCGGTCACTATTCCTGCTAATGAAGAGGGAGGGTTAACAACAACTTTTTTACAGGCCGAGATCCTCTCTCGATGACCCTAAATACTGAGAAACATTTCGGCTGTATTTCGAACAAAAAACGCAAAGCGTAACTTACTGCCATATTATTGCTAATCAACTCACATCAAGCAATAGTCGAATTTATGCTGGACATGGGGACATTAATCTACGACGGTACGATTTCGAACCAGCTCTAATATTCTTTATGAATCTGCAATATCACCATGCTGTACGTTGTGACCGTTAACATGATCTAGAAAAAAAGAGGAAAAACCAATCTCAAATACACGTCGTTATCGCTGATCGCTGATGAACCTCATCTAGTTGATTAGATACTTCATTTCCGCAAAATGAGGATGTATCACACGATAGGGAAATTCTTAGACGATAATTACCGACGGAATCAAACGTTTGTCGATACGAAAAAATCCAGTAGTAGTGATCTCCAAGGGTCTAGCGCAAATATGTTCTTGAAACAACTTAATCTGTAAAATTATCGCGCAATTAAATGATTACGTAGTTAATTTCCGGCCTTCTTCCGAGACTACATGCAAAAATAAACCTGCGGGATATTGGTTCAATGGTTTCCTCGCCGGTTACTCAGTACAAGCAAGTCTAACCGACCCAAGTCAATTATTACTCGCCCAGATCAACTGGTTTTGAATAAATAATTACACTATCATCTTTTAGCAAGGCAATCTCTCAATGACACCTGGAAATATCAATCATTATTCCCTTTACAGCAAGACTGAACAGATAGTCGGTTGTAATTTATTCTGTTTCAGGGGGTCTTTTACTCTTAAATACAATTTTCTAGTTAAAAAATGATTAAGTATACCTGCTATAATAAATTCTATTCTGGTGAAGTAACAATATTCTGTACCCAATTTTAAGGGATCCTTTGGATTTTTGCACTTTTAACTGACAAACACAATTCTACTAATAGGTTTTTTTTCTTCAAAATTTTGACTAGATTTCATTCCTGGAAGCTTTTCGAATTTGTATTAGCCTAGTTGGATAGAGAGCCATCCATAATGGACAATCCCAACGCCTCTACCTGCTATATGAAACCAGTATTTGTACGCTGTTTACGAGGCGCCGCTCAAAACCGGTTTCTTTCCCTTTACGAAACGCGGTGTACAAGTCGGATTCAATTGGGATAACTGGACCATCCACTCCCACCTCTCCCGTATCTTGTGGTAAAACTATGACCCAAACCAACTACAAAATTCGCAGTTCCTTCCCAACTATCCTTTGGATAATGCTGCGCATGTTTTTCTTCAACGCGAAATTTCTCGTTACAACGTTCTGCTGTAGTCCTAAACTATTAGACATTTGAAACTTCAAAAAATGCGATAGAGATGAAATTTGGTTCAGCTATTTGGTACCACTCTTCCATTCATTTCTTAAAAGTCCCCATAAATCCTACCCCTACCTTCTCCATGGGATCAAAATGTGGAGCAGATGCGAGTGGTACATTCTATGGGAAATGTTTCAGCCAAAAAATGTTCCAGATGTGATATCTTAGAAGAAAGCTCTGGAAACATTTTTTGACATAGCACCCCAAAAAATATCATGAACAAGGTAGGGTCAGTAAAATACACGATCCTATAATAACGCAGGCCCTATGGGAGAAAATGAAGAATTTTCGAAAATTCTTTCAATTGTATTTAACTTTGTGCTCAGTAAGGATGCTAATTATTTGTAACCGATTCTATATGTTCCAATCTACTAACTTCTAGATTGTTTTTCTCCCACCTCCCCGCCCCACTCCTAGATGGAAACACGTATGAAAACCAGAAACGCAAATAGGGCTCAGAACTAGGGGGGGCTTAAGCCCCCGTATTATGAAGCAACATCACCCCTTCGCATCATTTTCTTTGGTAATTTCTCAGTGTTTGGGGGGCTATTTAGAAGTTTGGGGGAGCTAAGTCCCCAAGCCCCCCCCACTATTTGCACCTATGATGAAAACACATGTTTCATTAGTTTCATAAATGACTTTTGTTGTGATACTTTCAACGCTTCTTGTTACAAATAATCAATTCGAGTTATCACCCAGGAAGTTTCGCGGTCCCCTGCTTTCATTTTTGGCATTGGTTTAGCCCAACACTGAGAATTGTGACACCAACGTGAGATTGGGGGTCATGAAATACAATGTAGACAAATGTCGCCGAACCGATTTTTGATAACTCTTTGACGAAAACTTGCAGATTGTAACGTCTAGGAAAAGGAACCCAAAAGTGAAGGGGTCAATAAGTACAATATCAGTATTATACCATAGATTTGACATATTACTGACTCATTTTTGACGATGATTTGATCCTCGTTTACTAATTTTAGTTTCCAGGGTGGAAGGGGAGGGAATTCGGAAGAGAGGTATCAGTGCTTAGGGAGTACAATACTTTTACGCCTTTCATATCCCTTCCTAGCATTCAAAACCTACTGAACTCAGTAAAACAGAAATATAAGAAGATTTAAAAGTACGTGCTTAAATTTAAAAAGTTGGATTTGTACGATATTATTTTCAAAGTCGTTTCAAAGACCGGATAAAACAAATTATGTAATTCTCGCATTTATAAAATTTGAATCAATAATTTGATAAATTCTTCTTAAAACAAAATAACAAAATATATAGAAATGAAAGTTGTACTCGAGAGACTTCTTTGGTACATTATTACAAGACTTTCAAAAATAGTAAATGCGCGGTAGGTATAGGTATTTAAGTCTAAAACCAGCTTAAAACTCTCCGGTTAAAAAGGAATGATATGAAAATGAATACTATATGTATTATGTCACCGAAAAAGAATACCAGAACTTCAGCAGTCGGATATTTCCTATTAATATTGAATGATTCATTACCAGTATTTGCGTCCTCGAAGAAGATCCACTCATCGTTATCATCTCCAAACTCTGCATACATTCGTAACTCTGCAATCGGGAGCAATTATACCTATTATTTTAATCGGAAACTATAACTAGACAAATAAGATAGGTGAGCCAAATGAGACCACAGGGAGCTGATTTCCTCATTTCAAAAAAGAATTAAACATTCAGTAAATCATCTGGCAACACTGTTTGTATTTTATTCTATCCTGTAAATCTAAAAGATTTAAAAAAAAATCAACTGCGATAATTTCCGAACATCGGGAAATTATAAAATACACATATTATATAGTTCGAGAAATGGAATAATCTGTGGCCACTTGCAGTGCAAATGACCAGTTCTGAATGCAAGGTATAAGACTAGTTATACTCGTAGTTCTTGAAATTTACATCAATTCCACTTTGAAATCAGTGTGTTTTTAGAAAAAGGGAATAGGTACAGTATGATTTAAAATAAAAAAAATCACTGACAAAAAACTAAAAGAATTAACAATATTATGTATTATGTAATCAACGAGAAACTAATACTCCATGACAAAATAAAAGAAAAAGACAGGAATCTACAGAGGTGTCTATTGACTAAATTGCGAAAGCTGCAACATGACTTGCATCAGAAGAGAAATTCGTAACAAGAATGAAAGAATATGAGAGATCAAAAAAGCTTAACCGTGACCATAAACATGAAAAATTAAAAATACTAGCAGTGCAAAACAACTAAAGAAAGTGGAACCTATAAGAACAAATGAAAATCATGAAAGTAAAGACAAGACAAAATTATACCTTGGTAGACACAACTACGAACTTCGACAGTAATAAGTAGTTATTGCACGGCAAGGCTCGAAAGTGAGTGTTTGCAGGTCGAACGTGTGAGTTTGCGCGCGAGGTCTGCACACTCATTTCGAGCCTTGCTGTGCAAGGATTTTTTAATACAGATGTACGGAAAAAAGAAAATCTTATTAGTTTTTGAAGAATGGATTAGGTAATAGCGAATGAAATGAGTAGCGCATTAGCGCACGTAGCGGTGATAAGCGTAAGTTGTATTGTACTCTGCAAAGTAAACAGTCTTAGAACTGTTTTTGTAGAACAGTATTCTGAGCAAGCGCACGTAGCAGTGGTATGCGTAAGTTGTATTTTGCAGTATACTGTTTTGCAAAATAAATTACAGTCTTGTATCAAACGTGGAGCTGCAAAGTAAGACTTTCAGAACGCTAAATAGACCGACAAAGAAGCATTTTCCGTGCATCTGTATTTAAAAAACAATTTTCACACGAAACAAACTAACGAGAACTCAACAACTGGGGGTTGACCTACCAGACCTGTACCAATAACTAACCAGAATATAGGACGTAACAAGACAGGTCCACTATACGATACTATACCTTATCCAATATAGTGCGTTAAAGACTGGCTCAGGCATTCATGTTAGGATAACCCCCACTAAATTCTCTAAGTAATATTATTCGTCGTTTTTTCCCTTCTATTTCGTAATTTTCAGAGCATAATTAGTTTTCAACGCGACATCCACTGGGCATGTGGCCACATTTGACGTATCAACCCTAAGCACAAGTTAATTCGTTCGTCTACAACACTAACTTTAATATGCAGTTAGCTACTTAATTATGAAAACCCTAGCGCATTATACTCTGAACCAAGAATATAGCCGGGTAGACCTCCTTACCTCTTTTCTGACGGCAGAACTCATCGAAGCAGTACCATGTACAGCAAGAAAGTACATAACCAATATCGACAAATACAGAAACGGCATTTGCGACTGGTTGGTCAACAGTAGATTGTAAAACCGTATCAACAGCATCATCGGCATGAACGCTGCCGGCACGAACAGCCTGATGCCGACAGACGAGCTCATATCATCCACAACGGAAATCAAATGTTCGTACTGGGCTCTGCAGACTTCCAGCTGTGCTTCGGAAAATAATTTCATCTTCTTTATGCTCTCGTTTAATCGCTGAAACTGGTTTCGCACTTCCCAAACAAAAATCTTAAACTCCATGATTATGACGACGCACGAAAGTCTGTGGTATATGAGGCAGAGGAAGCGAATGAACTTAGAAATCTCAAAGTTCGACGCGTCTTCGAGAATATAACTGTATATTTGCGAAAAGAAAATGAAAACAATGATGGCGACGATGAGGTAGAAAAAATACTTGGTGGTTTTACCGGATCCGCTGCTCTCCAGTTTGAAGATCATATTGATCATGCGTTTCTCGGTGCCCAAGCAAATCACGGTTGAAGTGACAGCGCTGAAAATGGCCGTACAACCTTCCACCTCGAGCTTAACGAAGATGAAGTTGAAAATACAATACGCCACGATAACCAGACGGATAGTAATCGCAGTGACCGAAATACTGGTCGGGCCCTGCTCGAGTTCCAAAATATTCGCGACGAAGATTTTGCGGATGCAACAGAGACCGATGGCTTTCTGGATGATGAGGAATGGCTGCAGAATATGGTAAAAAGGGCACGCTTCCTCCGGCCGAGTCTGAACGGGGACGGGGAAGACCAGCGTGGATTGAAAACGAGCCATCTTTGAAAATCCAACTAGAAGTTAGCACGTTTGAAAATGTACAGCAAACGTTTTTCTTACACGCTCGAGCATTCCCCGCAAAAACACCTTCTCTACGCATTAAGATTACGAGATAAGAAAACGACTTGATGCAAAATAAAAATCGAGTAACTAACTTTCTGGAACACGCTAGCCGCATGCATCGTGTATCCTGTTCGTCTCTAAATCCATTTAAGCGATTAATTTTTTGGCAAAGCGCGCGCAAAAAATGTTACGCCTTGTCCTGTGTGTAGGGGCAGGTGATATAAAAGTACTTTCGGATTTCGGTCGTCCTCTTTCTTGTTCGGCCAGCTGCTGAATTTCAGTCCGAACTACAGCGAGGATTTCTGACTTCGTAACGAAACATGTTTTATGGGAGAGAGGAAGTGAGACCTCAGTTACCTATGCTAAATTCAAAATATTTATCAATTTGTACGGACTATGATTTTTAAAAATGGACAAGCGAGAAAACAATGAATAAATACGCTGATTAAATTACAGTAGGCTCTCGATTATCCGAACTAACTGGGGAATGAAAAATTCGGATAATCAAGAATTCAGATAATCGCGAGGTTTTTCAAATTTGTATTTTTCTGATCGTAATCATCCTGATAGAACCCTCATCATTTCCCTAGTCGTTTACGGTACCTAGGTAAATAAAGAGAAATAAATGAAAATTCCCAATTTATTTGGCACGCATGTTCGAATAAAAAAAATTCGGATAATCGTGAAGTTCGGATTATTGAGAATAAAATTTTCAGTTCAGATAATTGAAAATTTCGGATAATCGAGGTCCGGATAATCGAAAGTCTCTAAAAGAAAGTTTTTACTTCTCCAATTTGAGTTCCAACGTGACCAACTAACAAAATGTCCGGAGGAAACACCTACATTTTCGGCGCATTCCTGCAGATATTTTCAAAATGCCGAACTATTTCAAATATCTCCGTTCTCTGTAGGTTGAGAATTTGGCTTTTACAGCTAGCCCATAATAGGATGAAGGCGCTCTTCATTTAAAAGAACGGGCGTCTATGCTTCGAGACAGACAATAACGGAACTAAACCAGGCTTTCAGATAAAAGATCTAAAAACTCAGGTTGTCATCCCCCCACGTTGGATACAAACATCAAGTAGGTTGTTGATCAGGAAAATCCAAGAAATCAAAGATCCAGTTCTATTACCTCAAGAGCTACTTGCCACTGAAGAATGCGGAGCAAGTATATATTTGATAAAAAATTTCGTAATCCACCTCGGCCCTCGCTTACCCAACAGCACCGTAAGAAGAAATGAATATGAACTGTCATTTCCACCACCGAACCCAGACCAGTACACACCCACTCATCTAGCTTAGCTCAATTCACGAAGAGAATGAAAGAGCTTAAAAGCATAGCAAAGTTATGCTGCGATCACTTATAGCTAATAGAATTGTTACAACGGCTGAAACATACAGCCATCAAAGCGTCAGAAAATTGGTTTACCTTCCTAGACAGGAAACAAATCCGCTTGTACCCCGGGCCGTAGCCGGGGGGTGGGGGACATGCTCGCCACCAATAATTTTTTCAAAGTTGGCATTATACAGCTCCCGTTTTCCTTTTTGCTTAACAGCCGGGAAATTTTAGATGATATTTTCGCTTCACCAACTGGAAAATTTTCAATTCTCGTCCACTCAATTACTGTACACGTGCTTTGCTCGACCCTGTTGTTACCTTCCTTCTATTGCTGAAATTTACCTCTTCAAAAATTTAGTTCACTTCCCTCCCCTGATACCTGACGCTAGTCACAGCGCTGCACTAGTTACATCCAAATATCCAAATGTTTTCTTGGAGCTCTTTTGAGCGCATGTCTCTCCTCTCGTCTCTTTTCACGTCGTCTCAAACTATAGACAAAGTCGGAATGATTCCAAAACGAGCTAGGCCCTTCATTTCACCAGATGCTTGTTGTTTCATCATTCTCCGTTCTCCACTAGCTAATGAAATTGAATGAATTATACCGAGCTGCTTCAATTAACTCCAAAAACAAGGCCCACTCATTTCATAGACACCAGTTCGAATTCATTTAGAAAAGATCAAGAGACAGCTCGCCAAGAGCCAAGATCTCCCGCATGCTCTCTGTTAATCCTGTGTTTGATACATCGGTATTATTTGACTGCCTATCCTCATCTTCTTCATAATAACCTGTTCTTTTGTATGTTTGTCCGCCTAACTGGCTTTCCTTTTTTTCTTCTTTTTTTTTTTAAATTTATTTATTTAATCTTTATGTTTCTCTACCTGTGAACTACCCCATCTGCCTGTCCAACATAACCTTGCAGACAAATAATAATGCACATTCACCAACGTAACTTGGGATAAGCGAAATCTCCCCACAAATCATTATGACCGTTCGTCAAGATTGGAAGAATTGGAAAATTGTCTTTCATAATATGATTAAAAATTGTTTCTCATTATGGCTAAATTAGATACACAGTTGGTAAAACCTCAAATATTGTTACCTACGTTTGTGAATCGTAAAAATGTCCATCTATTGTAAACAATCCCCCCCCCCAAAGTCATTGCGGTACATTCTCGTGAAAATCATCGCGAACATTCTTATTCAACGCTAGAAGAAACGTCGAAATCTAAGACAAAGAGTCAGTGTGGTAAGCTGAGAAGTAAGCATACCCACGGACAGACAAACGAACAGTCAGAAAATAAGCAAAAGCAGGTTTCCAGTCTGGTGAAGGAAAGTTGGCGAGCAAATAAGACAATGAAACAACTAGTGAGCGAAGCTGATAGGCAACAGAGAAGTAAAGAACTTAGTTCTTTAGAGTTAGACCACAAAATAACGAAAGAGGAGGCACCCTACCGTATTTTGAAAGTTCGACCTCCACCACCCTTGCAACAATCTCAAACCGGACCAATGGCCGTGGCCCAGGATTTTCACAAGATTTCTTTAGCTTTCTATATCCACCAAACATGTCTCTAATGTCTGTCAGCCTGCTTATACATAGGACTGCCTGTGTCATCTGCGAATATTTTCGTTTTCCACTCACACCTCTATACTCCGACCACCGTCTCTGCTACTCTTGAGCCACATTCCCCTATACGCAACAAAATACAATAATTGAATTTACAATCGACATTACTCAGTTTGATGAAATAGAAAGGGGGGGGGGGAGTTTGAACCAAACAATCAGTTTGAAATGTTACGACTTACCAAATCACACTTGTCTACTTTGGGTAAACAAAAATATGGAAAATTATTTATCTTTTACGCAGATAGGTGAAGAAAGATTGGAGCGGAAAATTTGCTCGCTCGAAATATTAAATTTTATTATTCCACGAGATTGTTGATATCGAATCATTGCAACCTGACAATTTAACAGCAGACATCGGGCGGTTAACTCCATTATTTGTCAGAAAGTGGGCGCCACACAATGATCGTGGCTGCACTTTTAAATTTCTTAAAATTTGTTCAATTCATTCGCTTGTGAGAAAAATGTTCGAATGAATCGGACGAATTCCATCAAATGGAAGCTTCAGAATTTCTTCTCGCTTTCTATTACACTGAATTCAGCGCATTTGGGAACAGAAAAAATCTGAAAAGTGACAAATCTGACATAATGGTAAGCATTTTCAAACCGAGGTATTATTGTTCGATACTCAAGGGTAAACGCTCTTACTGCTTCATGCTTCATTTCATAAAACCAGGGCCATCTCAAGGGAAAATCAAGGCCCGACAGGAAAGCATTCCTGAGAAAGTGCAATTTTTCTCGGACTCTTTTCGGAAATTACGATTTTGCACTGGAATACTCAAAAAAAAAAAAAAAAAAAAAAGATCGACTTAGAAAAAAATCAGGCAGTGAAAAATTTAAGTCTCCGAAAAATCTCGACCGGGGGAATCCCCTCCCTCTCTTCTCGTTAAGCCTAGATAAAACACAAAATTTGTAAAACAAATAAATCGAAAGTAACAATCAAAAGACTGTTCAACAAATATTGGCAAAGAATTTTAATTAGTCACTCGCAGGAGGAAGGATAGACTGCATAGTTCTTAGTGCCAGTGTCGATGTTGTTTGAGGTCTGAGAATCATTGACATACTGAAATCACTTTGTGGGGGGAGGAGGAGGAGGCAATTCTAATCTTCTCAGCTACAGAATGCCAATTCTATCAAAAACAAAAAAGTATCAACAAGCCAAACTTATGAAGGAAAAAATAAATTTTTCATTTCTCAAATTTTACCAACTGAAGGAAATGGTCGAAATCAACAAACTAAAAATAAGGAACAAAAATGGGAAAACTTTTTCAGTTTTCAAATTTTGCCAAATGATGAACACTAGGGTGCTTCACACAACAGTTTATTTTGGAATGTTTTGCTTCCAATAACTAGATATATTCTGATTGGTGTAGAAACACACCAACTAAATTTTGCTTGAAATCAAAATATTTTGAGGGGTTGCTCAACGGTTTAGAAGTTTAACGTGGAATTTCCCGAGCTTTTTAAAAAAATGATTCGTTATTGAAAGGGTTATCATTTTATATTGCAACAAAGAAGTACCTCCCCAAAATTTGATAAGAAAAATTTTCAAAAATTATTACATTATTAGCCTTGTTGCGAAACTCGGGCTATCCGGCCCGGTTAACCCGCAGAGGAGGCTGGTCAGCTATCGGGTACCGGGTTCGGCGGTTCCGGAGCGACCGGAACGCATCGTGATTGGCCGAGGTTCGTGCCTCTTCGAGAGTCGACATATTTTTAAGGTTCGGGAACGGCCAAGTGGATCAATTCGCGGCACAGAACAACACACAGTTGCAGGGATGATTATTGTATTTCATCGAAATTTTACGCGAAGGAAAAAACAAAAACGGTGGGGTGAAATTCTAACAATTAAACTAACAACACTAGGCACAGCAACGAAAACAAGAAGGAGTACTCGCGTATACACAGGGATGATTAAAATTATTAACAGATTTATACACTTCTTGATGTTCGCGAGGGTGTATATTAATTAGGCCGCGCTTTGACCTGTGGAGGCATTCGGACAGTTTCGTTTGATAAATGGAAGATTTAGGGTGACAAGTGTGTCGTCATTACAGCCTCTACTTCATTTTTGAGTGGAAATGAACTACAAATATTTTCGTTACAATTCACGAAAATAGGATAAAAATAAATATTTAAATCTGTTTACCTGATTTTCAGGCACATTATATCCATTGGCCCTGAGCCCTACGCAACAGGCTCCATCAGGAATCATATTCCAAAAATTAGGAGTGAATACTTCAAAAATACCTAAAGTATAGTTATCTGAATTACTAATTTCATTTTTGAAGTAATTTTCTCAGTCATCGCCAACATCCATAGGGAACTACCATGTGTAATATTCAATGTAACATTGTGTACAACATAATATCTCAAATAGGGTTACATCAGTCGGTGAGATCGTTTCTCACCTTTTTTTTTTTTTTTCATACGTACATGATATTATGATCAACCATACTCCCCCACCCTTCTTATACATAGCTTAGATAAACTCAAAAATGGACTCGGCGGGCAAAAACACAATAATTATTGATAAATTGTAGAATAGCGCGTGCACATTGGAATATTGCACATTTTTGCTCCCTGCAGATCAATTTTAGTGAGGATGACCGAAGAAATAATAACAAAAATAAATTCATTGTCTTCCCCTAAAAAAGTAGTTCTGCTACGAGCTTATAGATGAAACTCAGTTATCGGTAATAGATAAATTTGTTTTTTCTTTCTTCCAAGTTTTTTTTTTTTTTTTTCGTTCTAATTTAACAGAGCACATACTGAGTCATATGAACTGCTACTTAATTTAGCATGATCTACCACGGTAATAAGTAGACATTGACCAGTTTTAACTCAAGGTACCGATATAATCAATTAAAACACATTTCCTCTGATACAGGTTAAAGAGTTGACGTCATCGAGAAGGATTGCTCAGTGCTCATTCTACTGAAGTATCCGTGCAGGCCTATTCAGAATTTCTCGTCCGAGTTTAGAAAATCCTGTCCATAGATAGTACAAGTTTAGTTACATTTTTTGGGAAAGAGAAGAGTAGGTAGATTTTCGATTGAAAAATTTTCATCATCCCTCTCCATACTTTCCTATATCTGCGATCTAAATACACTCGAACTAAATCCGAATAAGACCGAACATTCTTCGCAAGTAATTGTAATTACCTATAAAACTGAATATAATTCAAAGATAATTAATTTAATAATACAGGAAAACAAATTAATAAATCAGTCTAATAAGAATAGAAGAGAATCCGATTGTGAATGTTCCTCTGTCTGTAACTGAACCAGCAGATCGAATCAAGGTTTTTTTTTTTCGAAATACGTACATAGGTACTTCACTGACAGTTACAACCGGCACGATCGTGATCGGTGGCTATACCTGTACACCCTGAATGATCTTCCCGTGTGTTGAAATAATCATTACATAGTACCTACGTACTCGATACTTAATCACCATTCCACTAAATAGCTTTGAGCATTTTTATCAGAAGCTCGTTTCAAAAACAGTAGGTACGAATACACATGCGACTCAAAAAATGACTGATTTGCGCACAATAGATAACACACTCCTACACTAGACTCGGATTGGCAGGTAAAAAATTATTATACCTACCAACTGTCTAAATACGAACTGTATAATTCGTATTCTCCTGTAGGAATGATAACAACGAGGGCATTTAAGCCACAGGATATACTTCCTCTTAATTACCAATTTTGCTAATATTGTAAAAGTCTGGTTGAGACAGGTGCTTCTAAATTATCCGAAAATTATATAGCGAAGGGAACCTGTTCGAAAGAAAGTGACTGCACACGAAAAATAAACGGTTTCAGGAAGAAACAGGTGCTTCTAAGCATCACACGTTCCTGTACGTGCAATTCTCTATAGTACAATTTCAGAAAATACCGGTAAGTAAAAAAACTAATAGTATAATTATTTTTTGCAGCGTTTGGTCCATTTCAAGGTGAAAATGAACATCGTGCAGGCAGAAAAGGTAATAAAAGTTGTGACACTACAATGACACGGCACGTCCGCCCTTCGTTTTGTATTTACCCAACAAGCATCAACTCACACAACTGATGAAGATCTGAGTTTTAGTTTTTCCATATGCGCTTGACTATCTCAAATCCACCAGAAAAAGAAGCAAAATGTGTATGTACCTACGTATATGTTACATTGCAATCTGACTTACAAATTAACATAAGCTTTGTGTTACTGATTTCACTTCCTCCCCGGTGGCGCGAGTCGAGAGGCTGGGAGCAGCCCTTCCTCTACTCATAAAGCTGAGGGGATTCATCTCTCAGCTTCAACAAAGAAAATTGCGCGAGATAAGAGCCGGCTTAAGCGAAACGCTATATGATCGAGTACATACGCTGGACACCCACTTTCCTTCAAATCGGAGAGAGAAATTATTTTCTTAAAAACCTTCATTTTTCGTCACAGTTAAGCTGAGTGAAATAAGACTGCAACCTTGAGTAAAGTGAGCTCAAATTTCAGCATAATAAATGTATGTATGTGTGTTTCGATGTGTCTTCTATACAAATAGTCAAAATAAAACGAGTGCGTGTTCATTAGCTGCATTTCGCTATACCCATTTCATGTGTTTGTCCGTACATATACATAATACTAACATTTATGTACATTTGCAAAACAGTACTTGTATCTTATCTATTTGTTCATGATAAATCCTGCTCGGTCGCTAGTTTTCACTGCATCCAAATAAAGCAAATCGCGTCCAACTTAACTATTGGTATACTATATAAAATCAACTCGTCTATCCTTCGACACATTTCCCCGGGCGTGAAGCTCACAATGGTGACAGATGAGGAGCTCCGATGACTACTCGCCTAAGTAAGGAAGAACTCTAGTCTGTTCGTGACAAAAATACGGCCATCCGTGAGGAAAATGCTCGATTGAAGCAGAAGCTGAGAATCAGGTAATTACTTACGTCTACTCGTATCCGATACCAAATGAGACCCATCCAATAGATACCCAACCAAGAGACAATATCGGACCCACCACATCTCTGCACCATCACAAAGTGGGGGAGGGGGAGTAACTCAGTTTTTCGTTACTGACATGAAATCCCTCAACATATTTAACAAATTACCTTCAACTATCAAAATTGTACCCAGCGAAATGAAAGCTTTAGCTAACGGAGAGCTGAAAATTACACTGAATTCGGCGGACAACTATCGCAAACTCAGTAATATATTAATCAAAACATCACGGGTCTATCTGACTCTCACAAAAAGGAGCTTTGACCAAATAAATAGATTTCACACGTATCGTCTCTAGGAAGACAACCCGTTAACTGCGTTCATCCGTGACTATTCTGCCGATCTACATGATCGGAGCGGACCGTTTCACCGAAAGTTTTTTCACCGACTGGAACTTTTTAACCCATAGTTAACAGTTCACCGAGTAACAAGTTCACTGACGATGAATAATAAATGAATGAAAGAAATATTCGTAGTAACGTCAGCTCTTTTATCCGAAAAGAAACTGGACCCTGGTCCTTTAAAGATCCATTTGTGTTCTGTGAAGATCCGACTTCGTGTTCAAAAAAATGTGGCTGGGGACAATTTATAAAACCCCTTGGGCACACACGTATAATAGGTACCGCTATGTATATATAACTAACTAGTCGCACATTAGGGGCGGGCGATAGCTTACAATCCTGACACAAAGATTTTTTATTTGGACCCGCGGAGCTTTCTGTTTTCTCATTTAATAGGTACCTTCAACTTCTTGTACTTTTTGTAATGACTCTTTATGTCTTTTGTACTTACGTAAGCGTTGATGATTCCATTGGACATGGTCCGGTGTTAATGTCGGCGAAGCAACAGACTGATCACACTTTTCCGTCTTTGTACGGACCCTCGCAGCTTCGTTTTGAAAGTATATTTCGACGATACCAAACAGAATGTTCCACGAGGGATGATCCTTCATTTCCCCACTCCATTTGGGGCTTTCGAAATTAATTTTGATGAATGAAAACAACATTTTAAAGTCGGTGAAACTGTCGGTTAACCTTTTTGGTGAATCTTTTTTGGTGAACGGTAAACTGAAACCGGTGAACCTTTTCCGGTGAAATGACTTTCGGTGAAACGGATCCCTCCCCAAAATGATATCACTATAGTGAACTGCTTGCAGCAGGCCACCAAGTCACAAACATCATCAACGTAATTACTAAAAAGAAGGTGAACAATAAGCCCACTACCGTGAATCTCTCGTAATTCAGAGTTAATTTCAGGACAACAACAAAAACCGTTCCTTATTCGACTGGAGTTGGCTACATTTCTGAAAATATTCCTTACGGTCTTGACCACAAATGTGTGCCCAGTGGCAACGGTCCACCGAAACATGCAGGGTACCTGCCGTATTATACAGTAGCATCCAGACTATTCGATGATACCAAAATTGAAAGAAAGAATGAAAAGAAAAAAAGTACTTCAAAACTGTTTTTATTTGCGAGTTTAGATTAATTATTTCTTCACTATATCGCTTGTATTTCAACACACAATGTAATAATATCCAGGAAATGATCGACTACATTTGTGTAGTCACCATGGTGCTTTTTTGTGTACTGTTAGTGTACCTATACACTTATGCACATCGATTTACTGACATATTCTAATGGCAACTTTTCGCTCCAAACATAAACATACTTTTTTCGTTGTCTGATGAACCATTTCGATAGTCAACATGAGAAATTGCGATTCGTTACCGGGCTCGATGACCGGCCGCGTACCCACGTTCTATTAACATGTGTCGCTCGCAAATTTCTGGACACAGGAAACCCAGCGTGCGCTCGTAAACCGTGTTCTGTTAGTCGCTTTTAGATTAAAATTCTCCGAAAAAATGTGTTCTATTTTCGAAATTCTGCGGGAGAAGATGAAGGGGTAAATTTTTTACTTATATCCTTTATATTCGTAAGGTCTAACGGCGATTTCATGGACCAATTCCTCGATCGCGTTTCATATAGAACAAGACCGGCGTGACGTTTCCTTGTTGAGCGTCCACCCACTCAGTCGGTTCTTCGGAATAACCCGTTATACATCAAAAATCCATTCCTCGTATCGCTTTACTAATTAATTTTGAATATCTACTGTAACATGGTCTCCAGTTTCCGAATAATCAGTACTGGAATCCCGATACTTCGAAGACGTATTCAACGTCACTAAATAATATCTGAATCATAGCGGAAGGAAAAAAGAAAAGTATTTGATACGAATACACTAGGATGATTATGAAAATTGTCAAATGCGAGAATTATGACAGCGCTCACGTTTTGTTTTTTTCATACTGTCAAAATCGGGGATAACTACTTTAGCTCGAAGATCTTACTCTCTAAAATTTGAATCAATGGGATTCGGTGGTTTTCCAGTTATATTCGTATAATTATACCGAACCAGGATGAGAACTCCCGATTTTCCTCCCAACTATTTCGTAATTCCATTTCACATAAACTCCATACTCTGATGTTTGTGGGCATATAGCTTTTGTAAAACAATTTTGAAATAGATATTTTCATCTTAAATTTTCAGTTTTGGGGGTCCAAGTTTGAGTTAGATCAAAAATTTTACACTCTCTTCAAAATTAGCAAAAAGAAAATATATTAATAGATTCTAAATTTGTTGACAGATTCGATTCTAAAATTTCTTTTTTGACCTACTGTCTGGTGGGTAAATTCCGATTTTCTCAACTTATTTTTGTATTCTACTGGGATCAAATTTTCCAATGATGTACCTACTTTCATAATTTGTTTGATTTGTCTAACCAAGTATACGCCGCCCATTCAAAGGATAAAATTACTGTTTGAATAGCCAAATCGAAGCCGGGATCGAAAATCTGACGGATCACTCATCGTGAGGGACTCAGGAAACCTGTATCTCGATAGTTTTGTCTCCGTGTGCTCGTATATGGTATTTAAAATTTCACGTTGATAGACCCCTTCCTGGCCCCTCATTGGCAGAAGAGAGAATTTATCTGACCCATTAAGATACAAATACATATTTAGCACTTAAAATTTCAAAATCCTTCTTTGTTTCAAGTTGATCTGACACTACGTGAGGACAATACGATTATGCACTTTTGAAATGAATAGATAAACAAATTTTGAAAGTCGAGTAGTATGTAAGTACAATGGTATAACAGAGTTGGAAGAAATTTTAAAAAGTTAGGAAGTACGTATAAGTAAAACTCTTCCCCAATGGGCAAAAAAAAAAAAAAAAAAAACACAAATTTCCGCAAACATTTTTGGCATCTTCTTGCATTTTATTGTGTTTTTCGTACAAACTGTACCAGAACTTTGTTTTAGTGTGTATGATAACACGTGTGAGTTGATAAATTTTGTATAAAAATGATTCTTTTTGAACCTATTTTGCGAAAATTTGTGTTGAAACCTGACAAAGTCTCATTGTATAAAATTATGTCGATTTGCCCATCAAATCGATACAATTATTGCTATTAATACCAAAATCATAAGAAATCAAGGGCTGCCGCTCAAGGTCATGATATTGGAAATTACAACCAAATACTTTACACGTATATGGCACGTATAATTTATATGCAAGCTGCCTACAGGTGGAATTCCATTAAAAAAATTGTACCTGGAAATTTGAGCTCGATTTACTCAAAGTTACTATCGTAAGACTACCAGATTGTCGGAAAGCGATTCTCGAGTGAAGGGCTTCAAATTTTGCGAACGGAGCGAGCGAAAGAATTTCAAATCTTTTTGTTCATCGCTTTTAATGTCTGACTCTCCCAACTGGAACGGTATTTCCCCAACTTTTCTCAGCTGGACAACTTGGTGATCGTTACGCCCCTGCTACCGACCGCCACAATTTTTCTGATAATTAATGTATTTTTCAGAAGAAAATAAGCAATTTTTCACCTGCCGGTTTGAAGAAAAATGAGCTTCCAGTGTATTTGTTTAATCACTTACCATTTTGTATAGGTGACCTCTCATTTGTACAGTTTCCTTTGTTGAAATGGGGGGGGGGAAGATACTACGTCTTCCGCACCGTCATGAGTGGAGGGAGGGGCGATTCTTCTTCCCCCAGGTTCTAGCGCAACTGACTCAGATTTGGTAGTATCAAGTATGATTGTGATTTGAGTAGTATTTTCGAACTTTTGACAAACTGTGCCACACATACGTTACTCCAAATCCGATCACTTATAAAATTATTTTTTGTAATTCAGGTCTATCGAACACAAAACTGTTGACTGCTTCTATAAACGCGCTCCAAAGTCTGAAACCAAAAATGACCTGATTAACGACCCCTCACCCACTAAACGTATTCAGTTTCGCATATACCATCATCAGTACCTACATATAAGAACAAATTATCTATGTATAATGTATTATACCTACTCGCATGTACCTGTACTTCTCTAACACAGCAAGCAACGGAAATCTCGGTTTCTTGGGTCCAGTACCTGCTCTTGCCGCATCCGCACTCCTTTCGCTCGAGAATGTGGTCCGTGTGACTAGTATAGATTCTGAACAAGAATTTCTCGTTTTTAAATCGCATCTCGTTGGTAGACGGTAGTTTGTAGGATCTTATGCATTTCAGTTGTATGCGTACAATGTGTAGGAACGAGACACACGAATCGTTTTACTCCATCCCGGAGGAGACTACTGAAAATGTCTAGCATTGTAATAAATACGTATCCGCATACCAAACCAGAAGTGCCTATAAGAGCTATGGGTACATCTACACCGAGAAATGCCTTCTAATATATCAGATGGTCGGATTCGAATTTTCTGTTAGGAGTGGTAACCGCTTCTTAGCTGAACTAAAAATCCATCACTAGCAGGTGGTTCATAAATGTCGACAACTCCTATCATTACCCACCTACTACCTTACATTAAATCTACATTGTATACATAAGACCACTCACCAGTTCTAGAAAACTTGAAGAGTATTGATTTGCACCTACACCTGAAAACGGCCAGAACCGGTACGATAATCTCAATACGATAGTTACAATAAATTACTTACCTATAGTCACAGTTCACATCGATTCAAGGAAGAAAATTCCCATTCCATTAGCCAAGAAATGTGTAGCTTTTCGCGTCGTACTCTGTTTTTAGTGGAATTGTGGGGCCAATGAACAAAGTACACGATTCTCGTGAAAAATTAAATAAGGTAATAAATTAATGACGACTGTATTCTAAATACGCTCATCTACGTAGGTAACATGTATGTACGTGTAGCTTAGGTATACATACTCCTATAGGATACGTGTATGTGTAATACTGACGTGGTGATGTATGACGTAACTAACTACTGAATATACCAGTGTCATCTGCAGTCGCATTTTACCCAAAAATCGTTGGCTTATGAGTTAAACGGTGAGGTGATGACGTATGGGTAAATTTCAAATTCGATATCATTCGAAGTAGGTAAAGATCCTTAAATAATGAAACTCTTACTTTACCCACGTAAAGAAGCGAACACGTTTCCGAAGAAAGAACAGGCATTGGCGAGTGTTTCGTGCAAACGCGTACATCACTCCTGTCCTGATTGGAAAACCAACTACATATAGGCGAAAATAGGGGGTTTACCCCCCTCCCACCTGTAAATAGCCCCAGGCACTGAAAAATTACCAAAGAAAATGATGCAGGGGCTGGTGTCGCTTCATAATCCCCCCCCCAGTTCTGAGACCTATTTGCGCTTCTACGAACTACACTCGTTATATCTCATCGGTAGGAGACAGTGGCTTCGGAATCATGAGTGGAGTGTGGAGCTATATCCTAAAAAATCGGTTTGAAAACGAAACGAAATTCAAACCTATACCTATTCAGCAAGTTATTAAAACGGTGCCCTGAGAGATTTCAGCGACAAAATTTACGAGGTGTTTTGCTTGTTAAATCAGTTTTATAAACTTTCAAAAACGAGAACTTTTTTCTTGTTTCTCTTTTTACGGTCGATTCAAATTCTTAATTACATCCTAAGAAAAAGCTTTAGACACTACTGATATCAAGGCATATTAAAGCTAACTGCGTGCCTGCTTGATGAATTGAAAAAAGATATCAGAAAACTGGAGAAGGCTAAGAAACTTAGTGATGAAAAATTGTGAAAACTGAAAAAGTCACCTAATAGGTGCATACTCTGCTCAAGAAGAGTTGACGCGAACACACTCAACATTGACACGTTAATATTATATAATAAGCAGCTATTTGTATACTGTTGAAATTTACAAAATAAGCAAGGTTTATTTTGCTACGCATAAATGAGGAGGTTTTTTTGATATTTAAGAAATCAAAGGGTTCATTACGCAATGTGAAAAATAAAGGGGTTCGTTTTAGAAAACGAAGACTGAGGGACTCATATTACAGTGTAAGAAATTAAAAGGTTAATTTTGCAAACCAGAAAATGAACGGATGCATTCTAAAATTTAGAAAATCCAGGATGTTCACTTTGAAAGTTACAAACAAAAGGAAATCATTTTAAAATTTAGGAAATGAAAGGTTCATATAAATCTGAAAAATGAGAGAATTCATTTCAAAATGTAAAAAATACCAGTGGGTTAATTAAAAATTTAAAAAAAAAAATTAAGGGGTCGTTTACAAATTTACAAACGGATAGGATTCATTTTAAAATTCTGAAAATGAAGTGGTTCATTTTAAAATTTACAAAAAATGGAATTTTCTTTGAAATTTACGAAATGAAGGGATTCAATTTAGAATGGGAAAAATGAAGTAGTTCATTTTGAATATATGAGGGGGGTTCATTTTATCACTTCAAAATAAGAAGGTTTTATTTTGCACTACGGTAAAATAAGGGCATTTATAAGTACTGAATTATAATGAGAATGAGGGGTTTATTTTACAATTCGAAAATGAGATTCAGAAAAAACATTAGAAAAAGAGGGTTCGGTTAAAAAATAAAAATAAAAAAGTCGGTCCATTTTAAAATTTGAGAAATAGGGGAGGGGTTATCTTAAAATTTACAAAACAGGAGGGGTCCAGTTAAAAATGTTTTTAATTAAAGGGTTCATATTGCAACGTGAAAAGTGAGAGAGTTTATTATTATTTAAATTTGAAAAATGAGAATTTTAACTGAGAATCATAAGTACAGAAGTGGTTCATTTTCCATTGTACAAAATGAGGATGTTCATTTTGCAACGTAAATGGAAGGGTTTATTTTTCAACGTACAAAATGAAGGGTTATATTTCAAAAGTTACAAAATGAAAAAGTTCACTTTGAAGTTTATAAAATGTAAAATGGAAGAGTTCATGTACAAAGTGAAGGGATTTATTTTTTAACTTGCAAAAGAGGTAGTTTATTTTGATTGCGAAAAATGAAGTTCATTTTTTCGACGTCAAGAATGCAGGGCCGTATACAAGGGGGGAGGGGTAGGGGTCTGACACCCCCTTTGGGAACGGCCGTGCGCTTAAAAATTTAGGAAAATGCGGATCTCAGAAACATTAGAAACCTCGTATGTTTGGTCAAACCCCTCCCTCGCCGTATTCCTGGATACGGCACTGCAAGAATGAGAGGTTCATTACAATATTATAATGTGGTTCATTATAAAATTTAAAAAATGAGCTAGACGATTTCGAATTATAAAAAAGAGAAGCACATGTTATTGGAAATCGGAAAATGAAGAAGGCTTTCTTTAAGTTATATAAAATGAGACGATTAATTTTAAGATTAAAATACGAGAGGTTTTATCTTGTAATATGAACTTGCGGGGGTTTATGTTTCAATGTAAAAAATGAAAGGATTCGTTAAAAAATTTAACAAATGAGGGGGTTTGTTATAAAATCTAAAACATTAGAAGAGTAATTTTGAATTGTGAAAAAGAAATGAATTCATTTTCTACATATAAACGGGTGGGTTCATGTGGGAACATGAGAATAAAAGCTTTGATTTCTAAAATAAGTCACGCTCAAATTTACAAAAAAATGTAGGTTTTCATCTTAAAATTTACAAAATGACGGGGCACATTTCCTTCTTCTGCCTAAAAAATAGTTGTCTGAAAAAGTTTGATCTTCGAGGAGTCCCCGCTTTTGATGGAAATGGAATTCATAGGGTCCAATTACCCTGGGGCGATACCTCGCCACCTTCACTGAACTAGAATTGGGTACCAAAAGAATTTCGCGATTCGTGACATGATTTTTGGACTTAGGCAAAGGGAAATGGGAGTGTTCAAAGGGGGTAAGCCCGTTAACGAGATGTAAATAATTTTGATCCAGCCCAGAAAGGGAAGGAGAAGAAAAAATCAGAAAACTTGTAAGTGATTTACAAGTGATTTCTGGAGCTAGCTAAGAAGCAAAGTGAGAATATTTAAGGGGATGCGTACCCCTTCGATCGAATCGTAAATAATTTTGATCCGGCCCAATGAGGAATAATAAAAACATACCGGAAACTGGTAAGCGATTTACCACGTGGTTTTCAGAGCTACTCATACTCGGGAGGGGGGCACTTCGTTGTAGATGTAAAATTAGACGATTTGAAATGGAGATTCTCAACAGTACAGACTCGTAACAAAACATTAAGTTCCAATTCCACGATTATTAACTCTAAAGACAACATTGTTCACTACTATAGATCTTCATTGATTACAAAATCAGGGGCGGGCAGGAATGGTGGGCCGGTGGGACAAGACCCATTCGGCCGTCGTTCAAAATGGTAAAAAGGGCCTGTCAACCAGTGGCATTCAGTAATAATTAACACAAAAATTTATGCATGAATGCTGTTTTCACGTTTCTTTCCCAGGCCACCACAAAAGCCCTCCGCTCCTGCACATAACGCATTTGAATTTTGAATGAGACTGAACCTACTTTTACCCGATCCTCTTTTTCTCTTCAGTCTGGTATATTGAAAGCTTAGATTTTCTTTCAAAGTAAGTATTCCGAACATTTATACAAAAAGAAACGAACGTATCAGTAAGTATTCATATGGCTGGTGATCTAGCATGAGCGACTTTTTACGACATTAAAGGTTTTACAATTTCACGCAAATCTTTTCATTTTCTTTGTACATACATATATATTTTAATAGAATAAACTATTAGGTAGAAGGATAGAATGAGACAACCGCATACATTCAATCAAACTTCAATAAATCGATAACACTACTGAACAACTATTTTGCACAATGCATTTCGACAGGTGATTCTGAGGTACTTTTTTGCGCTGAACACGATACTGCGACCCATTTTTCTCTACACGTCACAATTCGGAGTTCTGAACGACTGAAATTCGTTTCCATTTTGTTTTTGCATTGGAATAAGCGGTACCACTGACTGATATTATCAGTGTTATCAGACCACAATAACAGAAAACAAACAGACGGAATACACACCACTACACACGACCGCAACACACAACAACACGAATCAGTATGACCCCATTCAGTTCCTAAACCTCTTTTTGAACACATTTAGTTGAATTTTTTATAGTTTTTAATCAGAAAAACTAGACGTGAAAGAGAAAAACGGTCGACAGCAGTGTATTCAGCGTTGAAAAGTACTCAAGAATCACCTCCTTGAATGCGTTGTGCAAACAAAAAATTTCATTTTCTTCAGCAGTGTAATTAACTAGACTGAAGAAGGACGTATTATACTCCCCTCGAATACAACTCCCTTGCCTCCAGGCTAGCTTCATTCCATTTTCATCACAATCAGGAATTCCCCGAAGATCACAGTCAATATTTTTATTAATTTTTTTTGGGGTGAAGAGGGTTGAAACTGGGTATTAGGGGGGAGGGGGACTCGTTATGAGGAGCCTATGTTCATCAAAAGCAGGGATGATTCACCAAAGACTAAAGTGTCGGATTTTTCACACGACACCGCTGGCAGGTTAATAAATTTTCCGGAGTTGTTGCACCAAATGGCGCGACTGAATGATAAGCGGCTAACACAGACTGAACAGACACCCAAAAGACATCTACGAGTGTACGAGTACGTACTCGTATGATGAATAAACAACTATGCCCTTCTAATTTCAATTATCAACGAATCACACTGTACACTGACTGTGGCTGTGCTGTGTAGTGTGTACTGTGTACCATGTACACAGTACACTGTCGAGCTAGCTGAGCTGAGCGTGGCAAGATAGTATAGTGTACGATAAACATACCCACTCACACACTGTACCAAAGTACCAAATACAGTTCGGGATACCAACACATTCGAAGATCACAAACGCCCGTCGGAATGTGGAATACCAGCGAGTCCCGGGAGGTACATAACGTCACAACTTTTCCCCACCAAGTCAACTTTATTCATGGGCTAGGACCGGCATCCTGTGTGAGTCATTGAAAAATTCCCATTTCATTCTATAACCGTCTTTATAACAGCAAGAGCGTCTTGAAAATCTTTACAACTTCGTGTTTTATTTTGCCTGTGAACAATTTGTTCGTTGCGTCAAGTTTTATACTGTACCTATAGATTTCAATTTTATTTTGGTAAGTTTTCTATTGATTTTTATTGTTACGTATTGAGCAATTTATGGCATTTTCGTGTTACCGTGTTCGATTTGCAACGTTTTGTGTGCTCTTTTTGTATTCAATAATATCGTAGGATAGGAATTCCGGTTAACACGCTGTAAATATTGTAATTGATTATTAGCAGTGAGCCAGTTAGGTCTAGATGTGTCCACTTAATATCAGCTCTTATCAGTCAGCCTATCCGTAAAAAATACCGTTAATTTTCTATTTGAAAAGCTGTTTAATCGTATTGCTCGAAAATATCAAATTAATACCTCTTTATAGTACTTACCCTCTTATGTACCTATATACGCTTTCAGAATTTTCTTCTCAGTAAAAAGTGTTTTAAATTTTCATTTTATTTACCCCTTCGTTGTTCATTTTTCGATATTTTTAAAGTTCTGCGAAGTATATATTGAATTTCTGTAAGTTTGTCTTCCTCCTGTGTAACCTTTCCCTTCAGATCTCTGGAAGATTTTTTCTTTCAAATTCAGGCGTAATCTATTTGAAGAGCTTTTGTTTGCTTATTTCCTGAAATTTGGATGTGAAATTTGTAATTTTATTCCCCTTCTGGACGGCGGGAGGGGTTTAGGAGGGGTTTCACCAGGGATAATTTTCATTTTCTTGCGCTCTTATCAGTTTTTATTTGACTCTGGATGATAACCCACCCAATTGTTTGTTCTCGTTTTTTTTTTTTTAAAGATAATTGCGTTTAACGTGCTCTCTTTCAAGTTAGTGTGAACGCAACCTGCGTTTTTCAATGGTTCTGGATAGCGATAGTATCCTTAGTCTTATCAATTTGAAACTAGAACTGTAGGCCGAGATCAAAAAAAAATTCTTGCCTAATACCAGTATTTTGAGAATTAACATTGACTCTTCTTGTGGACGATACCTATATTCTCGCGTTCTTCAAAAAACTTGAACATTTCTACTCTAGAGAGGTTCTGTCAGTCAGGATCACGTAGAATTCATGCGCTAAACTCCGAATGCTTTTCGAAATGCTCATTTCATTGCGAATCTCTGAACATCAGCTCTTCGCCTCTCAATTTCCACTCGTTAATCTCGCAATTAGAATAAAAACTTTTCACTCGGTATCAAGATCCACCAAAATGTGAGCCAGAGATCTTCGAAAATAGCCCCGCCCCCACCTCTAATCACTTAAAGCCAGTTCTGGGTACGATTTTTCATTGTTTCATTATTGAAAAGGTACCTACTTACATCAGAATTCAAAACTCACACTCGATTCATCCTAGATGTCGTAGTGAACTCGCTGACCTGCTGTTCTGCTGTTCAGTCTGTCAAATTTAACTCGTTTGTTTGCGGAAGGTCTCGCCTTCGTAAATCTAGAAGGACTTGAGAGAAACTTCGCAAGTCGCAACCTCCGTCACATATTCTACATTCGTATTAGGTTTTTCCCGCGTATCCGAAATGATTAAGATTTCTTTATAGACAGTAGGTATCTTGTGTACGTTGGTTCTTCCACTTCTAACTGGTTTCTCACGAGACTATCCTCAAATTACGGTGGTAAAGCGCAAGGTCGACCCATTAGGCGAGCTATAATAGCTTATGGGTATTTAATCGTGTATTTCTTTCGGTTTACATTTAGCTTGTATCTACCTGTATGTTATTTTTGTATCTATAGTCTATGTGTAGGTATATGTATACATGTTGCTGGTGCGTGTGTTGTAAAATTACACCCGGCTGGTTGCATAACTCAGTCAAGGATAGTCGCGCGAATACGAACCCAGTCGTCGGCGAGAGTTGATTCCAGAGTGAATTTAATGTCGTGCATTGCTGGATCGGTGTGGCAGCGTGAGAAGTTCAGGGGGAGCGTTTAATTGATGAGAATAGTGTGGATCGAGGAATGCGAGGAGGGTATGTACGTCCGTTCGAAGGCGCGTGTTGCGTTTGATCGAGAAGATTTCCTAACTAGGTGCCTCGGTGACACGGAGGGAAATCCGAACCAACGAGCCGACGATGGTGCAAAAGAGTGTAGGCATGTAGTGTGGGTAACAATAGGGTAAGTAGTGAAGTCATTCGCAGACATAGATTCTGGTAGATATGTGAGACCTCTGTCCCTATCCTATTAAAATGTCTTCACCGCGGGAATTATCTAGCTATATCTTTGTAGCGCATACTTGTTGTTGTTGTTGTTGTTGTTTTTTTTCATGTATCAGATTTTTGAAAATAGGCCCCTGCTTCCGTTACCCTCGAGCCACCCAGCGGTGGAAGAAAAAGAAGCCAAGATTTACCGCCCTTCAAAATTTGACACGCCTGCCTGAACGCCCATCAATTGGACACCTTTGCTCGATGATCTTAACAAGTTCTTTATGGGGTTTAATAAAATCTTGAAAATCTTCGTGCTTTGACAGAATCTTGCATAGTATTTAACTAATCTTCAGATGTTTGAATCAAATCTTGATCAGTTTTAATAAGTCTCCATGGATTAGTCCGAACCGAGTCCTAAGAATTTTCAACGTGCCTAACGAGTTTGAGTCTCGTGTCCTAACAAATCTCGATGAATTTTTGTGTATTTCAGCTGAATTTCAAGGAGTTACGGAATTCTATTAAATCGTAAATAGTCTCTGAAACAAGAATGAACTGAGCTTCAATTAATCGAGTCTTCATTCGCGTCTTAAAAATGGAGCAGTGTTGGTCCTAACGTTTCTCCAGCAATGTTCACGTATCTTGATGAGGTTTATAGAGTCATGCGAAACCTACATGAGCCTTAATTAAAACGCGTTAACGAAATTTCGACAAGTTTTTAAGTCTTCCATCAGCTCTTAACGAGTGTGAGAATTCTGAACGACCTCTTATAACTTTTCTAACGCACCTTTTCTGTCTTCTTGTCCTCTATCTCTCGACTTTTCGTACCTCTCTTTTAGGATGCGTAACGTTTTACTTGTTTATTGGAGTTATTATTTGAAGTGTCTTTCTAACGTTAAAAGAATCAGAATGAAGGAATAAATAAGTCATTAATAACGACCACAACCCCATGTTAAGTCCACCTTTGTCCGAGGGTGAGGTCAATTATGAGGCAAAATAAAATTTTCAACATCTATATTATAGTGAACAGGCTGGGCTTTTAGATCCAAGGGGAGGGGAGAGGATCGTCAAGCTATTTTAGCTGAGGGAGAAATGTCACCACCGTGTGCGTGCACATCTCCCGACGCTAAAAGGGGGCATATACGAATTATAAAAGTTTTGGGTAAAATTGGTCTACGAGTGTGGATACATTTAATTCCCCCAGAGTACAGCTGGTCGTCGGTCGTTTTCCCCTCCCCTATTCAAGTTCCAGTTTTCTAACCAGAATTAGCAGTAGGTACTTAATTACCTATGTATCCATCATCTATGGTCTGATCTGCTGCTGTTACGTTGATCACGACGTATGGAAATTTCACGATATTTTGCTATTGATTGCTGTTAATGTTTTCGATAATATCAGTTGAAAGATTATATCAAGTTATTGACTTCCATTAGGGTAAACAGAAGCTTATCCAATTCCTAGATATCTCTGCTTTCGGCGATTACTGTAACCTCGTGTGGCGATAATTTCATGTATCTTTTAAAATCAATTTCTAGTCCGAGTTCTGCATACAGAATACTTACTTCTTCACAAGTATAATTACCTATTACAAAACATTTTGTAGTTCACTGATAGATTCATTTTCATTGATATTGAGATCGTAATAATACGCAAACGGATATGTATGTGCGATTGTCTTTTATCTGCTCACCGTCAAAATTTTCCACCGCCGGTGTTCCTGGTAGAGTTTTAGAAATCTTTCACGTTATCTCCGCACAGAGGACATAGAACACCAGTTTTTTAAATAAACAGTAATGAAACCTAATGCAGAGATGAGATATGAGTTCGTGAATGTAGAACTACATGCCGCCTAAAAGTAGTTTATTGACATAGCCGGAAGGTGTGTATATAACGTATGCGGTAGTGCAAAAACATGGCGCCCGAGTGTTTTTTAGCGGATGATACACGAACGATGAATTCCGAATTCCGATTCGGAAAAAATCGATAGCGCGGGCAACCAGACAATGCACGAAAATAAATCAGTCGATACTCGTACTACTTTTTCTGCTCGGGAAAAGGTATGTCTAGCCCTTTTGTCGTGCATCGTGAACTCTGAGCAGCATTACCGTATACTTGCTTCTCGAAACCAGTCAATGTTGTTAATGGTCGATATGCTGCGAGTCAGCTAGGTTTTGGCAGTATAGTTTGCATCGAGCTGTACCTACATATATTTGACAGATCATCGAGGATTACTGTTCGTTTGGTAATGCTCACATGCAGAAAAATGCGCTGAAATTCGTGGTGTATAGGTCTTCCCTTTCTAATGCAACACCACACCCATGAAAGAAAATAATCACAAGGTCACACAAAACATACCACATGTCACATGCATTCGAGTGCCCGGTACTGTGCGACTTGCCGTATGGTGTTCAGACACCACCCAATCTCATCCAATCTCCAATCAGAATAATGGAAACATGGTCAGATGATCTACATAGTTATGAATAGCATTTCTTTTCAAACCAGTTGCTTTTGACGACTATGTGGCACACTATGCAGGTACCTCCGCTGCGTGCTTTCACATTTAAATTTCCAATAGCTGGCACATTTTTTATTAGTCCTGTTACTTGTGGTATTGGAGATCGTAGGCCGACGAGCGGTCGGGACTGAAAAAGGAAATCGTTATTGTACGTGGGCTTCGTTAACGGAATTCGAGCGAGCGTCTTAATTATTTTCATTTAGTTGGCTGAATGGCCGCACAGCGGACAACCGTTAGCCGGTGAACCGGTTGCGTGGTCAATGCGAAGCGATCGAGTGGCACCGGTGGCCGGATCGGGGCTCGGGCACTCGGGGGCAAGAGGGTGAGAGCGGAAGCAACGGAGCCGAGTGTGAGATTGCGTGGCACGAATGACCGAATGAGTGAAGCCGGCTAACCGCACATAGTATGATGTAATGCTACTTATTTATCGGCGTTTACCGATGTTTTTTCATCGAGGTATTAGGAAAGTTTGGGAATTAGTACTGGGACGTTCTAAGATAACCGCGTTTGTACCTAATTAACCTATTGTATAGTGGTTTTGAACCGGTAAAGTTCGCCTTCATTGTTGGATAGCGAGTGCGTAGGTAACGGGGACCAATGTGAAAATTCTAGATAGATACCGAAGTTTTGTAAGTTCAAAAATAATTTAGTAAGTACATCGCGATATCTTGGCGCGACAAAAACAGGGACGAAAGAAACTTCTCGAACATTAAATCATGATAAGTATAGATACTGAACGCCAGTTGGATAGGATTGGCACCGCTGTGGAACTGGCCACCATGACTTCTCTATCAAGTTTTTCCAGAGAAGCGTATGAAACTATGAATTGAAGTTACATGAAACTATTGCCAACAAATCTCATCGAGAATTCTGAAATTCGTTTCTCTTTTCACTGCCAAATTAGAAATCTCAGATCAGAAGTATAGCCTGATGTTTCTGGATGTGGTCTGCGGCACTGCCTCTTGCATTTCAATTTCATGAAAATAAAACTAGGCTAATTAAACTAATGAACAATTTCATACGACTACTAGCTAGATCTATGCCTACTCCTTGTTACCATGAATTTTCTTTGCCTCACTTACCACGCGCTCAGTTGAGTGTTCTTTTACCCTTCCTCCACTGTGCCTGGGAATTGACGTCCTCGTCCTCCACCACTGCCTCATCAAATAACGAGACTCTCGGTGCATTCACCTCGAATATCTGGAACAGAAAGTAGTAGCCCTACATAAAACCTCCCGCTTTATTTTATTCGAACGATATGCAAGATAGCTGACCCGGTTTATGGAGTCAGTACTTGTAATGTATTTATCGCTGTTAGATTTGAAATTCGCGTGCTTTTCGTCAGCCCAACCCGCTCAACCGATCAGATAACCGTTTTTTTGACGAAATGAGAAACGCGTTCGCGAAACGACGATAATGAAAATAAAAAATATCGTCGTGTTATTTGTTAATGAGAACGCGAAATACGACGAGAATTTTACGATTTTAATCCAGAGTTAATGATGGTTTGTGAGGGGGAAAATGAATAAATAAATAAATAAAATAAAAAAAAGTAATAAAGAGGTGGATTCAAATTGCGAATTAAGTGACTGTAAAAGAATGCTTGAGCTAGAGGCGATAGAGGGTGTTTTTGTTTCCGGTTCTGCTGTTATCGGTTATGTTGATGCATGTAATGCTACCTACTTTTTAAAGGGAAAAAATTGATAGGTGATAGGTAGTAATACGGTGTAAAAAATTCAATCCAAATGTAAATGCCAAATGTTTAGTATATCTAGAGGTGGGGGGGGGGGTGAAGTGAACGCATTGTATTGACATTCTTTAAATTTTCGTGGAGGGGTGGGCGGTAATGAATTATTATTTGGAACGAATGAACTCGAGGATTTCAATTAAATATTTCTACGACGAGAAGGGGCAAAGGTTCATTCATATGTCTTTTTTTCTACATCTACCTTGAATCATTATTTTTAATTGATGTAAAGGTCACTAGCTAGCATATCCCCTTACCATCAGAAAGTTTGAAAATTTGAATTGTTTTTAAAATGAAATTTAAATTTTACAAATCCTATAAGAGTCTCTGCTATTCTCCCGTAATAAGCAAAAATCACTCGAGCTTATGGAGTCAAATTTTTCAAGAATAGGTAATAAAAAACTCGTCATCGCATGTATAATCACGAATTTCTGTTGAATTTACTTAAAACAAAGTTTATTTCGTTATTTTGGAGTAACAAAAACATTCAAGGAAAAGACAGACCATTTTTCTATCCATGTATCAGTCAAAATGCAGTTGAGATAGTGAAAATAAGCCGTATAGACGAGCACGCTAGTTTGATTTTTTGCAATTGAAATGTCGATGTTTTCATTTATAAATGTGATCGAGGAGATAGATGAAATATTTTAATGTAAAAAATAGATAGGTACAGATTTTTATTCTGCTTCCAGTGTTATCAATAATGGCATATTAACAAAAACTGTAGTTGAGTGATTGTAGCTTATCACGGCAGTATTCGTTTCTGAAAATTATAAAATGTGACATAACGTTTGCTTTCTGGTCGCAGCACTGAGAGGACGTATCAGATTTCTCTTCATCATCAATATTAAAACGTATTTGTGATTTATTCTTTTCTGCAAGGCCATAGCGAAGCAAATTTATTGAGAGAGTGAAAATCAAACCTTTTCTAACTGTTACGAGAAAAAAACTGAGATGCGTGAATTTGCCAACCGAGCACTTAAAATTGGCAATTTGCTAACTCTGATAGACGATTGGTGGAAAAGCCACCCTCATGACTACGGTTCGTTAGCTTGATCTATCTAAAATTAAATTTGTGTTAATTACAAGCGAGATCTTTAGAGTCAAACTGAGAACAGCAGTGCCAGGAAATTTGACATTCATCGATATCTCTTTATGTGTTTCAAAAACCTTATCTTACACGATATTCAACTAGCCGTATTATTTTGTTTACAGCAAAATGACTATCGACTTCTACTACACTCCAGGCAGCTCTCCCTGTCGCTCAGTTCTGTTGACTGCCAAGTATTTGAACATCGACTTGAACCTGAAATTGGTCGACCTGCACCATGGAGAGCACTTGAAACCCGAGTACCTCAAGGTATCTTATATTCTCATTTCGAATATCTCCTGTCCTAAAGTTAGGGAAATAAACTGCCCCAACGAAGTTAGTAGTGATATCTACCTACTAACAGTGCTGTAGTAATTGATGGCGGAATATGACATGCGGTTTTAGGCTGTTGTTTGCCTTTTCATGGTTGGGCGATCTATGTAGCCTCGACCCGTTTTGTCAGATACCTACGTAAATAAATTAGAGAGATGTCTAATCGACATTACGAATCCTCGAATTATTTCAGTAGGTATAGGTAATCAGCAAATCACTTATTCGGTTGCATGATTTCAGATTAACCCGCAACACACCGTGCCCACTTTGGTCGATGACGGATTCGCCGTTTGGGAAAGGTAGATATAATTATTGTAATACCGAATTTCTTACGTTCACGTTGTCCTCTAGAAGTTTGAAAACTTATAAGTATCACTTCTATTTCTTTTTTCGAACTATGGTGTGATGCGTGTATAGTGGACAAATTTTGGGTGCTTCTAAATTTCGAAGGACTGTGATACTTACTTGGACTGATCATAAAATATGATGTAGTAACATGGACTACGCGCCTTGATAAAATTGAAAATGCAGCGCATGCAAATAATTGAACTTTTGTGGGTAGTGGCATGTTACCTGGATATACCTGCGTGTAAACTAACATTAGTTCGCTACTCCCGCATAATTACATTCAAACATGTACCTACTCGTTTTGTATACATCAGTGTGATGTGACTTCCTTACCCGAGTTCAGACGTCAGCTACGTTTTGGCAATACACGCAGGCCTACCTATATGTAGTATATCACTAATGTGAGCGACGTTTGCCCTATACCTGACTGAGGTTTATATAATGCCTTGCGTTAAAACTCGATTAGCCACAGTACCAACCCAGAATATGTAATAAATCTCGAGAAAGAGAAAAAAAATTGTTATACTACTAATAATATTATTTTGTAATTTTAATAATATTTCGTCTCTTTTACCCCCTAGTCGTGCCATCATCACCTACTTGGCTGACAAATACGGCAAAGATGACACTTTGTACCCAAAATGCCCCAAGAAGCGCGCTGTCATTCTTCAACGTCTATTCTTCGATGCCGGTACTCTATATCAAAGATTTGCTGATGCTTACGTGAGTACTTAACAATACTTATGCAAGCCTTCTTTTTTATTCCGGAGTTATTACAAAAGTAGATATAATAATTAATGCGAGCTGTCCCCATTTCAACTTTAGTATCCTCTGATGTTCGCCGGTGTTCCACTTACCGAAGACAAAACGAAAAAGCTCGAAGAAGCCTTCGAATTCTTCAATACCTACTTGGCCGGAAGTGAATTCGCTGCTGGTGGCAGCGTCAGCTTGGCTGACATCAGTCTAATCGCTAGCGTCACCACCATTCAGGTAATTATATTTTGTACGTCTGGTTGCGGTTCTTGCTGAGCCCCAAATTTAGGTCTGTGTTAGATGAGGTACGAACGTTAACAGTGGTCAGAGGTGCGTAGCTGTTTTGTGCGCATTTTATGAACAGAAAAACGTGCTGGAGTATGTTGAAGTGTGAACAAATACCGCACAGCTATTGAAAGAGTGAAAAATATTAGATAAAACGATATTAAGTACCTACCTATTACAAGCTTAGATCACGGTTAGGTAGATAATTCATACCAAAACTGGTCGTATGTAGTTCCTGTCTAAGAGTCTTAACTACATACCCACGTAAAACTTGTGGTACATATAAAAAAGACACCTTAACATTATATTATGGAAATAGGAAAATGCCTTGATCTTTCCAGTTTCATCATTTGCCAGAAACGAGAACATTCTTCGCAAATTACAACAAACTATGGTTATATAATCAATATAATGACTCTTTTCCTTCGGAAAATTTGACAAAGTAAGCTGAAAGCGCGAGTCTTCCAGCGCAGCCAAAATATTAGATACAATAAATTATCATCATTCATGAACCTATACCTACATGTTTTGACAATTTGGTATCCACCTGTTATTGTTATTTATTATAAGTATAAAATCGCAACTATTAAAGTTTGACGTTATAGTGAAAGTTTGGGTACCGCGAGATTTCTTAGTACGAACCGTGATTACCCCAATAATTCTTTATAATTAATTTTTTCCTAGCCTTTTAATCAAGTCTGCAGATTTGTGTCCGCAATTCTGTATTCCATAATAATATTTGTATTATTGAATAAAATTTCAAAATATTTGTTATAGGGTTAATGTATTTTTTTACAAATCTAACATATTTTCTACCTTACTTGTCCCTAGGCCGTCGATTTCGATATCAGCAAGTACCCGAATGTGGTTAGGTGGTTGAACAAAACGAAATCTGTGTTGCCGGGTTATGAAGAAGCAAACGCCAAAGGTGTAGAAGGTTTCCGCCAGCTGTACTTGAGCACCACCCAAAAGTAAAGCGCTTAGAAAAACCTTTTTCCGTTTTATTCTTATTTTTATACCGTATTTTCTATTGTTCTATTTATAAGTCATTTTTGTCTCACCGATGATGGGTTCATGTTGAAAGAAAAAAGTACCTACGCTAATTACTAGAGCAGAGGGCTGTAGCCAATCAAGTTATAAACACTATTTGAACTATAAGTAGATTAATAAAACATTTATCCACGTTAATTTTGTATTGTTGTTCAGCCTGAAAGTAAGATACTAACTATTTTCATTTTACAGTAGATGTCACTTATGAGATTCACTCTGGTTATTAGCTATACATTAGCCCACCAACGCTTTTTATAATCAAAAGGTGGGAATGTGAAAAACCCGGTTCATTGATAAAGCATCATCTAATATTCTCTGTAGACCGCCGGTGAGTTGAGGCCAATCAAACAAAAATAAAAAACAATTATTCCCATTTTTAATGTGAAGGGCTGAAAACTTGATGTATCCTTCCCTGTATCTCTTAATATAATTATTACGAGTAATTACACTGGGTCAATAAATTTTATTTATGCGGTTTCACAAAAAATTATTCGCCTATATTCCGATTTTCGGGTAGGTATTAGAATCGCCGCTTAATAGTCCCGTAAAAATGGCAGGAACCAATGTAGGTAATTCTAATAAACGGCATTTATTGTACCTTCAGTTGGAAATACAAGAGTGATTTACGAATCATTGAAACTGATGATATTTTCTGCAGGACCACTCACCTCTGATTCAGAAAATCATCCGATTCACAATAAGGCGATCGCACGCGGCCGAGTCCAAAAGCCCAAATTCAACCGAGGCTTGTTTTCAGGCCAAGTTCATTCTCGCTACGTGTTCGTCACGTTCGATGCACTTTTTTTTTCTCTGTTAGTTCATGATGCCATTTTGAATGAATAAAGAGTGACTATACTGAAATATGCATGTTTCGTTTGTTCTAAGTTATGAACTTGCTTGGTGCTGACTTTATAAGAAAAAATTGAGGATCTGGAAGTACGTACCTAAACAACCGAGGTAGTGACCAGATTATTTTAATCGTCAATTTCATCTGATTGATATAGTACACATCACTATCTCGATTTTGTTCCGCTGTCCATACCTGGATCTATATTATTAAGCAGAGTGTAGAAGGGTGCCACTTATTTCTCGATTTTGTTTTCGCTCATCCTTTTCCTCCAAAATGTTTTCTTTTAGGTGTAGAAATGAGCCCCTGAAAATTTCAGCCACATCAGATAATATTAACCCGTGCCGACTTGAGCTTTTCAAGTTCGAAAAACATATATCCGTGCTGCTTTTGTCATCACTTGGCGCTTCGCAGGACGCATGGACAAACCTACACGCGCGACTCGAACAATACTAAAATCGGTATTGGTTACATTCAATATCAACAAGCATCGACTCCGAGATGTCTTTTCACCCTCATAAATTTTATTGGTACCTATATTTGATACTACAAAATATACTATTATATTATAACATAGACTGATGACTCCACAATACAGGTCAGAAACATTAGGAGAGATGAGGTTCCAAAAAATAAACTGGGGAGAAGGAAGTGATTGAATTCGACATCAGTAACCTAGAAAACCTGTAACTGAATAGTTCCAATGTATCTAATAACTATTATTTGAGCCATAATCCTTGCGGTGAAACGGAACCTCTGTTGTTGAAAATAGCTCGAGTTTAACACTAATCCTCAAAATCGAATTCAGTGACGGTGAAAACCCATAATATATATAGAATTCAGTTTTGCGGAAAATTTTTGAGCCAACCCATTGAGACCTACCAACGGAGGTTCCGACTAAATAACGGTAGTTAGTATTTTGGGATACCTACCGAGCATTTCTTTCATAAAAGATGAAAATCAAGTAATATAATCTAGTTCTTTATTTTAAAATGGCTAAAAGTCAAAAAATAGTTTATTTTTAGACGTAGTTGATCGGTACCTATATCTAAAATATCACATTAGAAAAAATAGTTACTTGGTGACAAGCCCTTGGGACATATCATGACGTGGATCCAAAATTTACTCGTAGAACTGAACTCGGCAACCTTCAACACCTATGACTGGAATACACATTGCCGGTTTAAGGGGTGGGATTGGGAGGATAACCTACCTTCCCCATAACTACTCAAAATTATAACTTTTTCGTACAGATTCTCATAAGAATTGAAAATATCGTTCTCGCAAACGAGTATTTTTTCATAACTCTTCAAGGATTAACACCATAAAAATCCCCCCCCCCTCCCCACTAAAGAATCGAGCCTAGGAGGAAAATTTCAAACAAGTGACCATCATTTAGCCAAAAACCTCTTTGATGGAATCTCGAAGAGTCAGATTTGAGAATTACCAACAAAATTGAAATCAGCGACCTCATAAAACCAATAAGCCGAATACAGTCTCGATATCATTACCAATATTTAGCCAAAACAGCTTTATGCTAATATATTGAAAAAACCATCTTTGGCGAGATCAGAACTCCATTTGGTGGGACCCCAATCCAATGGGTCAGATCCGAAAACAGCCCTCAAAATCGAACAGCGACCACACATACGTGTGAACTAGTCCCTCCAGCCACGGATGCGATACTCGAAAAGTTAGTTTCCGGGGCCGGGGATGCGGTACTGACCCTCATTCAGCCTAAACTCTCAAGTAAGAGCTCCCTTGCAGAAACCCTAATAGGTTAGCGGTGTGTGTGTGTGTGTGAGAGAGAGAGAGAGAGAGAGAGATTCTAAAATTACCTTCAAAAGTGAATTCAGCCACCACAAAAACTTCCATAAATTGAATATAATCACGATAAATTATTTCACCGAAGCTCTCCTTGGTCGGACCCCAATGGATCAGCTCACAACTCAACTTTTTTTAATATCCCTCAAGGTCACTAACCAACATTGTATATCAATTTATATATTATTAAATCGTATAACTTACCAAAAGCGATGTTTATACGTTATTAACCCTCTAAAAAGAATTCATAAAAGACTATCAACCTATGTTTTTTTTTTTGTTGAAAAGATTGAGATAGGCTGTTATATTCCAGGGACGAAACTATAGGTGGTTTGGAAGGTTGAAACACCCCCCCCCCACCCATAATTTAGCAGTCAGCAAATTTTGAACCTGTTCATTTTCATTTTTTATTTTTTAAGAACGTATGTTTTTTTTTTTCAACTAAAGAATATTTCGATTGAAAAATCGGTAAATTTTCAATTTTTTAAAAGTTTTGTCGGCTCATTTTTAGTTTTCAAAAAATATTTGTCGGCAAATTTCTGTTCTCCATCCTCCCCCCTTCTCCCGTCCCAACTGAAAATCAAATTTCGTATCTGTATATTCCAATGTCTCTTCTCTTTTTATTCATGCTTATTTGCAATAATAATAAACAGGAGGCAGTGTAGTGCACCCGCTGAATTTTGACAGAGGAGCTGCAGCCCCTGTTTGCCCCTCGCGAACCATCATGCTTTTGTTTTTTTTTGTTAATATTTCAAACGTCCGAGCAGTTACTGAAAAAATTGAAAGCTCAGTATCCATATAAAAATGCTCGCGAGTTATTCACTCGAGAGAAATACTGGATATGCGTTTAGGCATTTAAAAAGCCTCCGAGTTCGCTCTACGGTTACAATGATGGAAATTCGATGGTGCGAACTCTAAAATGGTAATGCAACAGAAAATTGTAAATTTCTTCGCAAAATGAAAAAAAAAGCTTTTTAGCTGTTTTGCGACACTGTCCTTTTAGTTAAATTCGTGATCGTGGTCTTCTGATTTTTAGTCGTTAATATACGTAAAAAGTAACAGAGTGAAGAGAAATCAAATGACAAAACCAAGCACGTCACTTGATTTTCATTGTTTGGTCTCTTTGCGTACTAGCGTACAGCGTCCATTTGAGCACATAATCTAAGATCAAAAAGCTTACAAAACTAGGAACAAAAAATAAAATTGTGATGTAAATATCAAAACAGGCGTGATTTAACAGTACAAAACAATCACAGATTTCATAAACTTAAAACGATCGTACCTAATCTTATTCAATTTTCCAAGAAATACGAAGACCATGGTATTATAAATCACAGCCTTCGTAATATGATAATGCCCGATTCTGACCGCAATACTGATTTTATGTTGCTATTCTTCAAGTTCAACCACAATGGATTTTTTTAGCGGTTGTTCGAGTCCTTCTGGAATAATCAGCAACAAATCAACTGTATCATCTTCACATTTTCAGATATCGTCTTCATTCTAGCTTCATCTGAATTCACCTAAGATAAGATCAAAAATAATTCTAGAGTTAGTACAAGACCGACAACTATAACATCCTCACCTGTATTTCTTGGCGATCATTATTCGAATTCTTTCAAAATGAACAGGTATCAAATCAGCTATATCATCTTCACGTTTTCACGTACCGTTTTAGCTTCATTCGGATTCACCTAAAACCGAAAACAATTCTCGAATTAGTACAAGACCTATAACTGGAGACACTCTCTCTTGGGTTTTTCGGCGATCGTTATTCGATTTCGTCCGGAATGAATAATATCAAAATCAGCTGCATCATCTTCACATTCTTATAGGTATCGTCATCATTCTATCTTTATTCGGATGATTCACCTAAAACCGAAAATAATTCTCGAACAAGACCTACAACTGTGACATCCTCTCTCCGTCCACGACTACGAATCCTAGGATACTATATTTATGAACTTAGCTCGACTCCATGTGCAAAAACACAAGATTCGTAGATGGAAACAATCGTTTTAATTGATGTAATGCGCTATTACAACCGTTACAAAAATAATACATTTTTATTTCAAAATTCAATAACAATAATAATAATACGAGTATAATCGTGTATTACAAGCAAAATTTTCGTAATATAAAAATTTGGTAACGTTAGATTTAAAGTAGGTTAAAAAAAACACCTGGCACTTACAACGATTTTTTTACTTTATAATGTCTCTACTTTACACATACAAAATGAATCGGTAATTGAAAATGAAAAAAACGAGTTCACGTAAGATGCTACACAACTGCAGTACAGGTGTAATACGAAGGTCGAGCTCAACTTCCAGATATACACATTAATACAATGTAACTGAACTGTATCAAGATGCAGAACTCGATTATGGTAATCGAAGAAAAGAAAAAATCGCGGATTTCAAAAATCCGGGTGATATTAACAAATATTTACATAAATAGGAGTTAGGACCAGCACGGGAGACCGACACGGTGCCCGGCCCACGAAAGTACATAATTTTTCGTAAACATACAGCCTAATATAAAATGATAATAGTGAGACCAAAACTATACAATGATAAGATAAACAAAGGATTACGATGCACATTACAACAAACAAACTAAAAAAAAAGAACATTGATTTCAATGTTGAATATGAATTATGAACTAGCTAACACGTTACACCAGAATGTACAGGAATAAATACACGCGTATTTTACAAAACTGAAATACTCGATACACCGAGTGAATAGCAAGTGGGAAATGTCAAGACTATTGTCTACGAGAGACAGCATTCATTTCTCTATCTAATCATATCAAATGAAAGCCATAATGAAGAAATGCACTTTATGTTACAAGGGTACTAGACATAAATTTAATTTTCACAATTTTCTGTATCGCGAAGTAATAGGCAAATACCAGGGGTCATACATACAGTCCCGTCATAAAGCTTGTATCACAAATCATACAATATCAGTCAGCGTAAAAACTGTCTTCTTTTTCTAATGTCCAACAATACACATACGCACATCTATCTTTACGATTTCAGTCCATCGTTCAAGGTGTCAGCGCTTGACATTCAAACGCAGCTCTACTAGTACACATACACATTCATTCTCTCCTCATTCACTTAAAGACTACCAGGAAAGGTACTGACCGAACCCTAGAATATAAACATGTCTTATCTACTATGTACATGTAATATAAAGAAAAAGGATTTTAAGGATAATATAAAAAATTACACAAAAATATCGCACTATGCACGATGATAGGAAAGACATACGATAATACATAACATTTTTACAAATTCTTAGTTAAAATTCGTCGTACTATACGATCACATAAACGCTAGAAGCTTAAACAAAATGTCTGTATAAATTAAAAACGAGAAAAAAAAATTACAAACGATAATGACTTCACGTTATCACAAAGGTACAAGAATATCTATTAACAAGTTTACGATTATAAAATGCGCTCGTATGCCGTTGAGACTGCGATTCTTGATTGTAAATTAAACAAGGCACAAACATGAGAGACCGGATTGCGGAATTTCTAAAGCAAATAAATGGGTGGAATAACTGCAAAACTCAAGCACTTGTCAGCTGGCAAATATCGGAGTAGCATAAAACTCAAAAGAGAAAACTTTTAATTAAGGGTCAGATTCCAGACATTAAGGGCCCATTTAGTTTTTCTAGTTTACACGACACATCAAATTTTCCACTCTAAAACCAAAATTCATGATTTTTGAACTTCAGTAAAGTTTGAAGCAGTTGGTATTTCTCGACCGAAATGCTTTAACCGCATCAAAATATCCGCTCACATTGCCGGATGTCATCAAGTTGAGATATCAATCAATAGCCAATATGCCCGCATACATACATATGTATATTCTTTTGAAACATTTTTCTACAAATTCACTTTTTGAAGTTCAAACTCTAAGTCAAGTATTTTCCACGAGTTTCTAAGTTACGAGGTTCCGAATAGACTCAAAATAAATGTTGTACTTTTATTTAGTATATGAATCTGGTCTTAACTCTACTTCGACAACATGTGCCCTTCGAATGTGGAATGACATATTTTTTGTTTTGCTTGCTTGCTTGTCGATGTTTTAACCGTCTAACGAATATTCAGCAAAATTTAATTTGAACAGCGAAACTTCCTTTTTCTTTTCTGCTTGTCGACTTCAAAAGGCATGTCCACTTAATAGATAAAATTAAAAGAAATATTTTTAGCTCGTCTATTTTGAACCGTTTTAAAATGCAATAAATGGCAATTTTTTGATTGGCCTAATCCATTAAAAAAGTGAGGACACTGATCTTAACAAGTTTTCATAACAAAGCGAGATAAATAGGTATACGTGAACAGGTTTGGTTTTCAATGGGGTGCATGCATTTATAAAAATGTTTTGAAGTCGTCTGGCTGTATTCGGTAGTGGTAGACACAATAATGGGTAAAAGCTCCTATAACTGATTTTACTCTTCATTACAGTAGAACAATTTCGACTCCACGCTGTACAAAGAAAACGTCATTAATATTGAGATCGTGCAAATAGAACCTGAAGGATTTTTAGGTCAATCGAACGAATACCTCATTCCATTTGATTTAAATATTGACCAACAAACAAACAAAGAGTATTTGTTTTGAATTCGAATAACCAAATACCGGCTTGGTGAACCTCACACTACTGAAAGCGCAAATACCACAGTTGTTAAGTATCACTATGTCATCAAAAATGAGATTCCATAACAGATACCTATAAATTGTGAGACGACGCAGACCAAGATCAAATTAAGATTTCTGAGTTTTCTCAGCCATTTCATATTCTCCCTCATAGCTTCAAGCCATGCTACACACAAAAGATTTCTATATTGGTAGGTAGGTAGATATCATTAAGCCTCATTCACACTAGCGTTTAATTCGCTGCGAATGAGCGTGCAGCGAGTGTGTGAACTGCAAAAAAGCTTTTAGCGCAGCGTGGAGCGAATAAAGTTGAACAGTTTTAACTTTATTCGCTACACGCTGCACGCTCATTCGCAGCGAATTAAACGCTAGTGTGAACGAGGCTTTACAAAGAGTTTTGTAACCCCATTCCTCACCCACTAGTTTCTTGCTCAATACACTTGCTTCTGCCTGCTGTCTGTCATTCTGTCTACCTGTTTGGAAATCCATCAGCCCTTCCTCTCGACAAAGTCACTTCAGTAAGCCCCTCGACTTCCGCATTTCACTCTCGACCGAATGGAAAAATCTCTAACATCAGGGTCGACAAGAAATTTTTACGTGTTTCCATAGGTTTTTATTAGTTAGGGTGGGGAAGGGAAAAGCAAACTTTCATAAGTGTAGAAAAATCTACTTTTTTATAATTTGTATCTTTTTAAGTTGATTTAGGTAATTTAAAACAATAATTTTTTTCATTCATGTTTCTTATTACCTGTCGACCAGAGGTGTTAAAAACTCATCAACTCATTGACAAGTTGATGAGTCAACTTTCAGGAATAAGCTGACATAAGTGAATTCTAATTCTTTTTTGAGCAATGTGTTCAACCCAGTTAGTGAGTTGGTAACGTCATAACTCATCAAGTTCATTAGTCAAAACTTCCATAAATGAGTTGACTGTGAATCGAAATGCGACTCTTGGGTGAGTCCACGAGTCAACTCATTTCAAAATGAGTTTTGCTCACCTATACTTTCAACATAACCTCACTACTTCCCAAATTAGGAACAATTTACCTTCATTTGGAAGTTGTTTTTTTAATTCCAAATAGATGTTTTTATTTATGAATTAATTAGTTAATTCATTAATTTCTTTTTTTGAAACATATTTAAAACAAACAAATATTTCAAAATAAAAACTATTTTTTCCATTTCTGCTTTGCCACCTGCCAGGGAAGGATTTCCTTCGTATTCACGATACTATTTTCCCCTTCTCCTCAATAGCCACAGCAATTTGTAAATTTTTCTCAGTGCTCTGACAGTTGTAACATTCGAGTAGACGCTCAAGATGTAAATGCTTAGCATTCGGAAATACTCGCAGACCAAGTCCTCGCAAACTCATTTGCTCCAAATGTCACAGCCTGCAGCGTATCATGGTTTCTGGTGACTACACCACTACTATTTACCAACTTTTATTTTTGCCACCTGTAAAGTATCTATCGAGGTCAAGCAAAAAGAAAACTGTTCACACTTCTTCTATTTAGCTAAACAATAAAATTTTCAGCGACATGTTCAGTTTCTTTCCTTTGGTACACCCCGGAGATAACCAAGATACCTACATTATTTATCAATGCACTGCAACATTTTCTCAGTTCCCTCTATTTCACGTCTCGTATTGCAGCCATGTCTTCCATGAAACCTCGAGAATCGGCCATTCTTTAAGAGAATACGTAGCTTTAAATATGAAACCACAAGATGCAAATTCTATAATTATGTAATTTGTAAGGATTAGAACCCATACCGGTTATCACGAGTGTGACCTAGACAATGGTTTAGAAGAAGAAAAAAAGTGCGCTAGATGGGTCCCCATTTCTCGCAATTTGAAGCCAGCACTCTCGCGTAGTGTCCCTGTAGGTAGAATAAAGATCTCCCACAAAATTTCATTTTACGTCATCGTGATTACTTTTTGGTCTAATTACTGGAAGAAAACGTGTAAGTACTGGCTGAGCATTCAAAAGTACGCAACTGAGGACGACTCTGAAGCACACGCATTTAGATATACTTTCTTTTAATATAATTTATCCTAAATTGGTATACATGTACATCTTTTCGAATCGCCTTGTACATCGGTGGATAAGCAAATCCTTTCTAATCTAAAGAAAGGTGAGTTTTAGAGCCCGTTCCAGAAACTTATAAAGATTTAGAACGATCAATTTATATCGCAGAATATGACTTTTCCAAGCTTCCAGATTTGTTTCGTCAAGCCAAAGTGCCACGTCGCAATACCACAACCCTTTGAATCACGAACCACGATAGTGTCCTCTCATGCCCTCAACATCAAACGTCCAACAGAACCGCAGTCAAATCCCCTACTTATATAGTAACTGATATGTGAATTCGACAGTCACGTAAAACTTACAAAATCTAACGCGTTCTAAAAAATAAATGACTAAAAAATTACCTAAATCTATAAGACATGAAAAAAAAATAATAATAATAATAATAAAAGAAAGAAAAAGGAAGAGAGGAATAAATTAAATTAGACGGGGTATACGTCAAACAAATGCGATGCAGTACAGATTTTTCAAAAATAATGAAATATAATCGGAAAATCGAAATGCGAATTTGTAAAATCGTAAAATTTTCTTCGCAGGTAGGGGCCTGGGTCGGATACCTTACAATACGAGCCAATAACTGAACATGCAGCTGGCGAAGACAAACATACTAGATTCGAATCGGTTTCCGCTTCCGGGTTTCACGTCGTTTTGATTTTTGTTGTCTGTTGGGACCACATCTACGTTCAGGGTCTTCGTTTTTATAGCCGTATGGTGGTCCAGATTCTCTTCTGCAACAAATAACAGCGAGGTGATATTAAATAAGCATGCAAAACAAATATTAGCTTATTATTTCGCTTGAATTTATGGAAAGTGTCCACGACAGAATAGAGCTATACGAAGCGGTCAGGGGGAAACGACTCCCGATCATTTTTTGAACCAAAGTCATCAGCGGATCGCTATAATTATTTCGCAAGTCTCGCACAATTTTGGTAAATTAAAATGGTCACTAAAAAAGTCGGCTGTTTTTTTGAACTAGATCCATTCAAATTTGATTGTGACCTGCTGAGGTCATTAACACTTCACTAGGATTCGTTAAAACTCACGAACTGCTTTAGGACTCGAGAAGATTATTCAAACTCCTTTGGAATTTTTATTCAGGCTCCCATTAGAGCACGGAAAAACTTAAGACTCTTCGAAATCACATGCAAACTCTCTCGGGAGCTCATTAAGATTCATTCTAACACTTTTACAGCTCATTATTTAGATTCTTATTCGATTCATTCAGACTCTTTATCATTCCTTCAGGACTGAAAACTTATTCGGATTCTTCTAAAACACATTCTGACTCTGTCGGAGCTCATTAGGATTTGTTCCAACTTTTGAGACTCATTTCCAACCTTTAGAACTCGTCAAAACTCATTCAGGCTGTTTTAAAACTCAGCGCATGACTCGTAAAGTCTCATTTAGTCACTCATTAAAATAAATGAATATACGTAAATAAATAAAAACCCTTATTTGAATTTTTTAAATGAAATAAGACTCGTTAAGCCTCATTCAGGACCTCTTCACGCCTCGGTCAAACTCACACGTCTTTAGGACTCTTCAAACCTCATTCAAACTCCCCTTAAAACACATTCATACCCCTGTAGGACTCGTTAATACTCACTCAGACCCCTTTGGGACTCATTGAGGTAGTTTAAAACGCATCAAGACTCTGCTAAGAATCATTTTAGTCTCCCTTAAGACGCATTAAGACTCACTTTCAGAATCGAAGCGATTTTTTGGTGGAGGGGCGGAAAGTTTGAATTCTTCAACTCTAAATTATAAATTTTAAGACCGGTGAACAAGAAAAATTAAAAACAACAAAAAAACAAAGATGGCAACATCTTCAATTTTGCCGACTGCTGCTACTAAATTTACCATTTCTTGGAAGGTTTCAAACTATGAGAAGAGGATGAAAAAGTTGTCATATTCTTAATCTTGTCAACTGTAGCTACTAAATTATTTACTAATTTTGTAGTACAATTTCAATTTTTTTTTCTTTCTTTAAACTTAAAAACTAACAGCTAAAATTTCAAAATCGTCAAAAAAACTGGCAACATTTTGAATTTCGCGAACTCTGCAACAGCTATATTGAACAACAAATTCCAATTCATGAGGGGGGGGGGGGAGATGAGCATCCCATAGATACGGCTTTGCTCATGCGACTGCCCTCAGAACTCATCAAAACTTTTCAGAAGAAACTCAATCCGCCTTTGTTGATAACAGATGAGATTCATTCAAATGAGGTTGCGACTAGCTAAACCCAACAGAACTGAGCAAGGCCGTACTTATGGGAAGGGACAGGAGTTTAGTCATTATAAAACACTAGATTCACATTTTGTAGGCTAATAGACAAAAGTTACATTTCTTCAGGGACGAGTTCGTTTTGTTTTTAACTCCATGGGGAATCCACAACCCCCCTCCTCCATGAAAAGTTCTTGCACAGGACGTAAGACTGCGTGAGGGGTTTGCCTCGCCGGTATGACTTATTTAGCTCGTACATACTTTGTTTAAACTAATTAAGACTGTGTAATGACTCGAAAATTCCGTCAAAACTCCGATATAAACAGTCTGAGATATTGCTTCTAGAGCTTTCATTTCGGTTCTGGACATTATTTTTGGTGGGGATGAACGAAGGAGAAGAGAGAGTGACTGAGCATTTTTTAGCACAGAGAGCGAAAAACTTACAGTCGATCGAATAACTTTTTATGAACTAGAGGTATTAGAAGGCAAGAGAGATCTTGGTTCTTGGACCGTCAACTTTTGGCTCAATTTTACGAGCGGAGACGGCGAAGGCTCGACTTTCAGTACATGCAGGGTCATCCACTTGATCTGCCACTAAAAACCGCATTCCCATCTGATTTACCACACCATCACAAAAATGAGGGATGAAAGCGCAGATCTCCCGCATCCTAAGCCCGGTCCAAAAAGCCTGACTTCATCACCGCTTAGCTTCAAATCTCAGTCAAGCTCCTCCATCGCCAAAGGATGTAATCGCTTCTGTCAGACTCTTAGCTTTTCCGCACATTTTATGCACAACATGCGACGGTTTCAATTTATGTGCGATCATTTGGAATTGAATTTACTCCTGGTATGGACCTTAAGATCGCAACAAGATCACATGATATTTCGCGCCATATGTCTATCATATTAAGCACGATTTATGGGCAGATAATACATACATTGCCCAAGTCCTACACTTATAAGTAGTAGTCGATACGACAAACGCAGGTCCACGACCACCTTTTTCCAACCCACATGAACGCTCCAGATTGAATAAAATAAAACACATCAAAATAAGTCTCGGAGATCATGACATAATGACAACGTGATCTCCATCATCAGTCGACAGCTTTATCACGGCACACCGAATTTTCATCCCTGATGATGATGATGATGACAAGGTTATCAGTCTTACAACCGGTTTGATGCAGCTCTCCATTTCTCCCTATCTTGTGCAAGAGTTCTTTCATTTCGTAATAAAACTTACATTTCACATCCTTGATTATCTGCTGAACATACTGAAATCTTTGTCGACCAACCCAATTCTTTCCTTCCACTCTTCCTTCTAGCAGGGTGCCTCAAATTATGCCCTGTTAGTTTATCTCTCCTTCTCTTCAGACAATTCCAAATATCCATTTTACCTCCTACTCTGTTAGTTACTTCCTCATTTCTTACCTTATCCATCCATTTGATGCTAAGTATCCGCCTATAGCACCACATCTCAAAAACTTTGATCCCTAGGTATACGATTTCTAATAATACAAGCCAGCCGGTGGCATTTTTCTTTCAATTTTCGTCCAGATGAGATGCCGCAATTAGTGCTGTGTTATCGACTGATAAGCACCGCATACAGGTTTAAGGAGAAGACAACAGACGAACATGATCGGTATAATCCTAGGAGTACACATACATAACATTTAACCGTGCACGTGTATTATTTGAACGGGCCACGCCTCGCCGAACAGTAATTTACCAGTAGGTATTTAGAACTTGCGTGCTTCAAAAATCACGAACAGTAGACCACGAATACTCAACAAGGTCCACGCTTTACAAGCATTCCCAAGTCAGAATGTGGAGTGTACACATGACTCCCCCCCCACGCCCCACGCACTTACATGATTCCCACCGACCTAATACAAATTTTCACAGAGACAAGCGAATTAAAAGATAGGCTTAAATAGTTTATTATACCTGGCACGTCGGTAATGGATGGCATGTCACCGGATCCAGAGTACTGCCAATCTGATTCCCCATCTTCATCGTCGTTCCACGAACCGCTCGGCGGACCGGGACTGAGGCCGCTTCCCGAGCCGTAGTCATTTGGCTGGTACGACAGTGAATCCGACTCCGGATTAGTTGTAACCTGATTTAGGACTAGCTGAAAAACGGGAAAACAAAAACAAAATTCAAGTATGATGGAAGTATAATCCATGAAACTATAGCTGTCAATAAGCAAATTTTTGATTTACACTCAATAGTGAACGAACAGAAATAGGAAGCATTGCCCTAAAAGAGGCAAAATTCGACGTGTGCCCTTTCGAAGGTAAATGCAAAATTAGAATATTCGTACCTTGATACGAGAGAAGTACGAATTACTACTCGAAACTTGATAGAAATGCGTATGTCTGGTGATCTGGTGAGAGACTTGATGAAAATGTGAATTTTATCATACTCGTAGCACAGATGCTGGACAATGACAATACTTGTAAGCAGAACGAGTAAGCAATCTTCACAGCTGTTACGCATATTTATCCTTAAAAGCCACTCCAAAATTGATTTTCTAACAAAGGGGGGGGGGGGGTAAATGTGTCTCCTCGCCAATTTTAAAGATTCTGCAAAAGAGTACTAGAAATTTGATAGAAACACGTGAATTCTTTATCAGATTTGTGGACTTTGCAAATAAATACGAGAATTTTAAACGAAAGTTTGATTTCTATCAAACTTGATAGAAATTTAAATTTCTAACAGATACTTGACAGAATTATAAATTTCTATCAAAAACATAAATGTGAATTTCTGTTGGAGACTTGACAGAAATGTACTTTCGGAAATGAATTCCTACGCAGTGACCAGATATAAACTTCTATCAAAGACTTAAAGAGAGGAAGCTCGAATTCCGTCAAACTCCATAAGAATTGGAATTTATTAGACACAATTGAAATAAACTTGTATCAGACACGATAAAGATGTGTAATATAAAAATTTTAATGGGATAAAGAAAGATAGGTTTCCGTCAGCTCGATGAAAATACGTACAAATTTCTATCGCAATCATAGAAAGAGTGAATATACTTACATCGCCATCTCAGTGGCGACAGAGTGAACCCGACAGAGGGGAGGAGATACGAAGTCATCGACTCAAAATTAATTGTATACTCTCTGTAATTTATTGCACTGCAACCGACTAAGAAATCATTTCTAGCAGTGCATTCAGATTCAAGAAGAGCTGGAAACTCTTCGACTAACGTAAAGTTCATTCCGATTCAGTTCTCATTCTTCTGGCAGTTTATGATTGACTTCAATCCCAATTCAAAAGGTTAACAGGGGAACTTAATTCATCCCGTCATTACACGTACAGACTGATTAGCCGATTAGGCTATTTTTAAAGCATTTAACAATTCATAACTATTTTCATTACGGATTTAGAGGATTTAAAAGAAAGAAGAAAAAAAAAGTTTAAAATGCAGAAACCTATTCTGTAGTTATTCAACCCAAATTAATTCTCAGACGAGTATCTACAATTGCTAAGTATCCCTAGCTAAGCAAATAATTTAAGCTCATCAGGAAATGCACCTCATTTTTATGATAAGTACTCGTAATTCAATTGTTGAGCAAATTTCCATTTATAGAGTAAGTGATCTCGGCATTTGTCAACTTTTCCTGAAGGGGCGGAAGGGAGATTTTCAAATATGGGCACGAATCAAGAAGAAGGAGACCTGGGGGAAAATTTTTATTTTGCCAAAAATTAGCGAAACTGAAATAAAGGCCGAAAATGAGAAAATGTCGGAAAAGTGCCGAAAACGTGAGACATGCAAAAAGTTGCAAACTTGCTTCCTCTGAAGAAATAAATTCGCATGTTCACACAAGCTTGCGTACATATAAGTCCTATTAACAATCTGCTACTTCTGATTCGTTGACGACATCATTAATAAACTAATATTTATAGCGACTATAAAGCTTAATAAAATTTAAATAGTTCCGAGCAAAACATTTTTCTCCTGATCGGAATACAAAAGGATGATTCATGAACTGATACGAACGTACAAACGAGAGAGTTTCCAAGGCTGACAATTCGCCCACTTTTTCGGAGCCTCGACTCTGATTCTGGCTCCGAAAAAGTGAACGGTGGCTCCGCTTTCTATTTTTAGAATCTCGACTCTAACCCCAGCTCAGACCTTGAGAAATTTGGCGGGTCCGAGGTGCTCAGCGCCTCCGCCTCCGGCTTTCGCTTCACTGCGTACATTTTCAGGGGCGCTTCTGAAATGACGTCTCTCAACAATTGAATAGTAGCTCCAACTCTGGCTCAGCCACTTTCTTTTTTCAGAACTTCAGCTCAGACTCCTGCTCTGACTTTGAAAAATGTGGAGGTTCCGAGCAACTTTGCCGCTTTGGCTCCAACTTGTCAGCTGCCAACCCTATGAGTTTCATTCTCGCGCTTTTCCCAGTTCAGTAGCCAACCTGTTGCACCCATACTTTCAACTTACAGTCATCCATTTCTATAAGAATATTTAGATACAATAGAGGTGGCGGCAGATAATGGTAGCTAGTTCGATGATGGTGCCACGTTATCGTCCAACCTAACGTCATCCGCACCCAGCACGCCAAAAAAATCGAAATAAATCAACGTACGGCTTATTACGTGCACGCCGATCGTAAATTAAGAAAACGTCTCGAATTTGGAAGCTGAATTTACCAATTACGTTGATACGCGTACATGTTTGGCATTCTATACCCGCACATTCAGTGAGAGAAAATATTTCGACGAAATCAGGGAATAATTTACGATCGCAACGCAAATCAGACACGACCGCGTGTCGAATTTTTGACATACCAAGCAAAACTTATTTTGAATAATTAATCATAAATTATAAAATTTAACAAAATTAATATTGAAGGAATTATACGTAAATAAAAATTTATTAACAGGTGTATATTAATTCATATGACCAATCTTTTCTTAATAATTTCAATCTGTCCATTAAAAATGGAATTAATCTTTTAAAAATAATTTTATTTGGCAAATTCACGAATCCCTCAATAAATTATGTCTATTTCTTTTTAGAAAATAACATTTTTTTTACATTTGCGGAGGGCCCCTAATAACTACGGACAAGCACCTCAAGTTCAGACGATCAGGTGTAATCGGTTCCAATGAACATGAAGATCTGAAAAGAAGAATTTCAGTTAACACGCCGAAATTCGTACCTGTTTCATATGTCGAAGTTTTTCGATCAAATCAGTTATCCTAGGATCGGTAGCAGTCGATGACACCCACGGTAATTCTGGGTTATACTTCTGCGACGTTAATGCTATTGGTAACACTGGTTTTGTATATCTGAAAACAATACAAAATGCGATTAATGTTGTATTCTATGTAGACTGTAAGTTACAGAAATGGAAGGCTGACTGCAAGAAGTCGAGTCGATTTTCATGCGCCATGACCAACATCCCGTATGATCTTGGCCAGTACCTATAGTCTGCGACTTCAAAAGGATCGACTTGACCACTTCTTGCACCGAGTTTCTTAAATAATATCATGTAAGACATCAACCATACGCGCGCGGTATATGTCTGTCAGGGATAAACCAAATTTTGAGGCACTGAAGACATCATGAGACAAAAGTGTGTCGGTGTTCATTGGGAACTCAGAAGGATGATGGGATCTGAAATTCAATCAAATCATCATCGGATCCGAATTTTAATTTTGGACAGTGGAAAACCAGAATCCGAATTCGAATCAAGAATAAATTTGACATCAAAAAAGAAAAATCCATAATTGAATTTAAGAGGAAAAATCTAAAACGGAATTCAAAAATTAAATAATCGAAGATCAACCGAGGTCCCGAGCAAGAGTTTTGAAGAGATTTTGAGAAATCAAATAAATGAGGGGTTCTTTCCTGAAATTAACACTCAGAGGAACGCATATATAGTAGCTCGTGAATCATTGAAGTTACAAAATACCATTTGGTAGTCTAAGATATTTAACTCTTTATTCATCGGACTCGAAAAATCAATAATCTCAACCTTTTCAGAGATAATCGCTTGAGACTCAGAAACTAAAATAACAGATTATCGTTCTGACACACATATCAATCTACCGGTAATCGACACTTGCAGCATCCAGCGGGTTCTCACTTCTGCAGGACTTGTATCTGAGCTGCAGTCACGTTCTCAGTATCCATTAGGTCGAGAGAACTGATTTGATTCCAACTCCAACATAAATCAACTAATTCCAATAGATTATACGGTTATTCCTAGTCTCCGCTGACAACCGCGTGACCCAGATTATTATTAGTTTATTACTTTTGTTCGTAAAATTTTCAGTTTTATTCTTCGTAGGCCTATTCATTAAAACGTTTCTATTTTTATGCAAATGTCTCGAGAAAGCAGAACGCGGCAAAACTCGGCGTATCGTGATTGCAGAAAATTGGAATTCCGAGACAGAATCTTAATTACATACTTTTTTTCTCTAACAATAAAAATTGAGAGAATACGCGAACTCGATTATTAATATTACAAAAATGTATACTAGCTGCAGAAGAAGCGAACGCTCTTTGTTCCTTTCTGTTCTGGTAGAAAATTAACGGGGGGAGGGGGGGATGTTGGAAACAGCCTTTGGCGAAAACGCAACAAGATGGAAAAAGCCGCCAAGCGGGGTAACCGAGGACGTTACAGATGTTTTCAACAATGTCAAATCGGTCATAAAGCTTGAGAGTAATGGAAGCCGAACCGAGACATCATAGCTGTAGGAAGCAAGAGGTTGAGGCAAGGGCCCCCAAAATTTTTTGCGGCACAGTTCACAATCATACCACAACTAGTTGGCAAAACTGAAAAAGTGAGAGCATTTCCTTTCATTCCCCCCCCCCCAAAGAAGTTCAGCATACTTCAATTTTATAACGAAAACGTCCCCAGCTAACCCCCTCTCGTCAGGCCTGGGATTAGTTAACCTTCCCTAGGCTCCCTTCAAATAACCCCACCTAAAATATTATTGTCCAGTGAGGGTCCGCAGATATTTTCAAATTTTTAAAATATTCTCAGTTTCGAAGCGTTGTGTCACCGGAACTAGTAGAGAAGAAAAGCGCGACTTGCTCCGTTCAATTCATTATTACATCTACTAAATACTTTCATTATCACCTAATACATATCATTTTCTTTAAAGCCACTTTATCTTATCTTAATAGTAACTGAATTTTCGAGACTGCGGTACGCAACGAGTACCATACTTAAAACATCCAGTAAAAATACCCAAAATAAGTCATACGGAGCTGACCTGCCTGTATATGACGTTGCAGGGACTCTACCAATTTTAAAATTCCAATCATGAAACTCGAATAAATTTGTTGAAGGCTACAACTTTCAAGTTTCTCTTTAAAAGTAGCCGCGATTGATAGCCATTTTGGACAAAGAATTAAATTTTCCTCGGAAAACTGTTGTTTAAAAAATTTTTATTTTCCAATATTTTACAAAATTTTTCAAATTTTGGAACCAAATTCTGTCCGTGAGAACGTTCTTTATGATTCGTTTTCAAAAATAGAGCAGTATATGATACACTGAAATATTGAAAAAATTTATTCTTACCATCTGTTGCTTATCTCGAAAACTGAAGAGCTACAAAAATTCAAAGTTTTGCACTTCAAAAATTTGACTCAACTTTTAAGATTAGAATTCTCAAATTAGTGTAGCCCTTTATTATCAAAGATACGCAATTCAATTAGATAAATCTGGATAACTTTTTCGATGTTCAACTCGCTGATTATTTTCGAGAGAAAAAAAAATCTGAATTAACATTAGTAATGAGAACTGCGACGATAATTCGCTATTTTTCAAACTTTGACAACTGATAACCCCTTCAATATTCAGAATATGCCTTACCTGAACAGAACATTTTTTATTCCTCTCACCGACTTAAATAGAACACCCTGTAATTTTCTTAGTTAGAAAAATTAAGACCTCCCCAACACAAAATTGCTTCGGTAGCTTCCTATAACTACCTTACTCGCCACTAGAGTTGACGTCTGGGTCTACGGGTCTACATAGACAAAGGTCACGAATGTGGAGACGGCGACACTCATTTAAAAATCCGAACACCTATGGAACACAAGAACCCCGCTCTGCAAAAGAACAGCCCCTCACTCATTCTGCCATGTAGTTACCAGCTCCACAATCGACCGTTGAGATAAACCCGCGTTATTAGAATCTCCCTCTACTCCGTACAGATTTTACAAAAAATGATACAACGTGTCTTCTCTCGAGTGTGGGATATACAACGAGATGAACAAGATGTCGGGTCAAGCCAAGATTACATACAGACTTTACATAACAGGTCCGCTTCTAGTAAAGATCAGCAAAAAGAAAAAAAGCGGCGATGCGGCTTCTTAAAACGACGGAAAATGGACCGATCTGAAAATGGAGAATACCATCTGCGTTAATATAAAACGACGCTGAACGCTTATTCCGCGAAGTCCTTTTTCGGATTGTTTTTTTATTCATTGCGAAATTTCGCGCCCTTATACGACCGTGGAAGACAGAACGGATTATTCAAAATACGGAAAGCGAAAAAAAGGGCACCTTGGAGCGTTTTTGGAAAGGTTTATCGTTGTAAATATTCCATTTGACACGTTTATACCAGCCGCGAATACAAGAAGGAACGAAGGGAAAAAATAGTCAAGAAGCTTACGTCGTTTCTGTAAAGCTTAAACTCTCGCCTTAAACTTTCTCCGTAACAAAAAAAAAGTTCTTCGTTATTGCAGTTTTATAATATAATACATATTTGTCGGCGTGAGTAACGGCTGTGTAGATGGGAGTTTTAGTTCTCCCCTGATTTTTGAAATTTTACCGCGAGGGGTGGAAAAACTCATTTCGAAAACTGAGTTCCAAGTATTAAAAAAACAAACGCTACGGGGATGCGGGTGGGTGTACATGAATTGACCTGGTCCCACTTCAAAGAATCGTAGTTTCTTCCCCTAACCATGGAAGTATCACCCGAATAAATGTGTTTGGAATAATTTATGAAGTTATCATGCCTTCGAGCGATCGAATTCAAACTGCAAAGCAATTGAAATGATACTACAGACAGTTAATATACTGACAGGGCTAATGACAACATGATCCTAGAGCACTGTAAGTCCGCTTATGCTACGCCGTCATTTTTATCCTTACTTTTTCCGTTGACGAGCGAACGAATCGTGGATGATGATCGAGGATAACCGCGACGAAAATCGAGCTCGCGCGGCAAATGAAAACATGAAGATGACGGCTCGCCATACTCGGTTTTATAGGGTTCTAATGATGCTAGGTCCGCAATCCAAAGTTCAAAAAGCCCCCTCCACCATCCAATAAATCTTCTTATTCTCATGGGCTGATGCAACACCCAGGCCACAAGATGACCGATATTTTTCAACGAGCGGTTCCTCAACAGCGACACCGATAGACGGAAGGTCAAAAAGTGTATCCAGTTGAAGAATCTTAATGATGATAAACTTACTCAGCCACTCGCTGACCATTCCAGCAGGCGGCGGTTTCGCGTTTCTCGGCGAAACTCTCGTCGGCGCACAACGAATCGGCCAGGCCCGCGTAAAAGCCTCGCGACTTCGGCACGCTCTCCGTGAACTGCTCGATCTTCTTGGTCAGCAAGGTCGACCTAAAATTTAAATCATCCGCGTCCATATTCCACTCCGGATGGTTTCCTGGTAACTTGGTTTTGACAACGACACCCGGCACCACGCCGAACGTGTCCTTCTGCTCACCGGTCGACTTTTCGCCGCTCTCGCTCGTCGTACTATTCACCCACCGCACTTGACCGCATACGGACTTTGTCTGCGAACAAAAGAAAATATGGGCATTAGCTTCTTTCACGGGACTGTGTTGCGCAAAATGCAGTAACCGCCGCTATATTCATTTAATACGCTAGCAAATTCCAAAGGGCAGCCTCTTCAGCATTCTGTTCAGGGAACACAAATTTATATGCGCCGGAGAACTCAAAAAGATATTCAGTGATCGAGAACAATTATTCAAAAAAGATAAATTCACCCGACGACCTATCACAATGGTCCCGGTTACAGAGATATGGAACGTTATCACCTATCGCAAGATAGTTGACTGCAGGGAAAATCCAGTGAATAAAAATTCGACGGCAGCAGTCAAATGATTTCCTAATTTATAATTTAAAAAATTGAGCTTCCCTATATCCCAATATCAACTAGAAACGGACCAGGTTACCTTTCTAAAATCCTAAAAATTGTGGGCATCGATTTATTACTTCATAGTCCAGCTAAGGAAAGAAACAAGCCAGTCAACCAACTGGCGGACGGAACACGAGACAAGAAGACCAAGAAAAAATTAGTAAGCTGTTCCATCAGACAGACAAATACTAAGACATGACGATAGTAAAATGAACAGGTAGGCAGGCAAATAGGGTGAAAAGTTCCGGATTTTTTTTCTTTTTCTTATTTTCGATTTTACTTACTCCTACAATAGATTCGTCACCACCTGCCTGCGTCGACACACGGACCAAGACGAGGAGGTGAGGGGTAAGTGCAGAGAGGCAAGGAGTGCGGACCTCGGTCAGTAGGGAACCCCATGGTGGCTCTGGTAGGACGTGCGCACCGTTCCGGCACGTAGAAATGGGGGCTCGGGCCTCGCCCCAAGACGCCCCTCCGGTCACTGACGCGATACTCGAAAGGGTAGTTCCCGTGGCCGGGGGTGCGGTGTCATAGGGGTCACTTTGGCATGTGTGCATCGCCATACGTCCCACCACACCACTCCTACAATAATTTAGATTGGGCGTTGCATCACAGCCATCATCCAAGTCTCGGGATGCCCCTCCCAGTAAATAAATGCATTAAGCAGGCTGATCGGAAGACACAAGACGTTTAGAATCGAAATTACCTGCGAACGGAGTGTGGGTGAAGTTGAAGTCAAAAACATCAAAACATTCGAATGACCAATTCTGTCTTTGGTAAAGCCTGCCACCTCAATCTCGATCCGAATCATTAAATCACAAGTTCCATCGTGCAACGCGAAATATCGAAATTTTCGCGGAACAAATGTGGTCATAACTTTCTTCTCACGTCGTCGAATTTGTAATTGCACGGCTGCGCTTGTTTCGCCCTCAACAAGCCTGCTCTAGTATTCGGCTCGGCTTTTTCTCGCGATCGCCGCGCACGAATACTCGTGTACCTACGAATGGAAATTACTACAGGCATTCGTGACACCACACCGAGTACATGAGCGGATGACATTCCACGATTGAGCAATAACACCTCACTGCGGTTATATTATAAACAGCGAAAAAGCAAAGCCGCCGCTGATCCCTAATAAATATCGCACCAGTCGGGAACGCAGAAAACATCAAACCCGCACCACTGGCCAAAATTTTCTCGATTTACGATTAAGTAATCTTCCAGCGCACCCAGTCACCCACCTAACCGATGATCCTCGAAGGCCATTGCCGAGTCATATCACGAATGAAGTTTTCACATGTCTTGTCATTAGTCGTCGTACAGCTTCCGTAACACACTAAACCGATCACAATGGTTCACGCTGATTTCCGCACTGGATATGGAGATAGGTCAACATATTTGTAGATAATTCGAATTGTACCAAAAGCACATCAGATATCAGCGGTAGGAAAAAAATAAAAAATAGAAAATACTCCAGTAATTCCATACATTCGCAACAATAGTGTCACATCGCAAAACACTAAGTCCCCACTTTTTTTTTTTTTTTTTTTTTTTTTTTACAAGCAGGTTTTGGCAAACAAGAAGGCAAGTAAAAGGAGTCGACTGGGTGCGGAAATTTAAGCAAAGAACATGTAGTGTCGTTCGCGAGTGTTTTCGAACAAAAATTTAATTAAGGAAAGAGCGAAAAATATATTTCCGGATAAAATTCCGTGTTCGTTGTTTTTATTTTTCTTATTCTTTCTTGCGAGGGGAACAGAAACTCTTTTATTTCTCAGGTATCACCTTTCGACAAATTATACACGTATTTCAAGCTCGTTTCTCTCGTTTACTTTTACTCCAACTATACGCTGGTGTAGTACAGTGCGCGCAGTAACTTCTATGTACAAAAATTCAGTACGTATGGTCGGGGAAATTAAGACAAAATTTCATACAAATCGTGAAATTCGAGTTCGTAAAGGCATAAGAACGAATTTTAGTCGAAACTCCCACTTGAATTCAGATTGGAGAAGGCCACGAATAGTTGGAGATTAACCTATAATATCTAGCCTATTATGGCCTAAAATGAAAAATGTTTTGGATAAAAACAATTAAGGTTTTTGAATTTCCCATTAAAAGAGGTATCTGTCAAGATTTTCGTAACCATCCCCGATATTTTGCAAAATGGGAACTCAGTATACAGCCTTCTCGTTGCCATATCATACATATTAACAAGAAGCTTATAGGAGAAACTATAGAATTCGGTACATTTTTTCGGTTCTAGCCACTTGTGGGAACAGAAGATATGCTAATTACTTCTACCATGTACCAATCCCTCATTGAGAATTCCCCCGCCACTGCCTAAGATAAAATACGTGGAAAGTTGTATTCGTTTGTTTTATTTCTATAGGACAAAATTTTAGTAATACCTACATTTTCTTACAAATTTAAAATAAGGAAATTAATGAAATGGGATACCTATAGACTTCAGGTTTCGAGGTCACTGAATCCAAGTTTGGTATCGGTTTGATGCTGAGAGTTCAAAATTTTAATGCTGGGCAAGGGGCGAAAAAAATGTTTGTGAAATGCGTGACGCACATCGACAATCGTTTTTTTTGGGTCCATTCTTTTTTGACATTAATTTGTCTCGAAAATCAAACTTGACGAACCTGAAGGACGAAGGGCCGAGATTTTCAAGGAATGTGTTATGCACAGTGGTAGCGATTGCTCATTTTCTTCACGAGTTTCTTCTAGAAATTAAAATATTTGAGTCAAGAAACACCATTTTTTGTGAAAAAACGCTAAAAACTTCCTTTTTAGTGAAATTTTTTCAAGGAAGAAGGGGCGGCGGCAATGCAACAAATTTTTTGTTGAAGGAAGGTAAATCCGCCTTAAATATTCTAGGATCACCACCTTTGGTTATGTGTATCTAAAATTAAGTGTTTTGGGTCGCTGCATTCGTTTTTTATGTTATTTATACGCCGAATTCGGAATCCTAATAACGGCAGGGGTGAGGGTTGGAGAAAACTTTTTTTTATGACATACACTCTGATTAGATATTCGAAATCAGCACCCTAACAAACCCCTATTATGACACTTCATTCGATATGTTCGCATGCAACACACCAAAAATATTTGTTCGAAACAAACTAGGTCTTACCAACTCCCGGAAGTACCTCAACCCCCACCCCTACATCCCATCCCCCTACGCTAGAGAAAGAAAAGAAAAACTCCTAAGTACGAAATAATTAAACATCATCGAGCTACAATTTTTCACTTACAATATAATTATAATTATAGTCCGTATCATTATTTAAACGTACCTAAATGAAAATCCGAACACTCGCCATTAATGAAACATCGTTACAGAAACATAATATTCAAGTATAAAATTTAAGAACTGATCACTGATAAATTGCAACAATAAATTCAAACGCACACAAAAGTTGAATTAAGAGTGATTTTGTGGGTTGAGGGTAGGTTTAGCGGTATTCTTTTAAAGGAACTACCTTTGGTATTCATTTTTAACCAGTAGGTTGAATTCTTGAATTGAGGCTATAGGTACATCTAGTCGCCGAGTACTTTTATATTATTTACATCGTTTTTCGCACAATTATAATAATCTACCTGGAATACAGGGGAAATTTACCGTTACTCAGTTATATTTAATAACGAATTCAACGCATCGTGCAAAAGGCGGGAAGGGGGCTTAATTGAAGTTTTCGCTGGAAATCAATATTATTTTTTAATTCTTGTAACGATGTCAATCTGTACAGCACTGGTTCGTTCTGATAAGGGGAGAGCCACCACTATTACTGTCTCCCGGACCAAGGGGCGATAATCCTTCATATCACAACTCACATGTTTGTATATCTTATTGAGCTGTATTAGTTATTACGAATTTCTTATCATCTATTCCTATTATTAAAAAACTAATAATTCGACGAATTTGTGGAATTTAATACGAATATTACTTTAACGATTCGATTTTTTTCTATTCACTTTTTATTTCTTATAATAATTATTTTAATTTCAATTACGCATTTAATAATAATTGTTCATTTAAGTAAATTACCAAATCTTACGTAGAACCAGCTTCAAAATGGTCGACATTGTTTTCCCTTCTTATGCTTGAGAAACAACTTAGGGGGCATTTCATAAGGCACCTTCTATGTTTTCTGAAGCCCTGTGTTGATACACGGCAGGGGAAAGGGTTATTCTCTACCCCCATTTTGCAACATTTCCGAGAAGATTACGAAAAATGGGCAAAATAAGTTTTTCACGAGGAATTAAAAGGGTTTTCAGTTTTGCCTGAAACATTTTTCATTTTAGGCCATATTAAGCTAGATACAGTCTAAATTCTGATTTTTGCCCGCCTTTTTCCTAAAATATGAATACAAAAGATGAACATCGTGACGCTAACGTTCAAATCGATTCCTACGCGTTTCGAAAGCCGCACACCAAATTGCACGCTTTCGTGCAAATATGGACGATTTTTCTCCGATGTCCCGAGCACTATGTAGAACGAAGAAAGCTTCGGAATTCTGCGAAAGATAGTTAGTTTTGACCTCGCGAAAATTCTTAGATGCGAATGAAAAAATCGCATTGCAGCAGAACGGAGCAACCATCGGTACAAAGTAGGACGTTTTTCGAACCGCCCGCCCCGTACCCTTCCTCACTTCCTCAGCCCTCCCGCCCGCTACTATTAAGATATGTACAGATAATGCGAAAAAGTAAAACCCTAATCTCCCCCCCCTCCCTTTTGACATGTACAAAGAAAATACCAGAGGTGCCCCGCAAATACAACTTAAGAAATTTCTCCTCTGTAACAAGCGGTGCGATACGGAGGTTGACTCAGTATAATGGGCCCTCGACTGCCGGCCAGGCGCTTCGCGGATAAATAACGTCGGACCCTCTCCGATACTAGCAAAATTTCAACTTCGGATAGGGATTCTACGCGTGCGGTTAGAGCGGCGGCAGCGGCAAAGAGAAATATTAAAAACATTAACGATATTAAATCTTGGACTAGTGACTTCTTGGCGAACGCGAATCCTGAAAAGATTGCATGATCTACGGTAGCTGAAGAAGACGTCTGCGAAGGAACAGGAGTACATAAATTTACTACTTATGCAGTTCCAGATAGTTATGATTGCACGTGAAACGTAAAATTCAACTGCAGGGCCGTACAGACAGGAGAGAGCAACTGCGGCCGTTTGCTCCGGGCCCCACTGGTAGTTGAGACCCCACTGAAAAATAACGTACTCTTGATGCCCGCGGAACAAATGAGATAGACATTTTCCCAGACAAAATGACGTATCTTTAACCATTCTGAAAGTATAAAGTTGGGGCCATAAAAATTTATTAGCCCCAGATTCCCCAAAAGCTTTGGAGTGCCCACTTCAAATCGTCCTACTTTTAACCCGAAGGTCTTCAGATTTTGTAGAATTTTATTGTTAGCAGGTGTGCATGAGATGTATTTTCAAAAAAATTAAAATAAAAACCGAAAACAAAAACAAAAAAAAAAAAAAAAAAAAAAAGTCAGAATGCTCTATTTTAGTAGAATGACCCACATGTTCAACATGCTACATACACTGTACTAATTCTGTATATTGGACAGGCAAAGCGTTGAACGCTCTAATCTACGCGTAGAATCCCATCCCTGGAAGAGAGCCGAAACATGTTCACTAGCTTTCTGATGCTAAGAATCGAACCTGCGTCGCAAGGATGCAAGGCGGGTATGATACCACTTTGACATGAAGCAACGGGGGTGGAGACAGAGCAAAAGTGGGGGGGGGGGTTGAAGTCCCAGTGCCCAAAATAACTTCATAAAAATCCAAAAATTATAGCCCCTCCCCCACCCAAAAAAAACTATGAAAAATAGATTTTTTCTCGGTAATACTTCCTTTGTAAGAAAAAAAAAAGGCAAAGAAAAAAGTTTTTGTATTAAGATTAATTTTAAAATAAAATTTAGAAGGGCTAATTTTGAAACCAGGGGGCTTGCCGCCCTTCCTAGCCACCTTCAACTTCCGCCCCTAAAAGCAACCGTAGGAGGAATACACGAAGTAAGAAATAACACCCCACGAGCTACCAGTAAAGTTTGTTCCTCTAACATATGAATTTTCTCATTAAGAAATAATATTAATAATTATAGTAATAAAGTAAAAGTATTACAAGAAAGCATAAAGGCATATGAAAAATCTGAAAAGGCACTCATCAGTGGTTAAAGGGATTACGGCTCCCTTGAGGCAACCGAGGCAACTACAAGTACATAGTCCGTCAGGATGAATATGGGAAAGATAGATTTCAAAGCTGCTGATCTACTGATTCGGTTTCAGGCGATTTACGAGTACATGCAGCATTCCAACACAGTCTTCGACGATATACGACTGATAATCCGAAAGCTTCGGTTATCTGCACATCACCATCTCGCGAATAAAATTCACGATGACCTTCGTCGTTACATTAACAAAGTACGTATCACACTATCACTACCAATGATCAGTTGATCTCCAGAATCCACCACGATGAAAAATGTCAACAAAAATAACAGCCACTGTGAGGCACCGAGACGGGTTGCAAGCCAGTTCACTTCCTTCTACGAGTATGTTACTAAAATCACCCCACAATACGAGTAGCGTAATACTCAAATTTCATTCGATCGTTCCTTTCATTTTCGAAGAGCTTTCTTCTTCCTCACGCCTCACTCCCAACGTCCCGACAACCGAATTGTACGTATTTCCTCGGCGATGAATTCTTACTCGAGCGGATTCGTTCATTCATTTTCAGTTCATTGTTATCGTACTTCTACGCCAATATTTTCATTCGCTCTATTTTTCTATTTTCTGTAAGTAATTGTCCGAATCTGGTATATATAGCTTAATAAACGTAAATATTTATTCGATGCCTCGTTGATAATGCATTTTTTGTCATTGCCCGACATTTTATTTACACTGACGAGAAAAATAAACACCTCGCATCACCGTTCACTGTTACGGGCTTTTTCCTCTCATAAGCCCAGCTCTGCGTCAATTCAGAAGTCTAATCGCGCGCGCCAAGAAATGGACGTACGAGTACGAAAATCATGCGAGAGCATTGAACTCGTCGATAGTCGGCTTTCCGATTTCCTTTCTTACTCACTCACTCACTCTCTCCTTCTCTTTGGAAATAATCTGTGGAAATCCGTCGCATCCGGTGTATGGAAATGCGAGCGAGATTTTTCGTTTCGAGAGCCACAAACGGCGAAGGCTGGCCTCGTCGTACTGATTTTCGCCCGTCTGTCTTTCGTTTTATTTTCTTTTTTTTTTTTCCTCGCTTTTATTGGCTGGTCTCTCGCTGAACAAAGCAAACGCGACTATGACTTTTCAGACGTAGCTAATATTTTCAAAGCAACCAGAATCATTCGTAACGCCTTCGGTCAACGTTATAATTCTCTGGAGCGTGTGATCTGGCCGTCGCGGTACGGTAGAAACCGACGGACAGATCTCGCCCTGTCAATGGTTCGTAAAGATTTTGCTCAGTCTAATACTGTATAGATACGTATATACTTAATATAGTATGTATAATCCTGCATACACATTATGTTTAACCAACCTTCAGAGGGGCCAGAGTACGAGATGGTGTCCGGTAACAGGTGCTGCGGAAACGCGGCAGTAGCGAGACGAACCGCCGCGGCGCGCTGGATCATCCGTCATCGAGAACTTAAAATCTACTTTTGATGACGGCGAGATTAATAGCCGCGATAAGGTGATATGAAAAATTGACTCATCAGTACTACATGAAACCAGAGGATGAGAATAAGGCGATGACCTGACGGTATCATTTCGAATAGGGCGGGTGATCGAGGCACGAACGGATTGTAAGTTACAGGGAAATGCCGCTGCACCGACCCAACTTCTCACATTCGCCACCCGTACATTAAGGTACTTCAAAAAAATTTATTTTTTAAATGCTGAACTGTTACCGGCAAAATTTTTTCTTTTTGGGTACAAAGTCGCTATCCAGAATTTTTTTTAAATAAAAAAAAATCCGAGGTACTGCTTTAGGGGGGGGGGGGTTAAATCTTACTTACAGAAGGGCCTGTAAAGGCCTCCTCATTTAGCGTACGTCATCTTCTACTTTCATACTCAAATGCAACTTTCTAGCTGGAGTCATAATCATTTTCTCCTTTTACGAGGCTTCACAAAGTTGCATATTGTGGCAGCTCCTAAAACCACGACTCATCTGCGAAATCATTTACTGTGTACGAAGTTGAAGAATATTTCACGGCGCGAGACCATTAATATTTTTTTCCTTAGCGTCAGGCCTTACGCGGGGACATCAACCCGGCCTCAATTTTAGGATCTGACTCACTGCATGCTTACAGAGGTGGTCGAGACCAGATGATAATAAATTTTTCCAAGTGGTAAATCAACGCATCACTCAGATGTCATCCATCCTACTGTTGAAGAACACCCTGTACATTCGTCAACTGGTAATTAGCGTACTCGAACGTAAATTGTTTACACTCTTAATTAGAAGATTAGAGAAAAGTTCCCCGATTAAAATTAATAATACCTATATAAATGCGTACTACGTGGAATTTGCATCTACGCGTATTATATTAGTTCGTGTGACTAGGGGCCCGGTTGGCGATTCCGCGAAGAATATTCTCGTAAGTGCTTTTCGAGTTTATGCCCTCGATTGCGTTTACCCGAATGCACATTTTCTCGAATGGCTGCATTCCAAAACGATGCGCTGTCGCTGACTCGTCGTGTCTTCTTGCGGTCACAATTCGCGATGCAAGGAAAAGTCGTTCGACTGAGCGAAATTACACCGAAAATGTTTATACCCATATAATATATTCGTGCAGCCATTTTTTCCCTCTCGTTTTTTCTTCTATCTTAATGCAATATCTTCGAATATCGTTCCTATCTTCTGCTGGATCGACGTTCTTCGTGTTAATTCGGAAGCCTTTTTTCCGTTCTATTTTCTCGTTCACGCTCTTTTTTTTTCTTGTATGCCATGTCTGTCGATATGCTAGCTAATATATATGTAAATTACCTCGCCGAAACGAGTATTTTATTAATTAAATCGTTTAATAGAGTGTTGGTTGGCGTATTTTTATTTTTCACTTCGTATGTGTCGCGATTGAAATAGAGGTTTTTGTTACTGCGCCCAGCTATCTTGGTACGTACATCTACCTGCTGGACATAATCGTCTGTGTACTGCCTAAAGACACTCGCCATGCGCTAAATATTGATTCACCAATACCGAGGACGCGATTAAAAATCTTCTCTGTTTCAGCATTCCCACGTCGAAGTATAAATTTAACCGTGCCAGGCAGACCAGATAGTAAAAATCTCCTGAAATGCCTGTGCGGAAACTATCGCCGTTCTTGATGCTTCGATGGATCGCAATATTATACGAAAATGATTTTTTCGTTTCATCGTCCGAATATCGTCCCGATGTAATAATTAATCTACAGGGTGGAAATATCGAATGTAAATTCGCTAATCGCGTTATAAATTATTCTATTATTACCGAGCTGGCGAGCTCGAGATGAAGATTCTGGTGTATTGTTACGTATGCACACATATTCGCTTGGGGCACACCGGTACCGCGTTTCAGTTGAAGACCGTTCGACTGGGATACTTGGTTGGGGAGGTGCCCGGCTGTCTGATATGCAAATCGGGTCTTCGGCTACGAGAGCACCGATTTAGACGATGCGAAACACAATAAAGCTGCGGCGGGTGCACCGTCCAAGAATCGTCGAAAATTATGGGAGTGCGCGACCATTTACGATTTAATTCAGCTAAACCATGGTTAGGTACGCATCTTACATTCACTGTATGGGCGGAAATGCAGAATTTTAGACATTTTCTCCGCACCATTGAGTTTCATGAACCAAAAGAACGATAATTACACCCCCCCCCCTCCTTCATGACTATCCAAGGAGAGGACGTTTTCGTCTCCAATATCCCTATACATTGAATATCATAAATATAAGTTAACGTTTCCCCCGCCCCCCAGCTTCAAAAAGAAACTTTGTAAGTTTTCATAAGAAGAATTGATGAAATTTATATGCCTAAGTTAAAAATTAAAACTCGGGGGGGGGGAGAGATCGAAGCCACAGTGTCAAGAGATACATTAATCATATTACTAAATACTGGATTCCCAAGGGGTCAATGGGAAAGGCTCTGAAGATATAAAAAGTGAACAATTCATAAAATTACACAAAGTTTCTGATTTCAACATTCGACAACATCGGTAATTGAATCTACCATTCACTAGGGATAACTGCTAGAGTAATGTAAAGGGTGTTACTAAGACATTATTCGAATGAGTATTCTCTGTAAAACGAAGTTAACATTTTTAGGTGGTCTATATTGAGTCATGGAAGTTAAACCGCTCACTAGGAGCGCTGCTGCAGTCGACTATTGTATACAGAGGCAAAATCATTCTTGTTTTAATAAACATAATGAACGTCGATTATTTTTGAAAGACCGTTTTTATTTGTTCTAATGTTATATTTACCTTCAACAAATTGTAATTTCTAAGAATTTCAAAATACCACATCATCGCTAGTACATTTTCTATACGAAAGCGAATTATTTTCCATACGACGACTTTCAATTCTTTTCACACAGAATACTCACTCGAATAATCTTCTTACAGCGTTCTCTACATTGCTCTAGGCATCATTTCTAATAAATAGAAAGTTGCTACAGTGAAAACTCTTAGCTTATTTTTCTTTTCGTTTCTTGTAAAATTTCGTTTCTGTGACTTATGCTGTTTTACTATACTGCAATTCAAATTCTAAAGCGCGAATAAGCTTTTTCGGTGCAAGAAACGGCATGCTTGACATTATAAAAAACTGCTTATTCAGCCCTAAAAAGGAGTTTTCGGCACTATTTCCGGCATTAACGTCCATTTCACATTTCGGCATTTTTTGGCACAGCAGAACTTTACTGGAAGATCATAGAATATTGCGCGTACCGCAAAATGTCTCAATCAAAATACACTTATCTGCTGACGACAAACAAAAAACAAATCGTAACCAGTACTTCCGGTCGCTACTGGTAATCGTAATTATTCGTCAGATAATTTTTCACGCTTTCTGAAAACTACATACATGCCATTTACGGAAAATCACTCGAGTAAATCCTAATGTCTCAATATCAAAAAGTTGTCCGTAAAAGCAAGTAGCCGACCTACTAAAGCGGGGATTGAGCTCATGGGGGCCGCCAAGAATCAGAATAATACTGAATGTACTTTCGCTCGAATTTTTTTCAGTCTTTTTTTTACGGAGCTTTCAGAGGATTTGGGGGAGCGAGCTGTCCCCGAAGCCCTTCCTATTTGCGCCTATGAAAGTGTCATAATTCTTCATTCATAGTATATCTTCTGCTTCGTTCCAGTTGCATTCTATGAAGTTCTCTGGCAGTCACCGAGCCTGTTTTATGCCGCCCCTCTCCCCCCTCTGTATCTTGTGTACATGACGTTTGATGTTTAAAATTGGCCGGCCGTTTTCGTACTTCATTAAACGAACATGCGGTCTGACTCGTGTAATAAAATTAAAATGAGTAAACTTTACGATTCGTAGGTACGTAGGTACTTATACATAGATACACATGCATCATTATTTCTACGAGCGAACCAAATGCAAATTAATGGAACCGCAGATAATCATCATATTATTATGCAGTATAGCAGGGTATTTCGAAAATTATTTTCTGAGATCCGAGCGGGACACACTGCAACTGCATTGGAGAATCGAGACTAGACACATCCAAAGATTCTAGAGCGGCTTATTCGTACCCTACGATCCCAAAACTTGCTTTTTAATACACACACACACACACACACACACACACACACAAACTGTGCCATGGAAAAAGAAAATAGTGTTAGCGTAATTATCGCAGCCAACACGTCGATTCGCAGGAGGACGTGAAAAATAATGGACAGTCAATAAAGTTTTATACGTAATCAACCAAGTTGTTAAGACGTCGCGAAGAGTAAGTACGAGTATAACAACTCTCTAGATCTATACACACGGATATGATTTATCAGAGGAACGAACTGATTTCGTATTAATTTGCTCGATCTAACTGGCAGTCGTGGGTATCGCGGTTACGAATATGATTTATTTCAGCAGCAATCGCAGGAATTTCTATCGTCACTCAGCCGGCTACGAAGAGACCTCTCAGCCCTCTCATCCTTCTCAGCATCATTTCTACCATTTCTTTTCACCGTGCATTGTCTTTGACACGGGTATACCGTTTCTTCATGTATACCTTTTACGACTATCACCCTGTTGTTAAGGGGCGTAAAATTAACGAGTCGTTTACGCGAAACCGCATTTCAACTTATTGGGCACCAGTAGCCGTCTTTATTCCTTATTCCATGTAATTTTTTTTTCCATATCGCAGATACGAAATGCAAACATGGAGTGTCATTAAGCTGCCCGTAACTGGGATTGGCCGATTTTCATGAAATGCCAGTAAAAGATAATAAACATCCTAAATCAACGAAAACTGTTAAAACTAAATAATATGTAAGATTACAACACATCATACTAACTTTTGTGGTAATCTACTGCGCTCGGGTATAAATAGGGCTTCCCCCCGCACAAATTCCAAATTCTATATCCCATAGGAAGCTTTTACCCGTAAGTTATAGGGTAAAATATCGCTCATTTCTGAAATTACCGGTAAGGCAAATCCCTACTCTAGCAGGGGAATAACTATAAGGATCTGACATTGACGTGGAAAACGACAAATCTCTTTTGGATGAGAATTTGGAAGAAAAATTCAGAAAGAGGAGACTTTAGGTATGCGAGTATGTGTGACCTTCCACATGAATATTAAGGTTTGTCTGAAACAAAAATTTCAAGTTGTTAAGGCCGCACCCCATACATTCACGATCTGTAGGCTAAAAATAATAAATTCTGAAGGATTTGGAAAAAAAATTGAACGGTAGTCCTGAAGCCCCGAAGTCTCCTATGGAAAAATTAGGATAGACTTACTTACTCTTGGTGAAAAAATTCATCAGGGTACCCCCTATACATTATACATCGGTTTCCATACATAAAAATAGAGAATCTGCAAAGTTTGAGCAAAATCGGTCAAAAGTAACTCATACCAGGAGGGTTGAAGTTCTTATGGGGATTCACATTGATTTTCAGGATTCAAAATTCGCACACGTCTGTTTTTTTTCGAATGAAAATTTTCCGGCTGGTGAATAAATTTCTGAGATTTTCTCCTCCTGAGACCCTTCGGCGGGAGGCTAATCTCCAATTACTCACCTTTCCAAGTTCTTTACATTGTTCATTAGGTCATTTGGGTCGCTGAGTTCATTCTCGAGAGCCTACTTCTCCTCCCTCCAATTCATCAGGCTCTACAGGAGGCTAAGCCGAATTTCCTACATCATGTAGTTTTCAAATAACACTATTCAATACTAGCTCTCTGTGAAACCTGAAATATCAAAGAAAACACATTAGAAGGGTTTCACCATTTTGAAATAGGTATTTTGCTAACTTCTGAAAATACTTCCTTTCCTCTTTCCATTTCTCTTTCCTGTTACAAAAAGAAAAAAGAAAAAAAAAGTGTTTTTGTTCCTCGAAGTCGTTTTGCTCATTACCGTATAATGGTATGTCCCCAAGAACTTCACCTTATGAGGCTGAGCGTTCTGTAAGAATCAACTGTTTGTAAAAATATTGAGAACCATCAAGTTTAGGGAGAGAATCGTAAAATTTATCATAGAAAATAGTGTCTCACAACTTTTTAATAACTATCGCCAAAACTCCTAATATGGTGTTTCAAAAACATCCCTCACGTTTCCATATAATAACATAAGTCTTACGAGGTAAAACATCAACTTTTAAACATTTTTTCAGCCGTACTAAGTTAGAAAAAAATCACCGAATCGAAATATCAAGCGAAGGACGGAGAAGGAATTATAACTTGTGACATCCTAATTCCATGAAATACAATATGGATGTCACTTTAAGGATTCAAAGGGTAGCTTCATTCATGTTTAATGACAATACGATGTCAATTAGCAAACTTTAGCACATACGAGGAGCAGAAGTAGAGTTTCAGAATTAGGGATATCATCGAGTGCGACACAACTATCATTTGTTTGTTTGTTTGTTTTTGTTTTGTTTTGTTTTTCTTTAATATATTTTACTCCCCTTACCAACAGCCGAGAAGGACAATAACAGGCAGGTTCCCACGGGGTTGCTAATTTCTGCTCTGTTAGGGAGAAAATCAGCACGTACATACATTTGAACGATGTGGGATAGTTATGGGGTCGAATTTCAGCTACCTCTAAATTTTTACAAATTTATTCCCGAACAAAGCGTGATTTACATGCACGGAACATCCTCTCGAGTTCTTCGTGTAAGTGGCAATTTGCTCCGTAGAGCCAACGCATCATCAAACATGAATCCAACGACCCTGTATGTCCATGAAACGACATCTACGTGGCATTCATTGAAACGCTGAACTTTGAACCCGTTCAAAGATTCCACAAGCTGCTAGTTAGTCAGACTGTTAGCAAAACTATGTTCGACGACATTTTAATCCTATTAAACGAAATCCATAACACTATGTACATACTTTTCGAGCCCATCACCCTCTAGTTGCCATTATTTGCTAATTATTATCAAATCTTCATCAAATATGGGTTCAGGGAGCCTCTCAGCCGACGAAATGACATCCATATTGTACTTCTCAACATTTTCAACCTACTGCTCCCGTATCAGGTACCATAATATTTTACAACTTACAGCGGTACATATATCTAAATTAAATTCTATGACCATGAACCCCCTTCCCACACATGTATCGACTCAGTGTTACGCTTTTTCTGATGAAAGTTTTGTACGCTTAAATATTCTGAGATATGAAAGAGGAAAGAGAGGGAAAGAAAAACGTTCCAAGGATGGATAGATACGGATGTAGAGAAAGGGGCTCGGAAGTAGTTGGCAGCCGTACTGCCCACAAAACTTCAAAATTTAACGTTCTCCCCATAGGGCTTATCATAAGAGGTCATTTCAAAACCCCATGTAGAGCGTTTCCGATATCAGTAACGAAAAAGTTGTCAGAAATTTTTTTCTAGATGACATTTTACAAAGAACTACTTTTTCAAAACATTTTCTCCTAAAACTGAAAGGTTTCAGTACGTTTAACCCTCTGCGAGGCGATGCAGCATCCGGATTAGAAAAGTCAAACATACTTCCCACACTACATTTCAGCTCTTTCCCACGAATTCGTAATTTGCCTATACCATTCCACGAAACAATAAAGATGAAGTTATGGCGGGAAGGAGGGATTTTCATCGACAGTACAACTGAGCCTGAAGCATCACCAGTTAATATAACAGAGTCGTTTTTCTTTCGATTTGGAATTCGGCGGAATACGATAGCTAACGCCTGTGTACAAAACTGGCACTCAGCTCCGAATACGATGCAATTAAGAATACGTCCGAGTAACTTTTCTCAGAGTCTTAGACCGAAAATTCGCTATCTGTTCTCGCTTTTTTCCGCATGATTTCATTAAAATTGCAAAACATCTCTCGAGCATTGGCTCACCTGCTTTCGCGTTCGAAAATGTCGACTCCACTCCACTCCGATTCGGTTCGGTTCGAAGTTTCTAACTTACTAGCGTAACTTTTTATCCTATTTTCTACATTTCTTTCATCCAATCGCGTCGAGCTTCTTACTCGCTCGTATAGCGAGACAAATACGTAATTAGGTATGGCAAAATTACATTTTACTCTATCTGCACTGGTGGCTCGAAGTCTTCATTTATTATTACCGATTACATTTTTTCCTTTTTCTTCTGTTTCTTCAAATCTCTTCTTTACGAACTGAAAACTTCGTCCAAAAGAATGCCGAATTTCGACACATAAAATTGTCCACATTTAAGTCTGAAGTCTGAAGAGTCAAAAGATGCCCACAAACTTGATGCCGGTTAGGTAGACAAAACACCGAGCAGAAAACGTGAAATGATAATGGTAGAGTCTAGGTCCTGACGACCCTCTGCCTAATCGAGAACCGCGCTCGAGTGAATTTATTTCGATGCCAATTACCACATGGAGTCTAGTCTAGCAATTCGTACGTACTATTGTGCATGTTGAGTAAATAGAAATATCAGAATGACCTTCTGTATATTCTCTATCGTCGCTTTAAATTGCTTCAATCGGTCTAATATAATTATTTACAGTTTTCTTTTTATTCTTTCTGTTTTCTCTTCTTTTTTTCCCCTGCTCTTTCCAATTCGTCTACGTTGACTGTATACATCCATATCCGGGAATCTATTAACGCTTCCTCTCGCCGGTCTTTGTTCTCATTCCGAGTTTTTAATATGCTTCTTCAGTCGTCCGAAAACTGCATTTATACTTTCTCAGGCAACTGATGGTCACTGACAAATTCGGGGGCACCCTTTTTTCCCCTTTTTCCCCTTTTAATTTACTATGCTTACATTTTTACACTCCGCAGGAAGTAAAATCCGCCCGGAATTCGTTTTATAAACTACATTCTTGAGAAACTTGAAAACGGTGTTTGGAGATCATTAGTTCGTTCTTGCGATGGGTCATTCCATATCACTTCGACCGATTTTGACCAAAATAAAAAGGAAGGCTTTGTTGTATCCTGGTAGTATGTCTGCGAAACCATTGTGTACAACACCGAAATATTGCTGGCATATTTTTCGTGTATTCTCATTTTAATTTTTCACAATAAATCCCAATACAGTACCCAAAAATGCTTCGTCAGGCACACATTTTTTGTAAAATACCTACCTTTGAATTGGTCACTTCAGATGTTTTCCAGACGTGCCGATAAGAGCCTATTTTCGCCCAGAAAATTACATTTCAAAAGAGACAATGGTGGTAATTTTCAAGGTAAAGAAAGGTTTTCACCTAAAGTTCAAGGTTCGCTTCGAAATTAGCGCAAAAATGAAGTTCTACAGTATTTTGTCTTCTTTCGATTAGTAAAAGTTCTACATTTTGACGTTTTTCACTACTAAAAGACTACTCCTAGAGTAAAAAAAAAGAAGTTACATTTGGAATTAGCAAGCAAAATAGGTCTGAAGTTCCATATTTTTCCAATAGAATCGTAAATGAAAAATGAGCCTTACATTGCGTTTGAAAGGTCTGCATCCAAATTTAAAAGTTACGAAAAATTGGCTCAGAAACACGTAACTTCCAATTATTTACCAATTCGTAAATAATCTAAAAGTGAGCCTGAAAACACCTACAAATGATCTTTTTGGTCACTTCCAAAGGTCTTTTACAAGAAAACTGTGCCTGATAAAGCATTTTGGACCTCAAATTTAGATTCAGTGCGAGAAAGTACATCGAATCACGTATTAAAATCCCAAAAATAGGGAAGAGTCAAAATTTGTTCTTTCGTGATATTCATTGGATAAGAAGTTTTTCAAAAAGCAACAAGTCCATTCATTTGTTTTTCCGTTTTAATTTTTACATTTCATCGTTATTACTTATTATTATTAATATCTCCCGGAATCGGGTAATGGAACTGCTAACTCATCAATATCTTCATGCTGAATTGAAGTAAAATCATTTTCCAGCATATATTATCACCCGGCCTGACGACAGAGTGGGAAGACAGAGGAATTCCTTTCAGGCCCGAATGTTTTTGGAAGCCCGGATTTTTCATTACAAGATCTTTTAATAAGTCTTCACTCACCGTTAAAGGCAAAAGCATCAGAAACTGGCCCAGATTACCGTAACAAGACGGGAAACAATTTTATGATTGAACAACGAGTCAATCCAACCAAAAATGATCAAAACTTGCGAACAGTTTAAACAAGGGTGTGGCGAGTCTCATCGTCGAGGGGTGAAAAAGGGTAAAAGTAGGTTAAAAACGCACACTCGCATAACATATTTTAATGCAAGCCAAAAATCTGGACTTTTATACTTTGTTGACATAGGTTCAAAATGCTAAAAAATTCCGACTAAATGACCAAAAATCCCGATGACTCGGTACAAAGGGCCGAATTCACCGGGAAATTCTGAAATCCGAAGTTTGTGCCGGAGCTCACAGGCAAATAGCCGGAAAGCGATGAATAAACCCTTACTAAAAACCAGCTCAGGAAAAAACAAGCGACACAAAAACAAAGCCGACTGAAACCAACAGTGACCTTAGTTGAAAAATTTGCCTCATTCAAATCAATAAAACAAAAGAAAAATTTCGAGAGAATTTCTCAGTTCAAATAATTTGAGTTCTCCTTACCGATTTTCCTCGGCCGTACCTCTGGCAAGGTCCCATTCAAAGGAGCTGCTCGTCAATATTCTTCATCAGAGTCTAAATTCACCTAGCCCCCCTTGTTCTGAGAATGCCTGGTTTTCTAAAAACCCATCAGCCTTATTGAAAATCGGACACACTTTGGCCGTACATTTTAAATTTGTGCGTGCCTATTCTCACGGCGCAATCCCTTCGCCGCCAATTCCGCCGGTCACGTAAATATTATTCTCAATGAAAACCACTGAAAATTTGGTTCCGCTCAGGGAGACCAGAAGAAGGGCACGAGCCTTTCTTCTTCTCATTTACTGTCACGGTTCTACTCGTAATGGTTTCCTCAATTTCCTAATCGACGTAAACCTCAACCCATTCTACAGCACCATCGCGATGAATTACTTCGTTGATGGCGGGAGGGGAAAAAAAAAGAAAAAGCAGCGGAAGAAGACAAAACAAAATTAATGAAACGTAACAGTACATCGAATTTCGAATGTTTCAACTATTATCCGCACGAAATTTTACTAACCGTTTTGTCTCCGTGGGTGTTTCATTTTCCGCTTATTAGTGTCCGCGACTCTTGAAACTTGAAAGCGTTTTTTTTTCTATATATTTTTTCGCCGCTCGATTTACTCGCATTTCTTTTTATTTTTTTTTTTTGTTCAGTCGAATAAAATATGCACATACAAAAATAGGTATATGTACTCGTAGTATGTACCTACTACCTAGCTACGTATTTGCCTGGTATGCCTTATCTGAAACTGATCGATGATACATCTACTCAGCACGAGGGAGTGGATTGAATTAACGCATTCGAATGATCCTGTTACGGGGTCTCCGTTTTCATTATTTCGCAACTGTACAACGTGCCCGTGAATTTTGGAATCCAGCGGGAACATTAGATGGTCGCTAGTGTAACTGGAAGTTGGTTCTTAAGTGGTCGGGTGCAGGGCATAACAGTTTTGACGTCTGTAAGACTTCAGATTGTAAGGTGATAACGAAGGTAATGTACGCTCTCAACTACCAAAAGGACGATTGCGGCGGCGAGCAGACGTCATCGAAATCCATTTCCCAAAAATATTCCCACGAAATGAGTTTATGTGGAGGATCTAATGTTTTTAACGTTTATAATCAACCAAACACTGCCACGATTGTACATTGGATATCTGTATGTTAGAACAGAATCTCTTTGTCTGTCTGGAGTTTCTGATAAGTAAATTCTTGGACTGGCAAGAACCTAGAAATTCGCACGTCAAAACCCTGAAATGACGATATGCGTCGCAGCTAGCGGTCTTGCAGCACAAGCTCTAACCTCTGTGGGCAATCCTAAAGACAACCCGGTATTCTCGATCACTGATCTTCACTAATTCATTCAATAAGTCGACGATGTAGAACGTTTAATTGGGCGAATACTAGTTCGCGGCAGTCATGCAAAACAAGGTCCTCAATACATGAAAAAATTGTTGGGAAGCTGAATTTAGGCAGGAAAGATCGAATGAGAGTATTAATTAACGTATGGTTATACCTCCCCCTTCCCCTCGAGGACTGAACGGTACAACAAAATCAATTTTCTTCACTTCCTCGAGAACTAAAATACTGCCGTAAAAATATTTAAGCAAAATTCCATCCAAAAATTATATCTTGCACTTTTTTCCCGTATCTATCTCGGAAACATCGAAAATGGAGGATTCAAAATGACACTTCTCACTCGGATGTTCGAGGCTGCTAAAAGCAAAATAGAGACATCCAATCAACGGGGCAGGAAATCAAAAAATATATGATACATAACAGAGGGGTGATTTCTTCGTATTTCGACGTAATTTCTAATCTTTATACAAATTAGAGATACCTACAGAAGTAAGGGAAGAAAATTTAAGATCGGAAAAATCTACAATCGCATTATGAAAACCAGTTTTTACAGTTTCGAAGTTAGCATTGCTGTGATCTCATTCTGAGAATGACCACCAACAAATTACAAATGGAGAAACAATTTCAATACATGTGACTTCAACATTCTACTATAAGGGATATCATTTATGAAATTATTCGCCATTTATAACAACTAATGAAAACCGAGGACGTTAAATTACGTAAGCATTTCTGGAAGAGAGAACGTAAATGGCAGATGTATTAGAAACGGGGGCGTAAGCAGAATTTAACTGAGGGAAGGGGATATGACTGAGTAGAGAAAAGTTGGGCACATTTTGGGAAAATTTTGAATAAGGACGACACTACTAATCCCATATTAGAATCAGTGTGGGTTTCGTATCAATAATTTTTTTTTGCGCGTGTTGGCTTTCATTTCGAGACATGTTATACCGAACACGTCCTACACGTACGTGCCTGGTTGAAAATACTGTACGTACGTAAGTCGTTCCTAAGTCATAAACGCAACCAGCATTTCAAGAGTGGGAATAGGCTAAAATGACTTCGCTCGCTTCGCTAGCGGAGTTCGTTTACCTCAGCTTCACCCCTTTCGCCATCTGTAAGTAGTTTTCAAATTCTCGGGGGGGGGGGACTTTAGCAGATTTGGGAGAAGAAGCGAAGCTCTCCCAAGCCTCCGTATTTGCGCTTATGTTAGAAGTACACCCCGATTAACAAAGGGCGATGCGAACTCGCTACGCCCTAAAAGAATTGACAAAGAGGTAGGGATGGGGCCTTTTTTTCGCGCTCTAGCTGCTCTTTGGGTTGAGTTGGACTGCGTGGACAGTTCAAATAAGGGACGTCACGGCGAAAGGAGGAGATAAGTCAGCCTTTAGGGGCGGTAAATTAACGCAAACCTCGAGATGGGAAAATCATAAATCCGTTTCTGGACATCCAGCGAGTATATGCAAGTCTACATGCAGTACCTACATACCAAATTTCAAGTTTGTAACTTGATTAGGGAGTCAGTAATGCGAAAATAAATTCAGGAAAATCTTTAATCTTACAACCACCGGTCCGTTACCTTAGCGATACGAAGTATAAAATTATTATAAAAATAATATGACGATATTTCATTGAAAACCGGCATGAATGATATCGTCATACGAGCAATATTTTCAATGGTGTATCGTTATATTAGTATCACTTGATTCGTGCACCATATTGTCCAGTTTTGAACAAGGCATCGAAAACGATATCAACAATATTATCGTGATACGAGAACATTTTCGCATTTTCAGTAATACTACATCGTGATACTAATAAAATTTAGTTCGCGATATTGTCCAATGTCCATCCCTAAACAGTAGATATAGCTCGGAGGAACCGCAAGCGAATCTTCTCGGTGACCGTAAGAACAATTAGATGATTCAAAGTTTGAGATAAAGTAAGAGAGGGTGAGCTTGGTACGACCTCATAGCCGTTTCACGGGGAATTTGAAAGATAACAACCTTTACCGTCAAAAATAAGATGTTTTATAGAAATCCACCGAAAAACTTAAAAAATTTTGCTCACTTTGCTGGAGAATGCGCTAGCACCACGAATTCCACCCCTCCTCCCAATATAAAAATACTGGTACCGGACCTCGATGACCTATTCGGAGACGAGTCAGGATAGTGTTTTAGCATAATATGTTAGTCGTCACACTACTCTCAACAATTTTCAACAGAACTCCCACTTATTACCCTGTTAACTTAAAACTCCTGTTTTAGGTTTCATTTGCCTAGACTTAGAAGGAATACATCACTGGATCGGTTTCCGATTTATTCACCTTACCCCGTAAGAATGATACTTACATATTTTTCTCTCCCCCCCCCCCATTCTATCTAAATCCACTTAGCACGCTCCACGAGCTCGGTCGCCTCGTTTCTGGTAAGTACTAAGTACCTACATAGTAGGTATACTTTCCGTTTTCCCAGCTCCGAAGTCCGAAGACGATCCGTTGTCGGCATTTAATTTACGCATACCGCGCTCAATTAGTCTTTTGAAGTCGTCGCCTTCCAGGGCTTACGGTTTAATACCCACTTTAGGTATTCGTAATTTACGCTTCGTTTAATTTTCGGTGCGTGAAATTAATCCTCTGGTTAAACGACGATGTCGTACGACTATACATACGAATATTGCGATACGAAATGTATCATTTGTACGAGTACATGACTCGTGCACAGTGCACACCGATGTTCAAAATCTGAGAACCAATGTTATAAATTTCAACGACGAGCTCCTACCTGTTTGCGCCGCGTTTTCTTTTATCTCAGCTATTTTTGTGATTTTACGCGTGTTTAACAGATACCGACTTGATTAAAGAGCTTGTTAGAAACACAAGTCGAAGAGAATTCGTCCAGGGTAGGCAAAAGAATGTGTACAATAGAGGAGAGAACCCATGCTATGCCACAGCCACACCGGAGAACGTAGAGATGTCTGCTTTTTCACGCCACATTTTTACGAATTGTGTGATCGAATACACCCTTATTTTGCACGGTCTACGACGTATATGTATACATATTTACGAATATAAGTACATACGTAGATAACTCGCTGATCGTTGATTGATTGTATCGACCAGGGTTTTTACTTCTCCGACTTATTATTTATTTTTACGTTCGATATTCCATTTCGTGTATGGACGAACACCGCGACCGAACGACCGAGAGCTAATTAATATCCGCGAAGAAAATAAATGGAATATTACGAGAAAATGGTTTCGGCCTAGGGGCGAAGTTCAGTTATACACAGTTCTTGCATAAAAATCGAAACGTATCTAAGGCTGAACGGAAACCGGAAGGGACTTTATGTCGTCTTTCAAAAGACATAAATGAGATTCGAAAACCGATCTTTCAGTTACATTGTGTAGTAGTGACAGGGCTTAAATTGGCCCAACGGGACATGACAGTCACGGATGGACTCCAAACTGTTCAAGCCACCGCGAGCTCCCAGTTCATGAAAAACAATAATTACAAGAACGTTTATCAAGTGTTAAGGAGACATCAAGTGTCTCATTACAGTATTTTAACGACTCTTTAAAAAGTCATAACACGCGCTTAAACATAGATCAGTACGTGTTATTGAACCTTAAACAGCTTAACTTGGAGTTCTGACGATGATTATAGGCTAGATTTTATATTACCGGCCAATTACTACATATAAAAGGCTTGTAATGGTGGTGGTCTTTCGTACTTAATCTGGATATCTCGACTAACCAGATGGACCCGTTGTTTGGACGTCCTTTTTTAGTCTGGAAGATTTATTCACTTTATTCACCGAAATAAGACGTCCATATGGGGTCGATAGACTCGGCGTAGTAATCATGTCGTAGGCTTATCAGTGTTAAAAAGTTTTAAGGAGTCTTAATAGAGTCTTGGATGACTGCAGTGCAACGTGTTTTGTTTTTTTTTATTTATTTATAGCAACAAAGTTTCAAAATTTTTGAGAAACACGGATCGTATCTTGTTGACTTATTTCTTTTTTCTGACGAAGAGTCACATAACTCTGCGTCTGACCTTTCCAGCCAATAACCGCAGTTACCCATTGATTGAAAAACAAAATGAATTTCCTTCAACATTTCTGAAAGGGCCAAGTTTCTAGTTTATCTCTTCCATTCCACCATCTATAGTTTTAACAAATTTAAACGACTTTTAATAAATTTTAACCAGGTAGAGCCGATAATTTCATACCGGAGCAAAATGCAAACTTCTGGATGGAGCCGGAGACATTTTAGAAAATTTTAATCAAAGCCGAAGCTGTATTTACAGAAGAAGGGACAGCAAGAAATCTGAATTAAAACCACCAACTGGCGACTAGAATTTGCCGAAATTCAACTTTTCAACCTCGAAGCCATTATTTTTTTTAGGGAAGTCGGAGCTAGAGTCGCGGTCCAAGAAAATCTTTCGCGGGAACCGGAGCCAATTTTAACATTTTTGACCGAAGCTGGAGCCGGTAGAATCCGACTTTTAATTCCTATCCATCTCCATGCCACTCAAACTCTTTTTCTTTCTCTACAAAAGACCAGAGGCGGAGCCAAAGCCATGTTTTTAGTGGAACTAGGCCCAGAGCCATTGATAATTTCATACCGGAGCCAAATGCAAACTTCTGGGTGGAGCCGGAGCCACTTTAGACATTTTAATCAAAGCCGAAGCTAAATTTACAGAAGAAGGAACAGCAAGAAATCTCAATTAAAACCACCAACTGGCGACTAGAATTTGCCGAAATTCAACTTTTCAAACATTAGAGAAGGGGAGCCCTCTCCAGCGTTTCGACCCAGTTAACAAATCTTGAAGAGTCTTCATCAGTCTTAACGAATCTGAATGGGTCTCAAAATATCATAAAAGGGTACTCGTAGGTTTTAATAAGTTTTGAGAGAGTTTCAATAGAGCATTAATAGAGTCTCGAACAGTTTTTATAGGCCTCACAAAGTTTTAGTCAGCTTATGACAAGCCTACAAGCCTGAGGAATCGATTCTGTGTACCGAGTCCTTTTCAAGTCGGAACACAAGGATTTAGTCAGCCTTGACGAATCTCACGGGATTCCGACAGAAAGTTAAAAAGTTAAATTTAGTCTTAATTAAATTTAACAGAATTTCATTAGCGCCGTATGTTAAGGAGTTCACACTAGTCCTAATCAGTTTTAATTAGTTCCAAAGGAAGTTAAAATAACTTGCAAGAATCAAAATCAATCGGCAGCAAATTCTTCTGGATGCTGAAGTATATACACCTTGCCTCCCTACCCTCTCAAAAAGCTCACGAGAGCGAAGATACCGCACATAAGACTGTTTTAATACAAGCGAATTCCAAAGATATAAATCGACATCTAGTATAGTGACTGAAACACGAAGCCTTTAATTTCAAATGTCGGCAACTCGCTTGTTTGTTTTTGCCAGCGACCGTCATCCTCTGGCTTTGTCATCACTATCTCTAGGAAAAAGACCAAGCTGAAAGCTACAATTCGGAAGCCAAGAACGAACATTCTTTTCTCTTTTAAACCTGATAGATAGACCCCTCCCTCTTTCATCACAGGGGGAAAACTGAGTTAAGAGGCTAATAAAATTGGGGCCACAATAGTTGAGGAATGTAAGGCAGATACTCCGAGTATCAAAGTTACCGGGGCTGTTTTGGCCTCAGGTCAGTAAACACATACCTAATGTATTCAACGACAATGTCCACCATCAATACAGACTGAGCCATCCGTTCATTACACGAGATGGAACTGGCGTTTTTCAAAGTCACGCGATAATGACCGAATAATTTGAATTCGATTACTCCAAGTACTCAAAAGTCAATCTGCCACAATACAGTGAACGTGCAATTTAGAATACAGCGACGTAATGAGGGGGAAATGTGCGCTGCCAAACGCCACTCCACTATGAATCTATGCATAGGAAGTGATTCGAATTTTTGGAGAGAAATGAAACTGTGAGACTAATAACTACATAATAAGTAAGGGCAATTAGTACTGGAATATGTAGCGTTAGAGAACATGGTAGAGATTTAAACATAAATTGAAGTTTGTGTACATCAACGTTGGGAAAGTCTTTACATTGAAACCTTAAGTAGCCCTGAAAGTTGAAAGTCGGTTCAACATCTCTCCCACCGCACCGCCCCGCATTGTTTGTCTAGTTCGAATAGTTTAGAATGAATTATTCCGCCTACATATTTGCAACTAGCAACACTATGTGCTCGTCGTTCCTGGTTCTTACTCATGTGTTGATGCGGTTGTCTACTCAATCGGTTGCAGGAACTTTCAACATTTTACACACCCGACAGGTTCCAACGAGGTTACAAACACAGGAACTGATCGTAAACTGAAAGATCAAACAGTAGGTCGATTGCGAATTTTAAATCGACTCCCGCGGTGTAGGCGACATGTCACAGAATTCGCCAATCGAAAGAAACGAACACGTCGGATCATTATTCAATTCACTGGAACCTTTTTCAGCATTTAGGTGCCTACAGCTATACTTATACTTGATAGTATATAGCCCTTATAGTTAAATACCCGCCTGCGAACCCCTACTAAGGGCGGATGAGGTAAAAGGACACGACCGAGGTATATAAAAATGTTTCGGAATTCCGAAGCTCTCTAATTCACCAACAACCAACATATTCAGTTAATTTCTGAATGAAAGATCGTTTTCTTTTATTGTGACCGGTTCTTGCTTCGGGTTCTTTATACTCACTACTGACCCACTACTTCAAAAAGTTATAAAAAGACTGTTGATGGGTTTTTATAATAGTCTTCATCGTCTAAAAGGTCAGTAAAACTGTCCAAACTGACGGAATAAACAAACAATGGCGCGATTGTGGGAGCGAAAAGAAAGAGAAATAAGAAACTGTTTCGAGGAAACAATATCATTCGAAAAGGAGCGAGAGTGCATATCCCCTATCCTATATATAAAAAAAGAATACGGTACATGTTATTTTCCAGAGACTAGGAAAATCTATCATCCCACACAGCGACAACAAAGCGAACAGTTAGAATTCCAGACGATGATTCACACAGCTTTTTAATTTCTAGACTCCCTAGTTTGGAAGGAAGATAATCTTCATTTGATATATTCATCAGCTGTAAACAATTTCAACTGGCCAAATATCAAAATTTTAAGGTAGGTGACTCAACACACGCTTCCACGACTGCGACAAGTTGAATTCCATCATATTAGATTTGTAATAAAACCTTGTTTATGGTAAGTTTTAATTCTAGGGCATGCTGAGAAATTCACATTTGCCTCCACATTCATCTGTCCTAAGATACCAACATTCTCCTGAAAATCCAGTTCCACAATTTTGAATTTTCGAAAAAATTACTGCTGAGTCGTGGTGGTACCAAAGTTATGCCATATTCAGTTTCGCTTCTCCCTCTTCTCAAGAGACATCAATCGCTTGCCTCTATCATCCAGCAAATCCTGAACCCTGTTTGTCGGATTTACTGAAAAAAATCTTGTTGATACTGAGTTGCTCTATGTTGGGCTAAGGTTAAGCTGCATTTAATGTTTCCCCGTCTTACCCATGTTGAGATGCAAACCCACCTATTGATAGAATTTCTTTCAAACTAGCTATTTTCAGTTTTTTGAGGGACGGGGCGGGATGCTGAGTAAAGCTACTGACCGTACTAATTTCATGTCGTTTCCATTTTACCCCCTTCTCCTCAAGACACAGATCCCCACACAAGATCATTTGTTTGCACCGCAAATGTTATTTATAAATTCTGTCTTGAAATTTTCAAATCGTTCTACACAATAAACGGTCATGCCACCAGCTCTATTATGTCCGGATTTGAAAATCCAATATTATTATTACGAATTAGGTCTTAATTTAGTAAATTATTCGGCAAATTTCAGTTTACACGTCTTGGCTAGTTATTTGGAATACAATCTCGAGAGCGCTGATGAAATGATAGCCCCACATATTTAAAACACAGTTGTTCTAATTTTTTCCGCAATTTTCAGAATTTGTCCATATTTTTTCGAACACTAGTACTCGTATACGTATACTTTGAAAATTCACGAATGGCAGCCACCTCATATCGGGTTCGGAGCTCAGAAATGGTGATCATCATTTGTTCTCAGTTTGCTGAATCGACGGAACAATGTGTGTGTGTTTTTCAGGGACACACCGAAGAGTTTTTCCCGGGGAGGCAAAAATTGTGAAAGTCCCAACTGACTCGAATCAAATTCTCAAGTAGGTATCCAAGCAACAAAAGAAAAAAAAAACAAAAACTTTTGACTTGTTGGATCTCCCCAACTCCGCCTGACTGAAATGTTAAATTTTCCCAATTACTGAGTGAAAAATTCCAACAGTGGGGAGGGGGAGGGGATTCGCCCCTCCATCGGTATGTCCCTGTTTTTTTCTTCTTTTTTTTTAAATATGAAGCAACGCAGAAATGCGCCCTTGGTGATCCAGACCAATTTGCTTCACACTCATTCCAGATTGATCAAAAAGAGTCTCGAGAGGTTTTCTGAGTGTGCTGTTTGCGATTCTATTTTTTATTTATTTTTTTTTCCACATCTTATTTCTTCTATAACTGAGAAAATGTCGGCGCATCTGTACACGAGCATTTCCCAAATCCGAGGTTAGATAGCTCGCTCGAGTAGGCCAGCATTGGGTTCGATAATTTTTCCATTTACGTCTGACTTCGACTTCAATTCAAAAATTAATTCTCAGTCATTTTCACTTTTCCAGATATTTTTTGACCTTGCCACCTAACCCTCACTTGAATTCTTAATACTAAAATAACGGTTTCATAAATGTTGCCTATCACTTGGTCTAACCGCCTGCCTTTCATCTGTCATAGAAGATTTCTCATTAATACAGATGCGTTGTCGCCGATCCGGACTGTATGCCAACCTTACCTACTCCAGGATCCCAGGATTGGTGACGGTTTCAACAATTTATCCGGATAAAATGTATGAGAATACAACTCAGGCACGATCTAGCGCGATTCGATGAAAACAATTTTCTACCCGAGTCAGAGCTTAAAAAGGTTGGTGGGGGGGGGGGAGTCTCAGAAATGTGACGGGTGGAAAATAAGACAACGTGAGCAAAACCACCACCAACATTTTTTTCTTCTCGAAAATCCAAATTTATTGGGGGAAGGGTTAATATAGGTATCTCAAGATAGATGGGAATCAAGGTATAACAGAACATGGACGATCTCAGCACGACCCGCAAAAACGTCGCATAAACACATTCTTTTCGAAAATAGGAAGGAGCAGGTCCAGTATTTTCAGGGGGGGGGCACTGTTCCTCGGGTAGAGAAGGAGTTACAGGGAAACTGAACAACTCAGCACTACTTTTTTCGATTCTTCCGTAAATCCAAAATGGCGAAACTAACCTTACAAAGTTAGTCTTCGCTCGTTTAATTGACAAGTTTAGAACATTCAAGACTTCAGAATCCCATCCCCCTGGCCATGCGTTGAGGTGCAACACCATTTCAATATCGAATTATCAATTTACTGAAAGGCAAATGCCATCTTCTATCCAACACCCACCACCCGTCGTCAACTAGAATAGAGTTGTGTTCGCGGCACCGTTGGTTGGCGTACGCGGGGCGGGGGCGGAGTTCCAAACTAAGCCAACACATACACTGGAAACGGCTGTACATAAAAATGGACGTTTAAAGAAGACTTAATGAGAGTGTATTACCCGGTAAATAGAAACGATTAGCGGGCTCGCGACTCGTGAATTCGAGAGCGGTTAACGCGCTGGCATAAATGATGCCGCAACTGCCGCTCACGCCAATACGCGAACGTGAGCGCGGTTACACAGGTTGCAGGGTGTACGTGACACGTGTATACGTGCCTGTGCGTTTACCAAGTAGCAAGTACGTATTACGTACGACCAGACAGACGGTTATACAGATACATGCGTATCCCCGTGAAATGACATAAAACCGTCCAGATTTAATAGCCCCCGTCCGTTGTGGTGTCTGCTGCCAGCCACCAGCTGCGGTAAATTTATGATCGAATTTCGCGCGCGCTAAAATTGACATATTTCGAAGAAGAATGAAATTTAAAAGTACGTGTCAAACGACGGTTGCGACTTCCGTAAAATCGGGATGTGGAACGAAGAGGGAGGAGGGGGAAGAAAAAAGGCTACAGTAAGCGGAAGCGTGAATTTGAGAGGTTCTAAATCCTTTTGTTCAATTCACTCGGCATTTTCGCTGTCCATCGTACCGTGTATAGCCAATCAAGAAAAATGCTTAGCTCGAACTCAACTGTGCACTGCAAATCAATCTAAATATGGATTCACGAATCATTGCTCTTTCGGCCCAACAAACAAACCCTCGAACTTAAGTTGGCATTTTGGGAATGACTTACTTTCAAGCCTCACCCCTGAATATGGAATTGGCTGTGAATTCCTCGTTTTGGTAACCCCATGTAAAGCTTGGGGTGCTGAACGTGATACATCATTTGAAACAAGGAGTCGGAAAATGTGCACGTTCGATAATTTTTCGAACTTGTCGATGTCTACTCTTTTTAAGTTAGGCATTTAGCTCACGGTGTAGTGATAGCTCTGGGAAGGTTCAATTTATCGAACAAATTCGTAGTTTGCTGACTATAAACTCCCCGAAGACGTGCGTGAGAATGAATTCGAATTTCAATATGAGAAAGAACCTATCCATTTTTACTACAAAATTTTCATTTTCCAGGCCCACACCGGGATAAAATCGAAAATCCGATGTAATACTCATAATCACCCCCAGGAGGGGCGAGGAGGATAAGTGTAAAAAGAATCAACGTGAGTGCTTCTAAAACGCCATATGCAGGACACCATCTAAAAATCAGCAATTCGTTTCAAGCGGTCACAACCCATTTAGGTGCCTTCTAGAAATTCGAATCCAAAAACTATTCTCAACATTGAATTCTGCGATCTCCATAACAAGTATATCCAATCCCATCTCTAGGTTCACTTTCGTAGCCTCCCCCTTTCTCCTTTAAAATCACCTTGAGGACTATCGACGGCAAGAACTTCGAAAACAAATCCAGCAAGAGTAACCAAAGACCGCGCATTATTATTATTATTATTATTAGAAAGCTGGAAAAGGTCGGCCAAGAGGAGGGAGGAAAAGGCATGCGCACCACACTTCAGGAAAACGGACGATATGATGATCATTTTTTCCACGGGGGCGAAACGAGCTTGAAACGACCTTCAGAATAATCCTCCCTTTCTTCGAACAGGTAGATATTGCCCTGTAGAAGAAATCTCAATGACCTTGTTTGCTTTCTGGTTGCGGATTCCACAATTATTCATTATTTGGCAACATTCTAGTTCATTTTCTTGTCTTTTTGGTTTTCATGGCGCTTTGGTCTCGAGCATACCAGATAAGATGATCTTTCTTTCTTTAGATCTTTCTCACGTCAATTTCAACGTGTCCACGCCCCTCTCCAGGATTTTCATCACTTTCGACATATCCCCTACGCACAATGAAAACGTTTTAAGAGCCCTGGAAAGCGTTGTAAAACTTTGTCATATCAGAAACGCAGTTACTTACTCAGTTTTCAAGAATTACGAAGGGAAAATCGAAAAAATTTGGGAAATTATCACTTTCCTTAGATAACTGTGAATCTGCAATTTAATCGAACTCACCTGAAACATAAAAAACAAACAAGAACTGTTAAAATCAGTTCAAAACGCATTCTCTATCATTGTACGTACGATCATATTATTATTTGTTTTCTGTACAGGGTAAGAATACATGTCGATCAGGGGGAATCAGCGACATCAATGTTAAGAATTGCGTCCAGAACCAAGAATAATGTTTGATTTGCATCCAGAGCAGAACGGATTATAATACAAAAGTACAACGAATGTTATGAGTGGGCCTTTTCAAACAATTCTGAGACTCATATAATATGTAAATTTCCTCAGACGTTATTAGGAGTGAAATTTACAATTTCGTCGCTCTTAGAAAAGTGGTCATGCCACAAGCCTGCCGCCATTGAAACCAATTAAGACTCTAAATTTAGATCCAAGAGGTGTGTCCTTTGATTCGTGGCTTTGTTTTAGTACGGAATGAGCTGGCCGAGCAGAACGACGCAACTGAGAAAAGGGCTTCGCTTTCTCAGCGGAGTTCTTTTCTTCTCTAATAACAGAGCGATTAGCGAGGTAAAAGAAGCACGAGCGTTATCATTACTACCAACTGATCCACAGCCATTCGATCTTCCCCTGCTTTGCTCGAAACAGAATTAAAAAACACACCCAGTTAGATCTAACCATATTATGCGAAAACTTTTGGTTACTTTTCCAGGGCCCGTTAAGCCTCGTCGAACTCTTTTCAAACTCATTCAACTCTATTTTCAATTCATTCCGATTCTGCTAATACACCTCTGCAGCGTTGCAGTTGAGAGTCCAAGACTTATTCACACTTCCTCGGGACTCAAACTAATAATTTTATACTCTGCCCGGACGTTTTCAGCAGTGCTTAGGGCTCATTAAGACTATTTAGACTCTTGAAATTCATTTCATACGGCTACAGTTAGTTCAGTCTCTTCCAGGACTCATTTATTCTTCATTGACTACATTAGGATTCATAAAGACGCATACAGACTCCCACAGAGTTCATCCAAATTTTTCCAAGACTCATTCTGCTGCACTCTTACGATTTGTTAACCTAACATCAGCAATATTAAGCATGCAAACTGAACATTCCTTTACTGTCACTGGTCCGACGCAACTCGAATATTTCATTTTACCCACCGTACGCGAGTACATGAAAAGACTCTTGGGGCACAAGTGGTGACTTGCAGTCTTCCAGACGTTCCTCTTTTTTTCTCACTCTTTCTTTGGGGGACATGTGACACTGCCCCCCGTAAACGATGGTTTATCATACTCTCATGATTTCATTCTTATTCGAATACTTCCAATTCTTCAGATCTCCGCTAAGGTTTTCATTTCTCGAGCCGAAACGGTCAATCGAAAGTTCGGGGAAGATATTTGTAATAGAATTGTCTCAGTTTACGATGAACAGACAACTTACTAGGTTCATTTGCGATTTTCAAGACTATTTAGATCGACACGTACTCCGCGATTGTAGTCTCGCACCACCCGCTGCCCTCGACGGAACTACATAAATGTAAATTTAAAGAGGCGAGTTCACACACATACTCGTACACAATCTGCACTGTTTAAAGATATCCTACATATACTGGCCAGTCCAGCACATCTCACCTGGGAATCACTCCACAAGAAAATAAAGTTTATTACCTCTACGTATTTTAAATACCAATAAAAGGGGGAAATAAGGAAGAAGAAAAATCTACCATGCGTCTACATTATAGTCATAGTAGTAGATATATGTACACGTACTTTTTGTATAACTGCTCAGGAATAAAAAATTATGAACGTAAGTTTGCCCGGGACTTTCATGTCTGCGCGAAAAAAATAGAGAAAACTTGTAAAGAATGAATACAATTGGAATATAAATTAGAGTTGCAAATGATGGCACTATTGCGTCTTTGAAAGAGTGATCATGGAGATCTATCCATAAGCGTGTAGCAAACTTCAACTACCATTACATCATTAGAAATTCACTTTCAACGAAAATTTGTCCTAAATTTAACAGCATCATCACCAAAATTTTCAATTATAAACAGTTCTACTGGTAGAATAATTTCTACTAGTTTTTTCCCATCCTCAAGATAGCAGTGTTTCTATTTGAAAGTACACATGATCACTTTTTCATTTCCCCCCGCTAACACCCGCACAGGTAATTTTGCAGCGCACTTTAGTGCAGTTTTATATTCCAATAGTCACCGAATACTAGAGGGTTGTAAACAAAGGTATTCCGAATAAATTCTGGGCACAAACAAGGAGGTAAGCTACATACATTTATATGTACATAATATGTAGGTACAGTTCTTGTGCACCACTTTCAAGCCGCGGGATCAGGGTTACCATATTTCCAAATTCAGAAATCTGGACACAAGGATTAGAAAGCATAAACTTGGCGAACGAAGCACCTCCCCCTTCTTCCAAATAATTCATAGTCATCACAGGGAGTGGCGGGAAGAAAAATAGGGTAGCCAAAATGGCAAACTGAACCACCCACTGCTGAAAACACAAACTTCAACAAACGAGATATTTTTCCGCACGTGCAGTTTTTTTTTGTCTTGCTGCATGTGAATCATGTGAGGAAAAATCCGGAGATTTTCAGGTTTTTCAGAGGTCTAAAATGAGGACATGTTCGGGTTTTTCCGAACGGATGGTAACCCTACGCGGGATTTCGATTTCTCACTTTAAGATTACATTTCAGCAGGAAATGCAAAGACAATCAGGATAAATGCAGTAGTGGTAGCGCGTGTTCAAACTGGTTAAAACCTGTAAGTATACACCGCGCTGGTCCATACGCGTTCCTGGGTCACGTATAGGGTGAGGTGAAAGAACAAAAATGAAACCTCCACCTTTCCCCGGGCGGTGGTGGAATTCGTATTGGTATAAATACAAGGTACATCGATGAAACATTCACGCGAACAATAATGAAAATGAGTTGAAAAATAAAGATGAGCGTAAAAGCCACAGTAGGCAGAGCGAAGATTCGTCATCGAGGGATGGACGGTGTGGGTGTGTGGGTGGACCACCAACATAACACCGCCGCCGACAGTAAAAGTACGTATGTGTGTATGTATGTATGTACATATACGAGTCTTCACGTGCCGCCACCAACACAAGAATGAATCGTGGGAAGCGCAGGTTCCAACTTGTTCAAAACTTCTTTTTTTTTTTATTTATTCTACCACAGAAAGGAGCGCGCTTCAAGAGAAGGAGGAAAGTGGCAGTTTACATGTATACAACTTCTCCGGACAAAAACTGGTAGAGCAGGAATTTAATTATATTCGATGTACATACACCGGCGGTATTTAACCAATTTTAGCGAACTTGGCCAGGTTTTCATAGGTAGCTTTTATTTTCGACGCTATATAATATGACGGTTAATTAAGCGATCGCTACAGGAACACCTACGCGAAACCCGTACAAGAAAATTGTATCGATTTTTTATTCATCTCCGAACTGTAATATTTTCTTCCCCTCGATTTTTTTCCTTTTTTCTGTCTGCAAACCCATTATTTCTTTCTTTCTGAAACTGTATAGTGTATATGTACAGTCTATAGTAGCCCCGACAATTGAAATGCCACGGAGAAGAAGAAATCGTTAATCTCGCGACCTCCGCGGATGCCGCAGCGAGGAGTACATACATAACATATTTCGAACACCAATTTGACGTTACTGTGTTCAGGTTCAGGAGGCAAATGTGCCTCTCGTGTAAAACAGCCCTATACCTGCGCATTTATTATTATTTCATATTATATTACATTATATTATACGAATAGATATATTCAAGGGGGCGGAGGGAAGAGGAGCGGAGCGGAGAGGAGGGACGACTTATTAATTTTACTACCAGTGTATTTTAGTTTATACATATACGGGGACGACAACAGAGATATTAATTCTTTAACTCGCCGCAGCCCGCCGCTGGGCGCTTTCAGTGCTGCACTATTTTTTACATACATAATATACATATACCTATTACATACATATGTACATAAGTACATAGGTATACCACTTCGACGGATGCGCTGCATTCCCCAACAGTGACTCATCGTCTCAGCGGCGGTGAACGGGCGAACGCTAATTGAAAATGCACGCCGTAAAGGGTACCTGAGAGTCGCGATCTACAAGCGCCCAACATACGAGCTACCGATTGCAAATTGACGGAATGCAAGAAAATACTCACTTCCAAAAGAAATACGCGATATAATTTGATAATTACGAGTACATATATGTATCTTTTTTACAGACTTTTCGGAGAAAAGGTAGGTATTTATTCTTCATATCATGCATGTCTTCACTATCTATCAGAAATTATACCGTGATTTATTTCAATTCAGTTTAGGATATAAAAAGAAGATATTTTCTCCGACTGTCTACGATATATATAATATCATTAACATTATCATTTATATCCGTTATATCATTCGAAAATTCAAAGTTTGAAAAGACAAGACGAGTGCCAAGTACACCGCTAGTGCCATATTTAGGTAGAATAAATCCCAGACTAAGTATCAAAAGAAGCATCCCTCTTATAAATAAATAAATCCTTTATTCTTCCCTTCCAGCAACCGGAGTTGGCCAATTACTGGAAGGGGACCAATATTACAATATACGGAGTAGCTATAATTATAACATTTAAGATTTAAGAAAAAAATAATTAAAAAAAAATTTGGGATGTCGGAGTCAGAATCCCCCGGGGCTTAAAGCCAGAGCCAGAGTCGCCTCGGTTCTGCTCTACATCAACTGAGCGACTCAGAGAAGCCACTCTGAACACAGAAAGAGCCGAATCTGGAGTTGGAACCATCAATCACTGTTTCAGAACAGGTGTTAGAGCTAACGCTCAAAGACAGTAAGCAAATTACCACCCCTAATATACCATTTTCATATAATCTGTAGTTACGCTATAACTCACCGTAATAAGATACCTTTCATTCCAAAATAATATCTATTGTAATACGAGAAAATTTTCCAGTGATAGTAATACAGTGATAAGAAATAATACATATACATATTATAATAAAGACCCATCAATTTTAAGCTCGGTTATGAAAGGTCATCACCATTGACATACATACTATGAGGAGAGGTAAACGGAGTATTTTCCCCCTCCTGATTTTGAAAAATTGCATTATTTTACTAAAAAAGGGATACATTTTCTACAGAGTCCCATTCTAGTGAGATCCACGAATAAAACGCCTTTCGAGAAATTAGCTTCAACAAGGTTGCAACGAGTGGACCGAGTCCCCTTCAAAGAAACCCAAAACAACGTCCACCTGCAACCACCCGAACGGGAGTTTACTTCGCCAAAAGCGGCCCAACCCGGCGCAAAGCGACTGAAGCAAGACCTCTGAAGGACTGCAAGAAAAATTAGCGGTACCTCGACCGCGGAAATACTCGCCTGTGATGCCTCTGCTCTTACGTAGACACTAGACACTGAGTGATGAAACGGCGACGGTTCTACGGCCCATATTCCCCACACTCGCTCTAAAAGGCGAAACTGCACGAGTAGGGCACACAAACCTTTGAACAGCTACAGCTATCAGTAAGCAAAGGGCAAACTGAGAATCTATCCCCCCCCCAACAGTGGTAGAGGCCACGTTAACGAATCACAAGAGTAAATATTGGCTGAATGGACATGGAAGCAGTAATGCATTATGCGGCGGCCACACCCAGAGCTACGCTACGGACGCTACGTCCATATCGGATGTAGCGATCGCTACGTCCATCCGTTTAGGTGGCCACATATAAACGTCCATGCTACGTTTTTCTCTGACCATCTTTTATTTCTTATGGAAAAATCTACCAATCAGAATACAGGGATGCCAGCTACGCGTCGGAAAATCAAACACGTCGCGATCGCTAGCTACGCGTCCAAACGTAGCTTCGTTCAGATGGACGCATCCATGCTGCAGTGTGGCCATTCTCATTACCTTAACATTACTTTGATCAACAAGGACGTCCAACGTGGACGTAGCGTCCGTAGCGTAGCTCTTGGTGTGGCCGCCGCATAAATAGCTGATTCCACTGACAGTCGCGGCACTACGTCGTGACACGAACAACGCGCATTAAAGACCTTTATAATTTACTGTAGCGCACGCTCTTCAAACATGTTTTTACTCTCTTCCGGTCTGCAGGGTCTGCAGCAACTGGTTCAAGTGAATGTGGATTGATGACAAAATGAGTATCCCAAAACTGGCAAGAATAGTTGTTTTACAATTCCATCATATCACTCCGCCCAACCCAATGGGGCTTCACACGCCGAGTAGATTAAAAAATTGCCCGAAGTCGCTTCGGAATTCCCAAATTCACTACGTGTGCTTCCTTTTTGTGCAGTTCAAAGACGTCAGTGTTTATCGCCTTTTCAAAACGAACACCCAGAAGTTCTTAGGAGTTAGGAACGAGCCGATTGAAGAGGAGGACGTGAAGGAAGACGAAGAAGGAAGACAAAAAAGGAAAGAAAAATCAAAAAGCTTCGATTTTTAGGTTGATTAATGATTCGACCGGTAGATACCGTAGGAGTTTTTGTAAGAACTGTATTATTCGTTAATGAAATCGAATAAATTGAATTTTTCAGCGCACTTTGAAATGTGCCGATCGACGCATTCCGCAGCGGGCAGACAGGTAGGCACGTTCGTGTGGATAATACTACATTATTGTATAATACTCGTATTATGAAAGAGACGAACACAGAGAAAATCGAATTTTTAATGTATATGAAAGCGTGTTTTAATTGAAAATAATCGTGTCAATGAAATGGTAAAGTGACCGCGGTTAAGGAATTTTAAATCAAATAACCGTGTAATAAGAGGAGTTGACTGTATCTTTTGTGATGCGAAAAAATAAGGTTTATAAGCGCATCTTCTAACGATTTCTCGGATATCAAGGTGCGTTTCACGCAATAATAACTATTTCTGGGGACAAGATTTCCAATAAGTTTTTTCGGGCTTAGACGCAAAGACTACATACGTCCACTCCGTATGGTCCGTAGCAGCACCCTGTCTCAAGTAGGGATACGTTACAGTAAAAAAACAAGTCAAGAATAGATATCATTCGCAACATACATACATTATACAGGGTGTTCCACGAAAGTCCCCCCCCCTGTTTTTTCACGAACCGATGGGCAGATCTTCCCGGGACGAAAATGATTTCCCAGTCGTAAGGTCTAGTTTCTCTTGAGCTTAAAAAATTTTCTCCCCCTTTCACGGGGGGCTGGAACCTACCACCAACTTCGGAATCTTAAATAGGAAGGTATGCCTTTATGCACCTTGTTGGAAAGGCCATTTACTCCAAAATACGAATCCGTGGGAAAAAATTAAAATTTGTCAATTTTGGGGTGCAAGGGGCCTAGAGATGACCAAAATCCACCCAGAATCAAAGTGTGGTGACCTATCAAACGAACTATCGAATATGGGGTTTTTCAGGTCACTGATTTCGAATATTGCCTTATTTTTTCGATTTGACTAACCCAGGGGACAGAACATTCAAAAATTTGGGGCAGAAGGGGTTATTTTACATGTTTTTTATTTTCGCTGATACAATGTCTTCATGCACCTTGTTGGAAAGGCCTCTTTCTCCGGAAAATCCGTGAACCTCAATTTCTCCCAGAGGTGACCAAAATCCGCCCAGAATCAAAGTGTGATGACCAATCAAACGAACTACCAAAAAGGGGGTTTTCTAGGTCGCTGATTTCAAATAATTGCCTTATTTTTCCAATTTAACCCGTTTTAGAGTTTTAAAATCCAAAGTTTCAACCTAAAATTGGTTCCATTATTCACAAATTTTTGACTTTCTGAATGCAGATTATTAAAGTCGCTTTATGCACATCGTTGAATAGAAAACTTCCTCCAGAGTATGAATTCGTGAAAAAAATTTCAAAATTTATCAATTTTCGGGGTAAGGGGTCCAGAGATGACCAAAATCCGTCCAAAATTGAAGTATTATGACCTAGCAAAAAGACTATCGAAAAGGCGATTTTCGAGGTCGCTGATTCCGGATATCACATTTTTCCCCTGATTCAACGCGTTTCAGAGCCTTACAAAATTTTAGACCCAAAAGTGGTTCTAATTGACAAATTTTTGAGTTTCTTAGCTCAAGTTATCAAAGTGGCATCATGCACATCGCTGGATCAGACAGTTCCTCCAAAATATGAATTCGTGAAGAAAAATTGCAAATTCATCAACTTCGGGGAACGGGGTGTAACGCCAGCCAAAACCTATCCAAAATCAAAAACCTAAAAGAGGTGCAGGGTGAGTTTTGAGAATGACCCTCCCCCCTGTTTTTTTCTCGAATAATTGTCGGATTGCTCCCAAACAAAATGCGATCTTCGTGTACCGTGGTCTAGTTTCCTGCGGGCACAAGAAATTTTCTCCCCCATATTTGGGGGGCTGGAACGTACCACTAACTTTGGAATCTTAAATGGGAAGGTATGTTCTTATGCACCTTGTTGCAAAGATCTCTCCGCTCCAAAATTGAATCGGCGGAAAAAATTCAAAATTTGTCAATTTTAGGGGGCCAAGGGGCCTATAATTGGGGGAAATCCATCCAGAATCAAAGTGTGATGACTTAGGAATTTCTAATTGTTCTGAGAAAATTCAAAGAAAAACTTACGTTAGAATGGTCAAAAATCGATACCACAAATGTCACTCCAGTTTTTGTAACCTTACTTTTGGAAATTTGGGAATTTCATCGAAGATCTTTGGGAAAATTTTCCAATGATTTTCATTAAAAATTTTGGAGGAAAAATCTCATAGGAAATAAGTTGATGGAAAACTACAATGGTTTTGGAGAATTTTGTCAATGATTTTCAGGGAAAATGTTGCATGATCTCCGAGGAATTCCATCAAAAATTTCTTGAGGAATTTTGTCAGAAATTTTTGGGGAGAAATTGCAATAATTCTAATCTTTAGGAAAATCATTCGATAATTTCTGAAGAATTTCATTAGGAAACATTTGGGGAAAGGCTCCGATCGTTTTTGAAGATTTTCATCAAAAATCTTCAGGAAAAATGTTCGAGGATTTTAGAAAAATTTCATCGAATTTCTTTGGGAAAATTTTCCGATGCTTTTGATGGAACTACATCAAAAATTTTTGAGAAAAAAATCCTTGGGTTTTTTCAATTTTTTTTATTATTAACAAGCTTAATGCTGAACTGAAGAATCTTATCGGACATTTCTGGAAAAAATTTCCAATGTTTCCCAGAGAATTTCTTTAAAATTCTTAGGGAAAATATTCTGATAATTTTTGTAGAATTTCATTAAGAGAAAAACTCCGACGATTTTTGAAGTATCAACAATGTTCAGAAAAAATGTTCTCCGAAGAAATTCATCGAAGATTTTTGGTGAAAATCTCCGAGAATTTTCAAGAAATTTCACTGGAAATTTTCGGAAGCAAATTCCGGTAATTTTTGATACAACTAACCTCCAGGAAAAATGTTTTCCGAAGAAATTCATCGAAAATCTGCAAGAATAATCTTCGATAATCTTTAAGGAATTTCATGAGAAATTCTTGGGAAAAAATTGCAATAATGTCCAAAGGTAGAAAAATACAGGAAAAATCCCGGATAATTTTCAAAGGAAGTTCATCAGAAACGGAAAGAAAAATAATTGCAGATTTTCTCCAACAGTTTGCAAACAAAAAAAGCGAACGAATCACTTTCTGAACAAAAAATCCTAGGTCATCACACTACAATATTCTCGGTGGATTTTCTCCAATTGTAGGCCCACTGGCCCCCTAAAATTGATCAAATCAGAATTTTTTTCACGGATTCTAATTTTGGGGGAAGAGATTTTTTCAACAAGGTGCATGAAGTCATGGTGTCAGTGAACATAAAAAACGTAAAAAAATGAATCCCTGCTCCCCCAAATTTTTGAATTTTCTGCCCCTGAATGGGTCAAATTGGAAAAATAACGCAATATTCGATATCCACGACCTGAAAACCCCCTTTTTTGATATTTCGTTTGATAGGTCATCACACTTTGATTCTGGGTGGATTTCCCCCAATTTTAGGCCCCCTGGCCTCCTAAAATTGATGAATTTTGAATCTTTTCCGCGAATTCAATTTTGGGGGAAGAGGCCTTTCCAACAAGGTGCATAAAGACATTGTATCAGCGAAAATAAAAAACATTTAAAATAACCCCTTCTGCCCCAAATTTTTGAATGTTCTGTCCCCTGGGTTAGTCAAATCGAAAAAATAAGGCAGTATTCGAAATCAGCGACCTGGAAAACCCCATTTTCGATAGTTCGTTTGATAGGTCACCGCACTTTGATTCTGGGTGAATTTTGGTCATCTCTAGGCCCCTTGCCCCCCAAAATTGATAAATTTTGATTTTTTTCTACGGATTCGTATTTTGGAGTAAATGACCTTTCCAACGAGGTGCATAAAGGCATACCTTCCTATTTAAGATTACGAAGTTGGTGGTAGGTTCCAGCCCCCCGTGAAAGGGGGAGAAAATTTTTTAAGCTCAGGAGAAACTAGATGTTACGACTGGAAAATCATTTTCGTCCCGGGAAGATCTGCCTATCGGTTCGTGAAAAAACAGGGGGGGGGACTTTCGTGAAACACCCTGTATACAATCAGCGCAGGAAATGCTCATTGATCGAAATGCCAAAAACTTTTTTTCCCCAGGAAGCAAAATAAAAACTGTCCACACACGGAACCAATCATAAGATGAGGAAAATGTCACTGAAAACTGAACAAATCTAAGTCCCCTGTGGAAAGAGCCCATGACTGATCTAAGTGCCAAGGGTGAAAGTAACTAAATAATCTAAATTCACCGTTCTTCCGCATAAAAATTCCCTTGTTGCAAGTAACGACTTCTACGGGCGGCACTTAGACCAGTTCGCATGTACTCGCTCAGCACACCTATACAGACAGCGCCATCCTTAGGCGGGAATTTGGGAATTTTATACATACTTCAATTCATTTTCTGCATCTGGGCTGCACATAATCAGATATGCGCATAGGTGCAAATAGGTGGAGGCTTGGGGGGGGGAGCTTAGCCCCAAACTTCTAAATAGCCCCCCCCCCCAACACTGGAAAATTACCAAAAGAAATGATGCGGGGAGGTGGTGTTGCTTCATAATAACGGGGGCTCAAGTCCCCCCCCCCAGGCTCTGGGCCCTATTTGCGCTTCTGGATATGCGTCGTTGTTTACAATTTTGTTTCGGTGAAAAAACACTGCCGACCAGTGTGACACTTACGTTAGATCAGTTAGCATTTCCAGCGCTCATTAGATTGTTTCACTTCAGTAAATATATCAAGATAAACTAAGAGGCTTCGCAATGAGACCAAAGGAAGACGATATTAATTTACAAATATTTTGTCAGATTTTAGTTTCTCACACGAGGAAGCATGTGTAAAGCAGGATTTAGGTATGGATACACCGGAGTAGGTGCAAAATAGGCCATAACCCCGCCAAAATTTGAATTGAGAAAGTCTCAAAAATAGTTGATCAGCGTAATAGTTCAGTGAAATGAAACAACCGATTCGACTGGTCACAGTTTAGTAGTCGGCTTTCTACATACTACGAATATAACTTCCTGCTCATCCCTGGCAACATGCCACACTGAAATCTGAAAATCTGATAAAGCAGATTTGTTACTTTAAGATCCAATCATGTAGGACTCGGCCAAAAATGTCTGCGCAAGAAAAGCTCCACGATTCTTACATTTTGCCAAGACTGCCGACTACTATTTAAAATGCCGTTGCCAACTAACGCCTACTTCGCAGATTCATGAGGAGGTCTTCCACCCTTCCACTCTGCCTATAGACCGGCAACAAGCAAAACCAAAAGATAACAACTCAGCTCGCGTGATTGGCAGTTGGGCAGAAGGAAGAAAAGCAAACAGACAAGTCTAATGTTCGAAACACCTTTACTACTCTTTGTTACTCTCAGCGAGTCCTGAACTAGTCTGAAAGAGCGTTGTTTAATTCTTACGACTTCCGAATTTCCCTGCCCACAACTGTTTAATGGATCCGCCACAGGCCAGGATCCAAATTCATTGAGGATGGAGGAAGCGAATTCTGTTGCATCCATTATGCTGCACAGTGGGTTAAGACATTATTCTCAAGTTCTGGGGGTGACGGTAGAATGCTGAAATCGGTTTCGACATTTTTTAATCCTATGGCATAAATGGAAAAATTTTGTAAAACACAAGATGAGTATCATTTCTCAGGTTTCGAAGGCTACTGAATTCAGTTATAACATTAATTTGACTTTCATACCAAAACTGAGGTAGACCATTCAACTTTGAGATTCGTCAGCCGAAATTGTTATCTTATGTTCGTGAAGTACTTACTTAGCTCACTAAATTCAATTAGGCCTTCATTTTCACGCGTAACAAAAATGAAGGCATTCTCAGAAATGAACAAAATTAATGTGAATCGGACAGCACGCGTTGTTGATGTTCATACTCAAAGCATGTTCCCTAGCGAGGAAAGAGGGCGATTCCGATTCCATTTTAACATCAAACTGATGCGAAATACAAGGTCCGCAATTCTCAACTTTAAAACCAGTACACATACAAAACATACACCACAGGCACCAAGAATACGATATACTCGTATCTGGAACGAAAACCAAAATCGTCCGAAACGAACGAGGCACAGGAGCATTCAACACTGGATGCGGCCGCCATTCGATGGATTGTGGTACTTTACTTCCTGCCATCCTGCCTCGCGCTCCGATGGAGGAATGGAGCTAACATAAATGAGTTGGTATGAGCTTGTAACTCGTAAACTGGCAAGAAAATTTAGTGTATGCCAGCCGAAATTGAGAATGGGTGAGAAACGACTGACTGCACAGAAAAAGTGAAGCACCGATTCCGAACCATTGTTCATCGAAGAGACATTGTCCGGACTGGGAATATTTTCAGTAACCCGACCCCATACCGGATTCCTGCACACTGTTCTAGATATTACTACAGCCACTCTTAAATTTTTATGCACTCACCACACCAGACAATTATCTCTCCGGCAACTAATAATCCGTGCATCTACTTGGAACCAAACGACTTCGAATGCGTTTTTCATTAATTTTGCAAGCGGTTTGTAATTCAATCGCACCCGGTTTCTTTAGATACCTACGATTTTTTCAGCGCCTTTCGTTTATTTTCACCACCATCGAGATTTTTTTTTCGGGTCGAAGAATCTTGTCGAATGATAATAAAAGATGAAGCACACGGTAATTTTGACGTACATCCTAGGCTCAACATACCACAAATTGGCAAGAGACAAACAGGCAGAATTGGATACCGGGCTCTCCGGTGTATGAATATTGTCGTATCTCGTCGTCTACATCTTCTGCGAACCAAGGTCATCGACGTTGCATCTAATTCGAGCAGCTACACGACATTCCTTTTGCTGTATGTGTATGTAGGTATAGGTATATGCTCCTGCTCCAGCTTCTTTCTCCATCTCGATACAAACAAATATTCGCATTCGCCCGAGCGCGCTCAGCGGATAACCTCCCCCCCCCCCCGAATGCCGGGCACAGTCTTCGGCCTGTACTGAGGGGGGAAAAACAACTCGAAATATATATTTGCGTGCATTCCTTTCCGGTAGATTACATAGGCGGTCAGGTATGGCACTTGGCATGTACAACCAATTTCTGGTGGAGTGCTGGAGTCTAGTCTGCTCCATCCTGCTCTGCTTTTTATCCGAACCTGTGCTTCGAACTGTCAAGCTGTACATGTACACATTTTCGCATCTCGTGTATTTTTAGGCGCACGACGTCAGCGTAGCAGCACTGCTCCCCTCCCCCTTTCAGTCTCCACACAAAATATTCTATGTCCACACGGAAATCAATTATTACATATTGTTTTGCATATCAAGTCAAAATTTGTGTAACATTTTCACCCGAAACCTGATTCTTCTTTTACATGCTTGTTACGTCAAAAATTCGACATTTTGCAGATCCGTCCCTAGTTTTTACTCGTAAAATTTTAACCACACCCTCCTCCCAGAAGAACTTCTTTTATGCTACTGTGCACGAGTTTAGACGTGAACAAACCTAGTAATATACCAGAAAAATCATCACTGATTTTAATTATTTAACTTGAACGAGTCGTGACATGGTTCAGCTCACTGATAACAATAAGTCATAAGCAGGAATGGAATTTTTTTATTTTTTATTTTTATTTATTTATTTTTTTGGTTGATTGCCGGTAGGAATATTTACAATATCTTTGCGAATCATAAAATTCCGAGTAAAATGAGCCCAATTTGTATGAGCATATTATTTTTACACATTTTTCGTAAAAAGCATAAATTTACATATTTTTGGTGTTTTTACCCGATTTTTGACATATTCTGAGCATATTTTACCCTTTTTTCCATTTTTACGACATTTTTCGCAAAATACATACTCGAAAATTCACTTTTTCAGAGACAAAAAAATTGACTTTTTGCCAAAATCTGCTCATGGGAGAAAAAAATGATATTTTTTTGTGATTTTTTATTTGCAATTATTCCTCTAGTTAGCGACTGTGAAAAAATGTACACTTTGCGTATAATTGAGGAGTCTACTTCCAAAGTGACCTAACTGCATTTTTATCGTTTTCGCTTATTTTACAATATTGAAATAATATGTTTTAAAACATTCATGAAGTTTTCGTTTTGATTTTGTCGTACGAGTATTATTGTTCTCTTTTAAATACCCTGAATTTCGATACCCATATTGTCCCCCTTTATCGAACATATTTTGGCATATTGTCGGATTTTTGGGAATATTTTTGACATATTTCAGACCGCGAAAAACATAAATTATGCGCATATAACACGATTTTTATGACATAAAAGTCTCATCCCTAGTCATAAGGAGTTCCAAGAAGGCTACTTATAACGATCATAATGATCCCTTGGAAGTCTAAAGCAAGCCGAATAGTGTCAGAACTCATAGCTTATATATCATAAGCCGACGTTGTCAGTGGAGGGAGAGAAGGAAGTTCTTCACGTCACATTCCCCCGAAAAATATCAACTTGAAAATCTATTATAGGGAGGGTAAAATCAATCTTTCGGACAGGATAGCCCACTTAATCCCCTCGAATCTGCAACGAAAGTCTGCTCACGGCTTATATGAACCATGTCATAGTCTAAATGGGCCTTAAAGACCGACTAAGAAAGATTTTAATGAGTCTCACCTTCAGTCGGCAAAATCGGAAAAATGTGGACCTGGTTTTTTTCCATACCAGTATATTTTTAAGTAAATTTAATCGGCATTTCTACCTTTACTCTCCATCCCCTCAATATTTTATTCGCTCCGACCCTAAACGTCAAGTTTGAAAAATGTAGAATGTGTTTTAATCAAGTTCGAAGAAGTTTTAAGAATCTTCGCCAAGGCCAAAACTGAACCGGCTTGGCAAAATTTAAATGAACCGCACGGAATCATAATAAATAATAGACTCTGGATGAGTCTTAACACAGGAAGTGCCTGAATACATTTCAAGACTCGAGTCAAGTAACTAGTCTCAAAGTTTCCAAGAGGAGACTTAATAAATTAGAGTCATATTTTCAAGGAAACTTTAATGTTTATTTTACCCATTAAGGCATTTTCAGCCTGAATGAGTAATGAGTCTTTACGCAGTCTGAATACATCTGAGGCAGTCTTGACTGAGTGAAAAGAGACTAATGAAGTGTATGAACAAGTCCTAATAGTCTATATGTGTACGTGCATCTAAAAAGGTCCCACTCTGTTGGTATGGAGTTATGCATGGTATGTTGTACTAGACAAAATTTCTGATTGAATGATACCTTACGGAACCTCCTAAAGCTCAAATTTAGCCGAGATATTTGCTCTAAAAGTCAAATTTTCAAAAAACACAATTTTAAGAAAAATGTGTTTAAAGTTTTGTTGCAATTTTCAAGTGAAAAATGTGAAGAATATCAGTAAAATTTGAACTTCAGAGGTTCTGAGGGGTCTCATTCGATCATATGCGGTTTGCGTCATTCGAAAGAGCCGGGTTCACTCCACCAGAAACGCTAAAAATCCCAAAATTCATATTTTTGACCTAACATCCGAAAAATTGCTGTATCTCTGTAAATAAAATTGACAACGTGGGACCTTTTTTAGATGCACATACACATATGTGTTATGAATTACGAGTATAAAGAATTAAGATGACTTACAGCTCAGTTTTAGTACATCTATGCCCGCCTCATCAGAGTTTCAACAATAGATGTATGCGTTTTTTTACATTTAATGAGTCGTTATGGAATCAAAAGAGTCTTGGTGAGTCTAAAAGAGCCCGAACGAGTCCTATCTGAGATTGAATGAGTCAAAATAACACGCAAATGAGCATAAATACAAATATGTCGTAACAGACTCTGAATAAGTGCTATGAGAGTCCACACATAAACCACAAGGAGTCCTAAACTCATAACCATAACCTCGTAAGTCGTTCTTACATATTTCTCACATTTCTGGAGCATTCTAATCGTAATGGCTTCTCTTCCCCTTTTAAATCGAATTCATTGGCTATTACTCGGCTGACACTCTGATACTCTCCTTACGTCTCTGCCACTGATTCATCAAACATAGTAGGGAGACCTCCGAGATGAGGGAGGAAGGAGATTCTGTATGTAGCATAAAAGTTCTACAGACTTCGAAATTTCGTTTACCGCTCACATACGTTAAATCTGGCAAGAGCATTATCAATGGTGGGTGGATGTGGGAGAAAACAGGATGACTTACGTATACCAATTTTCCAATTTTTCTTCAACGATCAACGGAGGACAACCGACGATCTTCAAGGGGCAGGGTCTAGTTTCTTTCAAGATGAAGAAATCTGTTTTCAATTATAAGGAGGGCTAGAACGCACCACCAGTTTCGAGTGTTATACAATGAAGAGAGCATGTAAGGGTTGCACCGAGTACTTTATACACACTGAAAATGTAACATTTCCAGTTCCATCAGCTGTACGAGTTTCACGGCTGCTGTTTCCAAGAGTAGCAATATTTCACTCCATATCAGTTACAAGTGTAATTTCACAGCGCTGACTGAAAATCGTTGGACATTTAACTGGAAGAACTTAAGCCACTGACGAAGACGCCGTTGGTTTTTCAAATTTCAGGTTTTTTAACGTAAGACTTAGGGGGAATTTCGTTGATCTGTCGTTCGCGCAAGTGGACAATCAAGCGCATTCGTTAGTCTGCTAGTTCTACTAGTAATTTATTGGCTTTTCTTCACCGATATTCTCATTGAAAACTATATTGGACTGGTATCGAGACCACTCTCACTAATCTATACTTGAAAACTTTGCGACATTTCTATTTTACTCCGTCCATCATTCGGCTTTGCTTTTCCATCTAATCTTTTCGAGAATTACGTTTGTCATACATTCCTTTATTCTCTCCCCCCCCCGTAACTCCAGTACACTACTGTCTGAAGGGTACTCAATCTCTGTATATAAATACAGTGCGATGATCGGTTCGCTGTCCAAGCCTCAAGGCTGTTTTGACTACCTTAGGTTTTTCTAATTGATTATCGTATATTATAGTTTCGCTATATGGTCGACACTGTTGCGTGTTTGAGTTGTACCCGTTCCGGTTTATGTTTAGCTGATCTGAAATACTAGGAATCCACGGCGGCGCTGGCGGTTTCATCTCTCATATAGGCCCACACGGTCAGTCCCTCGGGCTTTTTCTTCATATCCAGTAGGTGCATGATTGTCGCGTGTTCTTCATAGATACCGCGAACTCTGCAGCTCAGCAACTCATATTTTATCTCATCGAATTGATTTTGGTTCGAATAAAAACGGTTCTATTTCGTGAGGCTGTCTGGTCGAGGTATCCAGCGTACATACAGTTACATAATGCATCCCTGCAATGTTCGTGGGATTATAAATTGATTTTTCTTTTAGTAGCGGGGTTAAGAAGGAGCCAGAAGCCTTTTATAGGGGTACAGACAGTATAATCATAAACGGAAAGAATACTTGGCAGTTTCCTACTGCCGGCTACATTATTTTAGAGCATCGGGCCAATATGGCATTGCGAGAAGATGACTGTGCCATGAATGCCTATGGTAGGTTTCTGATATTTCGGCAACAATTTCTTGTCTTGTTGCGATTAATTGACGGGGGTCCAGCTGACCGCTACTTTTATGCAGGTTACGAAGTCGGCGCATTGGTCCCTGTTGGTACCCGAACGGACGTTAGCGAATGATTCCAATCTTTTAAAGAGTGCTGAAACGGAAGTATATGTAAGAAAGAGGGGAGTCTGCCGTAGAAAATATCTTCTATACAGATATCTTTGGATTGTTGAACGTACTTATGTAGGAGGACGGGGCTGGTATATTACGGGAAGCAGGCGATTCAAATCAACATTCAAAAGAATGAGGATATAATTTGAGCTTACATAAGTGAATCTGAAAGTTATTTTTTCAGAGGTTATTCTTCCGTAAACCCCCGGCTCTAGAACTCTGCAGGGATGCAGAAATCGAGAAATTCCATTTCCAATGTAATTCAACCCCAGCATGACAATATGCCATAAAAATCACGATTTTGCTTTTTATTCTTTTTATTTTATTTTGTTCTTTCTGTGATATTTTAACTTCACGTACAAAATGACGTACTTACGTAAAAGATTTTCATTCTTGACCTACTCGTTAAAATGTTACAGTAAAAGCGAGAAAATAAAAAAAATTATTTTTGGCGTATTTTCAGGTTCCATATTTACATTAAGGGTTCTAGTCTCACTCCATTTTTGAAGTTACGAGTATTTCGCCCTAATCTCGACCCTTCGGTTCCAAAGGGGCACCCAATCAAATATTAGCCCTACTAAAACAATTTAGGGAATAATAAAAGACACGGAACGGAAATGAATTCGCACGGAAAACAATTGCAGGGGGCAAATAATCTGATATTACGTAATTTTTAGCAAAGAACACGGAATTACAAGGAAACGGAAATTTATTGACTTGCGAACAGAAATTAAATATTATCGCATCTTCAAGGGACAAGGTCTAGTTTCTATTTGGGTAAAAAAAAATTTTTCACCGGAAGAGGGTTCCGAACGTACCAGTTTGGAATGTTAAATGGAACGGTACCGAACAAAATATCGAAATAGGAGTTTGCAGTGACCCTCTCCTCTCTGCTATACATTTTTTGTACAAATCATCCTGCATGTCTACTTTCTGCGCAGCACGATGCAATGTCTTAGGAACGTCTTTTGTCATCTGCATACCTGTAATTTCTGGACATATTAGTTTTTCTAAACCACGCTCTTCTATTTATTCTCATGACTCACTCTCCTTTTTCTCCCCAGATCGGCCAGGCAGGACATCCGTACAGTTTAGTTTATGTTTATCACAAGATACGTCAAATATATGAAAATTAGAATTTGTTAAGTCCAAGATTTCATGTTTTGAGGTTGTTTTCGTCCTAACCCACATTCATATTGATCCACTGAGGGCTGAAATGCGATGTATTAAAATTTTGTACAAATTGGCGTCAAATAGGTCGAAATTAGGGTTTTCTGACTCTAGAACTTCATTTTTTGGGTTATTTTGGTTCCAATCCCCTCCCCATATTGGTCCACAGGGGGGCTGCAATGTGAAATACTGAAATCTACTCATTAGTCGAACTTCGAGCTATAATATGTTATAGTCTGGGTCAGTTTGAGCTTCGAGATCTCGATAGCCTACATGCCTAACGTAACGATGGAAGATTAGTGGTCAAGTTTGGTAGAATGGCAGTGTTGGACACACGCGCTGTTTCTCCATTTAGGTGCGCGTATATGAGGCGTGCATAGGTGACCCCAATGCATCTATGCGAAAAATCGCGAACCCGACACCCGTGCACGAGCCGCGGGATCGAGATGTGCAACAGAGCGCAGCGGAGCGACCGAAGAAGTCGGGCCGAGAAAAACCGCTTCGAAAAAATGAGGGGGAAGGAGAAAAAACATTAATAACGGCGCATTTTGACAACTCACCGGGTATAAATCCTCGGCGCTATTCTAATTTTCTGAAACCGAAACACAGAGAAAACACAGAACTGACATTAATTCCGCTAATCCATTTATTTTAAACGTCTTGGAAAGCGCGAGCGCGGTGCGCGGTTCGGGAGAAACCGCATTCTTAGATTTTATCTTTCGTGACAACGTGCTCTATCAATATTTCAATTCCTCCTCGATTTCCATGCTGCATTATTTCGAATTGTGGCTAAAAAAATAGTGTATATGAAGCACTGGAAGAGGAGATGGTGTATCTGTATTCTGTACCGATGAGTACATCAGGCACGGATGCTGAGGAGACGAATGAACAGAAAGAAATGCCATTTCGATTGTTGCCAATAAAAATAACAAATGCCGACGACCTTTTTTCTTTCGTTTTTTTTTTCGACGCTGATTTTCATCGGCTCGATTCGCACGTTTCTCGAGTATGACCCCCTGCCCCCCAGTCTATTTCGGTAACGAATGTTCGAACAGTGTATGTGTGTGTCTGGTGTGTCAGATGGAGGAAATGAATTTTCGCCAACAAGCAGCGTGTGCCATGACGTGGCGCTGGTCTTGTGGCGATGAAATGACGAATGGGCGACCGTCTTTCCATTTATCTCGACGCGTCGAACGTGTGTTTCCGAGAGCTCGATTCTTTTCGTGGCCGTGTACGGTCTCGTCTGTACAGAATTTTGGAGCGCAGTTAACCCTCGGTTATCCCTTATTCTCAGACTTTTTTCTAGCACAGAAACGATTTCCAAGTTTCAAGCACAGTCGCCCGCACAATGTTCTAGTAGCGACTTTTCGAGTGTCTTAACAACGTTCACGAGACAGTATCCGAAAACGGCTCAGCTGCACGCTTTTTATTCAGACTTGTGCCACGGGTCTCGGTCGACTTTTTGCGATTACGTCAGGCCACAGGCTCGAAACTGTGATATCTACTCACAAAATACTGACCGGCAATGCTTAAGGCGTATGACGAATCGCACTCAGTGGGTTCAAGTTTCTTGAAACCCGAAATTTACTCTCTTAATTCTCCATGCGTGTTAGTTCTTTCAATTTACTGAAAATAAGGTATCTGTCTTTACTATCAGTAAACAACCGCAAGGTAGGCTAAACACAGGGTGTGCAATAAAACGCGCCCCATCTTCATTTTTGACCGTGAAGTTGGATTGAGGTGCGATAAAACTGGATTTCCATTTGATAACAACTAGTTTCCTTTCGAGTGGAAAAATTTCTATTCCTTAAAAGGATGGTCGGAATATTCCATATATTTTCATATGAGAACATATCAAGCCAAGAATCGGAACAGAGGTTTCTTCGGGTCGCTGATTTTGAATATCTAATTAGATTTTGATTCGACCTCAATTAGGGATTCAGAATTTAACATTTATTCCTGAAATGGGCAAAATGAACTATTATTGAAAAAATGAATCGATCAGGTCCTAATTTAAGCCCATTTGCCTATTTCAACTGATAAATTCAAGTTTGGTGGACCCAAATCGAGGTCGCATTCTCGAAATCATTGACTCAGACATCACTAGTATCAATACATACTTATTCCTCGATGAATAAATAAAAAATGTAAATTTTGCTCTTTTCACGAGTGAATAAATTGTAAATTCTGAGTCAATAAACCGGAGCAGAATAAAAAATCTGACTGGATAAATGTTTCGTCAATTCGTCAAATATGTTCTTATTATTTGATGATCCGAAGTTGGTGGGACGTTCCAGATCTCCTTATGAGGAACAAAAAATTTTTTCGCTCAAAATAAACTAGACATTACTTGAATATCCTGCTGTGTGGTATCTCGATCTGGTTTCTCAGTTAAAAATAGAGATGGGTCGAAGGTCGAAGCACATTTTCACTAGGTACCCTGAGCGTTATTAGTTATTCTTATTGGGGAAAAAGTTCAATTTTCAATTGGAATACCACCACGATCGGTTTCAAATACTGGAAGAAAATTTCTGCCAAGTTTGAACAAAATCGGTGTGTAACCCGTCCTTAAGGGACTGGTAGTTCTTAAGGGAATTAACGAAGCTCATATTCTGAAAATCAGTGTGAACTTCCATAAGCCAGCAGGCGTCCGGGCATACGACAAAGAGTCTATTCTAATTCCATTATTCAGCGGACGCTGACCAGTTTCAAAATCAAAGGAAGGGAGGGGGGAGACGAGCCTACTATCTTTTGCAGCTAGACCAATGATCTTTCCTGATTCTGCACGCTTCACGCGTATGAACGAACACGAATTACGCCAGTTTCATCGAAGATAATGTAAAGCGAATAATTTTGTGATTCTCGGTATGATAAACCTCCACATTATGACACACTAACTTACGCAAAAAAACCTTTCCGTCTTCTTCGGATGAGAGGATGAGACTCACCAGGGTGTCGATATAACGAGTCCGATCTATTTCGACCACCGCCAGCATAAGGTTATCCGAGAGAGAACAACCGCATTCTATTCATAACGATACTCAACTCGACACTCATTCCTACAACTTCAACATAGCAAACCAGTGTATCACTATGTCCCAGCAGCCGTAGCCGACAAATGAACACGATACATTATGTTGGAAAATGCACACAAATAAATAACGATTTTATGTTTACCTTATGCATTGGACAGTAATTAAACATGTATTTTATCTGGAAAATATTATTGTAGACTGGTTGCACGCACTCTGTATTGCCATCTTGCCTCGTGGAAAAAAGAATATAACCGTTACCAGGTAGTCGATGAAACATCCTTGTCCTATCATAATAGAATGAGATGAAAGAAAGGTCAAGTCGGCGAAAAGAAAAGAGCGAGGAAAACAACGCACATCGAGAACAACAGAGACGAAGAGAGAAGAAAACGAAACAACAAATAATTGAAATAACATGGAAAACTTAATGGAGAATTCGTGTAATTAAAGTGTGGAACGTGATGAAAATGAAATCAACACTGACTGCAGTTTCGAATATGCTATAAGCTTCCATTCGTTCGGATTTAATTTGACGTTTAAATAACGAAAGAAAAAAAAAAAAATCGACGTTAATTAACCAAAGTAATGCTAGGAATCTCGCTTTACGTTTTGTAATGTATATCAGGTTTCTATACTCAAGTAAATCATTCCGATTTCTTTAAAGTATTCATACGAGAATAAAAATAAGGCGTGTAAATTTTCAGTCAATTATTATGTACAGCTTAATGTGATCCCTATGCAACTGGATAAGTCTAAAGTCCTTCGTCCATCAAAAAGCACCAACAGTATGCTCGAGTTAGTGGGACTTCGGTTTCAACATAACTGTCTTCAATCCTGCACCCACGTCGAGACATTGGTCAAAAGTCCCGAACACCTTATTAATTCGTCATTTAAGTAACCTAACATCAGCACGATTACTACCATTAGCACTGTTAACGCTGCACTAATACACAAGACAGCACGAGGTTAGTAGAGCAATATACGAGTACGTACTTTCGAGGGAGGAAAATAAGCTGTCTGGTATCCTTCCGCGTCGCTCTATGACTAAGTGGTATCTTGCCCAGCTCGCATCCTTGCAGCTTGCAACGCGGATTCCATTCCCAGTTTTCCAGAGCCAGAAAAGCAAGGGAACAGGTTCTGTCTCTCTCCCCACGAACGTTCTAGCGAACAGAGCAACCGCAGTACCACTTGAGGTGGACAGATAGCACGCTCTGCACTCTTCTGCCAGTTCTTAGGAACAGCATCACACTCGCAGGACAGGTTAGTAGATTACCACCACCCACCAGTATTAGAAGGAATGGTACTGCACTGTGTATATTGTCTAGACTCGGTGAAGAAAATACGCAATCAGCTATCCTTTCATAGTCCGTGATATGGCATCTCAAAGTAGTAACACAGCGTTGCAAGGTCAGAGTAAGGCATAATAGGCTAGTGCAAGGAAGTATGCAACCTGGTATCTTTCCTCGGGCTGTAAGATAATGCATTAACACATCAGCATGAGATCAGAGTCATAGACGCAAACAGGGGGAGGGGTTTGTCCCCCCAAACTTTTAAATAGCCCTCCCAAACACTGAAAAATTACAAAAGAACATGATACGGGGGTGTTGCTTCATCATAAGGGGGCTTGAACCCCCTCCCAGTTCTGAGCCCTATTTGCGCTTCTGATCAAAGTAGAGAACGTCAGACTCGATGGGGAAAATATGCAATTCTAATAATGTCCTCTCAGAGTCTGTGAAATGGAATTCTGAAGCATTAAAACAGTATCACAAGGTTAGAGTAGGATCCTAATACAGAACTTGACCCTCCGGCTACTGACGCGATACTCGAAAGGGTAGTTTTCGGTGCCGGGGGAACGGTGTCATAGGGATCACTTTGGCATGCGTGCATCGTCATACGTCTCACCACACCATAATACAGAACTCAAGGAGAGAAACATGTCATTCTGATAGGTCAGAATAGACCACTGCAGACTTAACGGGAGAAATGTGTCATTCTAATATCCTCATGTAATATGTGAAATGGTATTTTGAAATACATGTGTATCAACATAGCAGCACGAGGTCAGAATAGAGCACTGTAGACTCGATGGGAGAAATATTTCATTCGAATGTCCTCTTCTAGTTCGTGAAGCACAATAACGAAGCATTAATACAGTATACTACGAGGTCGGAGTAGGGCACTAGACTCAAGAGGAGAAATATTCCATTCTAATATCCTCTCGCAGTTCATGGAACAGAGTTCTCAAGTATTAATGCAAACCCCGAGGTCAGAGTAGTGAACGATAAACTGGAGAGGAAGACTGCACCCTTGTGGTATACTTTCTTGCAGTTTGTGATCTGAAATGAAGAATAAACACAACACCACTAGGTCAGAGCAAGGCACTATAAACACGAGTGGAGAAATATGCAATCTCGTATCCTTTTACCATCCATAAAATTAAACACCAACACAGGACCACAAGATTCAAAAAGTCAAAGACTCGAAAGACAAGTTGAACACTTGTTTAATTCAACAGAAGAGATGTCACGTGAATGGAAGCCAGCAAGGTGGTAAATGAACCAACCCCTCGATTCTCTATACAACCATATTCATACAAATACTTGAAAAATGATTTCTTCTGCATGAAAAAAAGTCATCAAGCCATCTGATATCCTTCCGCAGTGCTTGCAACGGAATTACAAAGACAGAAGACGGTATATTTCTCCACTCGGTATATATGTACATTACTCTGATTATACGTGCCTATCGGTCAATAAAATCATACAATCAAATCACTTACCTTGGTGTGTATATCAGGATTCTCTTCGTTGAAATACAATATCGGCTCTACAATACGCGAGTGCAGCGACCGCAACAGATCCTCCAGGCAGACCAACGACTGCCCCCGATTGAGCAACGAGATCAGCTTGTCTACAGCCTCGTAGAAACCGCTCCAAAACGAGTCCATTTCAGCGGCCTGCTGCGCCAGACACCCTCTCATTACGTTTGTGCAGTAACCGGCGCACGGTTTCACGCTGCCCGGGTGTCCGTTACAGTAACTGCAATAGGTCATCTTGAGCAGCGCTTCGTAGCACTGCCGCGTGTTGAACGTCGACTCGGATAGCGTCAGCAGATTCGACTGGTTCAGCACCTGCGAGCCGAAGTTCAGCGACGTAATCAGCACCTTGGTGGCGTCGAAGGTTTTTGCGATGTCCTTTTCCAGGGACTTAGTGAGGTCCGCGAACGGCTTAATGTCGGCGATCCGCTCTTGCAAACAAGCTTTGAATTCGGGATGCAGTTCGCGCTGCTTCAGCACCAGCGAGGTCTGAAAGATGAGTGGAAAGATGCGCACGAAAAACGCATTGGTAATTTGAGCGAGTCGATTATCCGTGCTCTTCAGCTCCGGCTGAGCTTTAATCGGATTCGTCCGATCCAGGTCGGTTCCGTTATTGACGTAATGGTTCAGTTCGGTGTAGAATGACTTGACCGCGTCGTCGGTGGTGGCGGACACGGTGCCGAAAACGCTGGTCAACACTTGCAACGTCTTCTTCTCGGCTTTGAGCAACATTTGGTGCACGTAATCTGAAATCACATGACAATCCATGGTCGGTAAATTATGGTTCCATTGTTCTGGGATTACATATAATTTTTTAGGCATTACTCGCGCAGCCCACGCTACGCCAGAAATGCACGCGCTCTTGGGATTTCTGTAGGATACTGGCTGAGAACCAACATTCGAACAATTTTTAGTTTATTGCGTCGCGGTGAAGGTATAGAATGCTCGATCGTTATTCATCATTATGCGCCATGAATGTACGTATAATTGCAGAAGGTAACAGAAGGTGACTGAACCGAGCTGCTACACCGAAAGCAGCTGATTTCTCGGCCCTGGAAAACAATGCTACTATATTTGTGGGCTGCCCGAAATGCCATAAAAACTGAACCATAATAACGACTCAACTTTTGCTGCACAGACTACAGCTGCTTATAAAAACGAGAATATAATTAGAAACGTTGAAGAATGTTAATGTTTATAATACAAGCGGGTTAAGGACTTTCAAAGTAGAAATATGAAGCAATGCGGTTTCAGGAACAGCAACTCGAGGGGATGCAACATGGGGAGGAGTTCAATGGGGGCTCGAATGGCGCGACAATCGGCACCGCTGCAAATACAATCACCATGCAACCTGGTTCGGCCGAAAACCGAATTCATTAGCTCGAATTAGAAATGGTAATTCGATCAATACAGCAAAAACTTTTCTTCATTTGGTGGTTTGATCAGGAAAGAGAGAGAATGTTTCAATTGCCAGACAGTTTGCTGCCCTCTCATTCGCTCGACCTTCTTCTTAATTCAATCAGTGCTTATCGACCGCTTCGTTAGTACAGTTTTTATCGAGTCCCATCGTTGCGTGAATGTTCGCACAGCATAGACGTAATATTTCTTAATTTTTCTTCCAAATTTTCCACGTTTATCGCCCCAACGCGTCAAGCCGTATCGTAAATGGAAATTAACTTATTCTATTTTGAGCATTCGTCGAACAACCCCTATCCGTCAAGTTGTTCATTAATGTTAGTCGCTGATCAAACTCTTCACTTCTATGAAAAATTCGCATGATTGTAAAGTCTTATATAAATTCACATTTTTATCAAGTTTCGGATAGAAATTCATACTTTTGAAGTCTCCGATACAAATTCACATTCATATTTCGATAAATCTATAATAAAAATTAACATTAAAAAAAATCAAGTATCTCTAATTTACTGATAGAAATTCCACGTCCATCAACCTTAATGAACCCTGACTAGATAGCATGGCAACTGGTATCTTTTTCCCAGAGCTCATCCCTATAGAGGGGCCCGAGAAAACAAATTTCCAATTGAAAATCATTGAAAATAAAGCATTGCGTACACTTATATGAAGAATGTATCGTCTAGCTTCGCTCGCGAATATTTACCTCTCATAATCCTAATGGAAAAAGTGGGGCGGGCGACCAACAAATCCTTTACCTTGGACCCAGATGTCCCCCCCCCCCACAGCTGTTACTGATAAAAATTCACTTTTTTTATCAACTCGCGTAATTAATGGAAAATATCTAATACTTTTGTTTTCAAGAACAAGTTCTACACTCCAGTTAGAAGAAAAACTTAAAAATGGAAGGAATTTATACTGGTACATTATGATAAGATTAGAATTTTTTTAGAAGGCCACATAGTTTTTACATATGTATATCCCTGTCTCAAGAATGAGAATCTGAATCACAATCATAACCGGGAGGAGGGGACAAATGAAACGCTGCTCTCTCGGGAATCTCGTTTTTCCACCCTTTACTCGAAAATAAAAGAAAATCCGTCATCATCTTTCCCCCTCGTTAACAAATCTAATTTGTCCCATCTGATTGGCTGGTTACGACCCTGATCAGAATTCGAAATTCGAATTCAGTCGAGTTGTCACCAAGTCCAACATTTGCGATGTGGGTATCTAAATCCGAATTGAAATTTAAATGCATCATGAAACGTTATTTCAATTTCCAATAACCCTTTACGGACCGTTTTCCGCTGATAACCTGGTTTTTGAAGATAACAGTTGAGCTCCCAGCTGTAGTTCTGAGCACATTATCAAACTCTTGATTCTTTTTCTCAAGTTTCATGTCATTTGAATGCCGGATGGCACAGTGGCAACTCAACATGAGCTATCGTCTTCACAGAAAACCCGGTAAGTCTTGCCCTGCTGTCGAAGCATCGCCATCGCTGCGACTGCGAAGTAGTCCATCTCTGTACTGGTTAACGAGTTTCAAACATAATTAATCTGTCGAAACTGGTGTCCAATAGTCTTGATCTTTGGCGAATCAGATAGGCGGTGTCCATTCGAAATGTATGTAGGTATACTCGATTAAATGTAAATTTTGTATGATTCAAACATCAGGCGCGTGGGGCAGACCAGCACCGTTTAACTTGTTTTATTTATACGTAAACTTTTTTTTCGGGTTTATCGCCCTTCACTGATATTTTGGAGACCAGCCAAAGAAGCTTTTATTACCGTTACTTCACTAAATGCAAATGGGTTATGAGTTCAAACAGGACGACTAATTTACGTACACAAGCATACAATCTCAAAGATTTTTGTATAAATGTACAAAGTGCGTGATAATTCGTCCGGATTTGTTACTGCGGTTCTCATTATTTTAATTCGAGTATTCGAGGTTCGTATATTTTTATCCGTACAGCTCCTTTAACCGTTTAGGATTTCGTCTTCGCTCATCATCGATCACCGCAGGTTTGCTGTCGTAAAACGGAGCGTATGTGAGAAATTAGAGCGCAGGCCAGGCAATTATTTTCGGGTACTTCGATACCACATACAAGAAAAGGCGGATTTAAACTAACCAAGAATTTTCAAATTTAGGTCAAAGGTATACCCCTGACTAATAATTTAAAAGTTCGTTTTTTGCTCAACTAAATACCTTTTCGTAGAGAGTCAAATGTAATTTACATTAATTGTGCCACATTTTATGACAAGTTCGAGTATCACAAGAACCCCTTCCAATTTAATAGTTTTGAAATCACAAACAACATATCTGTACTATCTTTCCCGACTTTTCACATTTTATTCTTTTCCCCGCCGAAATTCTGACAACGGTCATTTTCCTTCCGAGAAAAACAACGCCAAAGAGTTGATACACAAATGAAATAAGAAGCAGTAGGAAAGTGAACCAGAGCGTTATTTTCGACATTTCTATGAAATCAGCCAGTGGCAAAAAATTACCATTTGGTACTACATGAACCTACGTCAAATGATCTTACACTGCCTGTAGATATTGTTAAAACTTTTTAATTCAGAATACCATGCGGTTACATTAAAAACGAATATTTGAAGGAAGCTGTTAGTACTCTTCCGAACTTGCAAGACAATAGAACGACATTGAAAAATTATAAAAATGTTTTTCATACAAACTTTGTTAGCAAATTAAGCTTTATTTATTTAGCACCCTGCTTCCTTTCATATTTTGGAAGAGTGCGATTTATTTTTTGAGCCCGATTAACGAAACAGACCAGTACAATTAGCCATAATTACTTGAAAAATTCAAGGAGCAGCTGAATTTTGGCACAGGGAGTTGAAGGACAGTACTGTTCAACATATAAAAAAGTTCCTTTGAATCGGAGCATCTCAAAGTACCCCAGGGGGACGAGAGGTACCACAAAATTGAACTTCCGCAATAAGTCGAAAAATACTCATTTTATCGAAAAAAGTTTCAAATAAAAAATTATCTTGAGGCGACTTTACACCAAAAAAAACCTATTCAGTTTTTTCGTAACTGCCTATAAAGACTGTCAGAAATGGAGGTTGAAAATCATCTTTTATTCTGCTACGCATTAGCATAGCCTCGCGGAAAAAGCTCAGATTTTTCGACATTTTTTCGGTCTCGCCAACTTCAGAAAACAGGAGAGATGCAAACCATTCTCGAAACGGTTTCTTTACATCCTCATCTATCCATCCTCGAAAGTCTCTCCTCCCTTTCCTCTATCCTTAGATATCACACTTCGAAATTTGTGTTCTGTATTTTTTCAGTAGGTATCAGGAATTACTTTTTTATTATAATTTTTCGAACTTTCAGGTGGATGAATCATCAAACTGAAATACTGGTGTGGGGGTTTCAAGGCCGTAGAATCCGATTTTGATACAGGTTTCCCCGTAAATTCAAAATTGTGGCCACTCGGAGGAGGTAATGGCTCAAAAACTTCATGAAATGCGCACATTTCATTGGTTTAAATGGTCGCGAAATCTATTTGTGAAACGACTTCGTTGCCCCTGGGCAAGCTGTGATACTTGAAAGGAGCGGTAGCTCGAAATACAAAATTTTGTAGCGTGCAATATGGGGGTGACATTTTATAGGTTTTTAAGGCCTTGGATTTAATTTCTCTGACAAATCTACTCTAATTAGCAAATAATAGTCTATAGGTTAGGGGAAAGGGGATCCGAATTGGAGACCTCACAACTGAACGCTTGAAATCTGAAATTACCTAATTCCTCGCCTTTGAAAGTTTAAAGGTTCGCCAAATTCATTTGTGATAATAATTTGATCCTAATTAACAGATTATGGGAGCTACGAAGGGATAGAGGTGAACAAGTGAAGAATGAATACGGGTTTCCAGGTTCTGAAGACCGCTGAATTCACCAGCCATTTCCAATTTTACTTTATACCTACGACCATGAAAATCGTGGCACCTGGAAGGTGATAGAAAGAGAGCGCGAGGTCAAATTTCTCATAAAGCACATACCTATAAATGTCATTTCATAGGCTAAAAGGGTCGCTGAACTCATTTTTTACACTGATATTTAACTTGAAAGAAAACTGTTATACGTATAAAGGCGGGACTTCATTCGTACAAAATTACCAAAATCATATGTATAACTAAGTAAGTAATTATATTCGAAGTTGCAGGTGTAAATTAAGGAAGCTGGGATGGATTGTTCAGTACTTCAGAGTAGATCATGCTTGAAGAGCAAGTTTTCCCGTGGAAGTCTTAATTCCGGCGTTTTCTTGTACTAAGGCTCTGTGTTCAACTTCTGGGCTAGCTGTAAAGAGCTGAGGTGATACCATTGAGAGTTGGAAATGGACAATCGTCGGATTGGTAGAGACGCAGAAGGCGAAATAGGGATTGATAAATCTTTTCATTTGTGAGTATCCGGCCGTCGATTGGTTCAGAACATGAAAGTTTGTTGATTCGGAATAGAGTAGGTAAATGTCGAATGTCGATGAACATAGGTAGATTTGGTGATCCTCTAGCACAGCCTCCATAAAGAGTACATAAGTATAGACGAAAGCGAACGAGGAAATTGAGAAACCAATCGAGAAACCAATAATGTACACAGGCTATATTTAGGTCGAGTGGCGCTCAACGTCCTTAAATAATTGCTGGATCGAGACGGTGGTATAACATTTTCTTTACCCTCATTTTTATCATACTTTTTCGAATTTCATTATTCCTGATACAGTGTGACTGTATTTTTTTCGGGTTATCGGCGTAAGCACACTTCTCGCATCCACTGGACACATAGTACAGTTTTTTTCTTTTCACTCCTCTCAAATGGTACTCTGATCTCACAAGAGATACGAGCATACAAGTGGCGTACATTTGAGTTGTGTATTCTCGTCAGTCCGTTAATTTCTTCTTTTTGCTGCACAAGTGAGGTGACAATTGAGCCTGCGAAATTTGCTAAAATTAAAGAAATGTGGAGAGTGGCGAAGTGCCCTCGGTTCGAAAAACTCGATGATCGGCGAAGGAATGCCACTTTACCACCTGCGAGGTCTGTACTGTTTCGTAGGCGTAGTGCGAAGGGTTATTTTGAATCGTCATTTTACAATGTTTTCTGTACAGTCACAAAATAATTATGCTACAGAATAATTATTGCGACAGAATCTAGTCCAGAGTAATTCTCACCGGGAATATTACGAATGTCTCTCGACACGATACGAATATTCGTTGACTTCAATTTCCAATCGAAAATCCATTTCTCGGAAACTTCATTTACAGTACCAAATCAGAGACGTACTGATCTAACTTTGTCAGACGAGTGAGGTTATGATCTCAATGCATACTAAAATGTTAAATGCACCAATTCGAAAGAAAATGATGTCCCCCCCCCCAAAAAAAAAAATAGTTTCGCACTGTCCAACAGTTTGGAGCCACTTGTTAGTTGTAAGCAGCTTTTAGTTCTGCACTACTCACCAGTTTCGGCTGTTCGTTGGGCTGAATGAGTTTTTAGTTTTAGATCGTTTACCCGGTTACACCATTCTTCAATTTTGAGTTATTAGAATATTTTAGGCCGTTTTTCAGAAGAGGATTATTTGAGGTATATACAAACCCTTTTTTATTTCTGGATCTATTTTCAGTGTTGTGCCGTTCGTCAAATTTGGGCTATCTGACAGTTTTGGGTGGTATGGAATTTCTGGAAAGTTGGGATATCAACAAATATTCGCGAGTTTTCGGCTATTTTGAGTTTTGGATCATGGGTTATTTCAGGCTTTTCAGATTGCTTTTGTAAAAGTTATGAGCTATTGGGCAGATTTAGGGGGTTCCAGGATTTCGGTATCTGTAACGGATCGGGCAGTTTAATTTCTTTATTAGTTCTTAGTTCGAATCGTTCACAAGATTTTAGTCATCTGTTAGTTTTGGTCTGCGTTAGGTTTTGGATCATTTGTCATTTCTAAGCCGATGGTCAGTTCTAGACTGTTTGTCAATTCTTATCTGCTCCTGAATCTCGGCATAGTTGAGAGTTTCGAGTCGCGTATTTGTATGCATTGGTCTGTATGATACTTTTGGACTGTTCAAGAGTCTGACTAGCTTTTACTTCCGGAGTATTTATCAGCTTCGGAAAGTTTCCCGGGTTGAGCAGTTTTTTGCTTTAGGTAATTTGCTAGTTCCAGCTGTAAATATATCCCATGTGTCAGTTTTAGGCAGATTAAGAATTGGGCTGATTTTCAGTTTTGAACTACACAAGTTTTGAACTGTTGGACGGATTGAGAAGTTTTTTGGTTTAGGTCGTTATTACTTGTTTTTAGTCATTTGTCAGTTTTCAGATATTCCAGAATCCCAAGAAAATTCGGGCCCGAGGTGTGTGGATGGGGGGGGGGTAGTACAGAATAAAGTTCAGGAAACTAGAATAAAATTATTGGGAAAATAAAGGCATTTGAAAACCACGTCCGTAAAGCTTCAAGCTTGGAAGGGATTCCTCCCCTTTTCCCATTTCTCGTTAGACCTGCACTTCATGATTTAACTATTAGTCGTGGTATTTCTTTGTTTCTTTTAACTTTAAAGCTGTTCCTGAGTTTTAGACTACACACCAGTTTTGGACAGCCAGTGGAATTGGACAAATTTTTGCTTTATTTGGATTAGTTCAAGCTATTTATATTTTTAAAGCTATTCACGACTTCTGGGCCGTTCGTCATTTTCAAGTTCATTGTAAGTTGTGGTTTGCATTTTATTCGGCAGTTTTGAGGTACTTCTCAGTCCTGTTTGCCGGATTAGGTTTTTCTTTTAGTTTTAGATCATTCGCCAGTTCGGACAGTTTTTCAAAGTTTTAAGCTGCTCAAATATTTTAGGACATTTGTCAGTTTGTCGACTGTTTGAGAGTTTTCGGTCATTGAGCATCACAGGGCCGACTGCTTGGGCTATTTGTCAAAGGTGGGATATTTTTCAGTTTGTATTGTAAGTAACTTTTAGACTGATAGTCAGTTTTTAGTTGACTGCAGGCTATTGTATTAATTTTGAGCTATAGTTTTGAACTTTTTCGACAAGTTTTGGATATTCTTCCTATGGAACTATTCGGCAGTTTTAGGTTATTCGAGAGCTTTGAACTGTTTGTCAGTTTTTAGCTGTTTGAAAATTTTAGTTCGCTGATATACTCAGAGCTATTTGTCACGTCTGGATAATTTTCAGTTTCAAGCTGTACATCAATTTTGAGATGTTTGCTCATTCTAAGTGATTAGTAATTTGGAGCTATCAAGCAGTTTTGAAAGTTGTTAGTCTCAAGTCAGGAGTCAAGTTTTGACTGTCTGAGAGATCTAGACCGTCCAATAACAGATTATTTACTAAATTTGGGTTATTTCTCCATTTTGAACTACTTGACATTTATTTCGTTCGATCGTAATTTCTGAACAAAGTATCAATTTTAGGGAGAGTCAATTTTGGGCAATTGTCCATTTTGAGCTATGTGTCAGTTTAGACTATTTGGCAGTTTTGGGATGTTTTTCATTTTTTGTACTTTTGGAAAGTTTGACAGATTTGTATAATTTGAATGTCCTGAGCTGTTTGTTTAACAGTTTTGGATTATTGGTCTTTTCTAGGCTATTTGTCACTTTTAGATAATTTGGAGTTCCACTTCTGCCTCAATTATGGGTTCTTTGCTAATTTTAGATGTCTGGCACTTTTGGGTCATATCTCTATCATCTTAACTTATGGGTCAAATTTGAGCTGTTTGAGAATTATGTGTAATTTTCCAGTTTTGGGCTATTTGACAATTTTACGTAGTGTTTTATTTTTAAACTATGAATTATTTAACAATTTTAGTGTGTTTGTAATCTCTGAACCCACTGTCCATTTCATAACATTGATCACTTTTGAGCTGTCAGTCGGTTTTGAATTATTATTATTGTGACGATACTCGCTTATAAAGTTTGTTACAGATATAAGACGTTACGTAATTTTGTGTATTTACCGCTTCTTTTAACTGGAATAATACTAGCTAGTAACCGTACTGGTGTACTTCTTTATTGCGGTTTTTTGGTGGAGTCTACCGACCCTTACTCCTCCGCTCTCACTGCGCCCCGTTTTGGCTGAGCAATCGCTGTGAACATTAGGAACCGGCGCGCTGTGAACCGGTTGGAGGCTGCGGCGACAACTCGCTGAAGTACGCTTCCCAGCCGGTCGTCGCTCAAGGGGACTAGCCCCCCCCCCAAGTGGTCGACCGTATCCATGGTCCCACATTATTATTACTTTCTTTAGTTTTGGGCTGTTGATCGATAGTTAAGCCGGCTATACACTTACGAAAAACAGAACATGTGTAGAAGTAATTTTGTGATGTTTCTCGTGACACTATTTTCGTTTTTCGCATTTCGCGCATTTTCGTCAACTTGTCGTTAATTTCAAGAAACGTTTAAGGTTTTTTTTTCGCGATATACCGTCCAGATAGACACCATTGACTATACACTTATCGTCTGATATTCAATAAGATTAATTTTTTCGAGTATTTCATGCATTTTCGCTTGTTTTCCGTCATTTTCACTCATTTTGTCGCGGAATCACGAACACGAAATACGATAACTGTATAGCCCTACAAGATACTCACGTGATTATTTAGGTCTCAATAAACCTCACATGGTCAACGTACAAGTTGAATACGAGTTCAGTTCCGGTGGTTTGGTGAGTTCAGGTGAGCTATACTTTATGGCCGGTCATGTATTCTCTCGACTCAAGAACCTGCAGCCGCATTTATCGACAAATTACGACCAATAACGATGAAAGATGACCATGTTTTACGAACTTTGGCCGCGAATTATATGACTGCGTGTTTAGAAAATTATAGACGCGAAATGTTGTAAAAAGGATGGCGATTCTCTTTCGGTTCAGGCAGGCAGGTATTTCGAAAACGCACACTTGAGAACTTGACCACGAAAAGTGAAAAGGCGAGCTGCAGAGCCCGCTGCATAATGTATCGAGCAATTCACCTGACAGCGGTGCACCCCCCCCCCTCCCCACACACTGTTGCACATCCACATCGCGGAACACTTAAATATGAGAAACTTTACACCGTTGTTGACGCAAATTAATTTTTCTGTCTCACTGTATACATTTACGTTCGATTTTTATATCCTTGATACACATCGTCTGAACCGCCGCACTACCCCAGTATACTGTACACACGAGTACAGGTGATGTATAAATATACATAATATAATGAAGATGGAAGCTACGGTACCAAACGAGTTGAGAAAATTTGACAGTCACGATCGCTGAGCGGAATATTAGAATTTGGTAAGGCGATATTGAAGCAGCTGTCGAAACATCGGCCTCAGTGACCAGTTCCTCGATGCTGTCATTTTAACGATGGACATCGTAGTTTAACGTATACAAAATATCAACGAGGGCACGAGTTTTTTTACTCGCCTTTTCGCGAGTTCGCTTTCTCGCATCA